>CAJQZJ010014103.1:9319307-9353019 GCA_907164525.1 Lophiomys imhausi | reverse complement strand
TCTTTCTTTCTTTCTTTCTTTCTTTCTTTCTTTCTTTCTTTCTTTCTTTCTTTCTTTCTTTCTTTCGTTTTTTGAGACAGGGTTCCTCTGTAATAGCCTTGTCTGTCTTAGACTCACTTTGTAGACCAGAACTCACAGAGATCCATCTGCCTGCCTTTACCTCCTGAATGCTGGGATTAAAGGCGTGTGCCACCACACCCAGCCTTAAAAGAATTTTTAAAGTACGTTTTATGCGTGTGGATGCTTTGATTGTCCCATGTGAACCACATACCTGCCTGGTTCCTGCAGAGGTCAGAAGAGGGCGTCAGATCTTCAGGGACTGAAATTCCAGTTGCCTGTGAGCTACCATGTGGGTGCCAGGATCCAAGCCTGAGTCCTCTGGAAAAGCAGCCAGTGCTCTTAACTACTGAGCCCTAAAAGAATATTTAGAAATAATCAAGAAAGCTAGAAGGATACCTTCATCATAGAGAATCTGCCTAGCAATGTGTGAGGCCCCAGGTTTGATCTCAGCATTACAGAAAATAATGGAAAAATTTGTTATGAAATTAATTTGCTGAGAATTTGATTAAATATAAAAATATATCTCCTGTATCATTGCTTTTAAGTAGTTAATGTAACTATAACATTTATCTGGAAAAATACATGAAAATAACTAGGTTACATTGCCATAACTAAAGTTACAGTAATCAGAACTAAAATAGATTTTATTAAGGGTATACATCCAGGGCATTTCAGTGAGTGTTTTACATGAATTTGTATCTAATCTACCCAACAGCCCTGTGAAGTAGGTACTGTTATTTTCCTTTTACAGATAAGAAATTGAATCTCAGAAGTACCATGCTCCAAACCATAGAGCTAGCAATAGGGCTCTGATTTAGCACTGAGACCTTGCCACATGAACTAAAACTAGGTTTGTCTCATTCTAATTTTGTAACTTAAGCATAATAGAAATGTGCTTTGCACAGTGAACAGTAGAGATTGCAGAACTAGATTGCTCATTATAATGGTATATATTGTGCTTGATTAGAAAAAGATTGTAGAAATATATATGATGGTACTGATAGTAGTTTTCACTGGTAAGATTCTGTAGTTTTCAACTTCATATTTTTGTAAGTTTCCTAAATCTGGGGATGGGCAGCATGTTGTTCTATAAATTGAGGAAGTAAAGGCTTTTTTTTCCCTCTTTTTCGAGACAGGGTTTCTCTGTGCAGCCCTAGCTGTCCTGCATTCACTTTATAGACCAGGCTGACCTTGAACTCACAGAGATCCACCTACCTTTGCCTCCCAAGTGCAGGGGTTAAAGGCGTGCGCCACCACGCTCAGCCAGAGGCTTTTCACTTTTAAAATCAAGTATGTACTAAGACTGTTACTTCAGGGATATTGTAACAGTTTGTATACTCTATTGATTTGGTCTAGGTGATGTTCATATGGTATTTTTTTATGGTAAAAGCTAACCTTATCTACAGTAATGCTAATAATGGAGAAACTAAAAGGGAAAATAGTCTGGTGAAGAAGACAGCTTTTCTTACAATAAGCTGCAGATAGGTTTTCACTTGAATTCTTTAAGATTTGGTTCCATGTGTCTTACAGTATTCCTCAACTGATAGATGTCAAGATCTGTGAGTATCTGGTTGCTTTTAGCTTTGAGTTTTCCTATATTCTTTTTCAGATAACAGTAAGCATGAATTATGTTATTGGAACCCATGGATGGCTACCATATGACAGAAATATTTCTAACTACTTCACATTTATCAAGGATCAAACTGTAACCAACCCAAAGTAAGTAATTGAACATTTAAGGTGTAACAGCTTGGCGCACGCCTTTAATCCCAGCACTTGGGAGGCAGAGGCAGGCGGATCTTTTTGAGTTCGAGGCCAGCCTGGTCTACAAAGCGAGTCCAGGACAGCCAGAGATATTCAGAGAAACCCTGTCTCGAAAAACCAAAAAAAAAAAAAAAAAAAAGGTGTAACAGCTTATGTATTTTATGTTTGTTGTTTTTTCAAGACAGAGTTTCTCTCTGTAGCCTTGGCTGTCCTAGAACTCACTCTATAGATCAGGCTGGACTGAAACTCAGATCTGCCTGCCTCTGCCTCCCAAGTGCTGGGGTCAAGTGGAACACCACCACTGCCCAGTGATTTCTGTAATTTTAAAGTAATGCTGTGAGACACCGATCTCTTCTTTCTCACTTTCCCCCTCTGATAGGATCTCACTGTGAAACCCTCGCTGGCCTTGTACTCATGCTGGAGACCAGCCTGGCCTCATCCTAACAGCGATCTGTTTGCCTCCTGAGTGCTAGCATTAAGCAGTGCACTGTCACCCCGTCTGAGAGATATCTTATAGTTGGTAATAGACTAAGTGATCTCTTAAGGCAAAGTCTAAAATTCAGTTGTGTTTACAGAGCTCAGCGTACTGTGAATGGTCCCTTTGCCCCAGGGCTGGAAATAACTTCCAAACTGTTTGCAGTGTCACATGATGCAAAGTTGCTCTTCAGTGCTGGACACTGGGATAATAGTATCCAAGTAATGTCACTTACCAAAGGCAAAATTGTCTCACATAACATCCGACACATAGGTAAGAATTAACTTTTCCAAAAACTTGTTATTCTTCTTTACTGTATAAATGTGGAACATGCTCCTGATACGAATATTTATTGTATTGGGGATACAGTCAAGCACCATATAAATTAAGTATACTTTCATATTACATTAGAAGATATTAAACTAAGTTTTATTTTTAAATTGGATTATAGACCTAACAATTTTGTGGCCACATAATAAAATTTGTAATTATTAGATAAGACATTATTAACAGTAAAATATAAGAAATAAAATGGTTGAATATTTACTAATCTGTTACACCTTAGTATTTCAGGCCTTGGTATAAAAATAAAAGTTTTTGGGGGGGGGCTGAAGAGATGGCCCAGTGGTTAAGAGGACTGGCTCCTCTTCCAGAGGACCTGGGTTCAATTCCCGGCACTCACACGGCAGGTCACAGCTGTCTGTAATTCCTGTTCCAGAGGATCCGACACCCTCACACAGACATACATACAGTCAAAACACCATTGTACGTAAATAAAAATAAATTATTTAAAAACTAAACAAAAACAAAAGGTTTTTTTTTTTCAATAAACCTATTAAATAAGGATAATGGAGTCTGCTGCTGATTGTGCTTTGGTAATTTCCAAAGTCCAGCTGATTTCAGGGCCATTCTGGAAATTGTTTTTTATGTTATGAATTTGCAACATAATATGCACTGTCTTATTTATTCATACTGTATGTGTATGAGTGTTTGCGTGTTTCTCTGTGCACCACATGTATGCAGTGCCTGCTGAGGCTAGAAAAGGTGGTCAGAACCCCTGGGACTGGAGTTACATATAGTCTGAGCTTCCACATAGGTGCTTAGAATCAAACCTAGGTTCTCTGGAAAAGACTCCCACAAAGTCCTAAGTGCTGAGCCACCTGTCCAGCCCCTGTACTGTTTTTCTTAAGGATGCATTCCATAAGATAGTAATTTTTAATGGGAGGAGAATGTGAGTAGGGTAAGAGAGAGGAAAGCAGCAACTTCACCAAGGGATCGATCCTCAGTTCTGTGGCTGTCAGTGATGCTGGCAAAACTCACAGTCTCATGTCACATCTACCCCAGAAGGAAGAGTCTCAGCGATGGCTGTCAGATGACTGACCCTGTGGGTGGCCTGTTACTCTTGCCTGATGCTTTTTGTTACATTTAAATATTTATTGGGGGGGGCACATCTGTGTGCACCTGGAGGTTAGCGGACTACTTGCAGGGGTCAAGTCTCTGTTACCATGTGTGTCCAAAGGGATTAAGTGCACATCACCAGGCTTGGCAGCAGGTTTCTTTACTTACTGAGCCATCCTGCCAGTCCTGGCTTAAAAATAATTTGAACATTAACTGAAATAGTCCTTAAAATTCTCTTCTGTCAAAACATATGCATTTTACCTTATTCTTTCTTCATACAGATATTGTGACTTGCTTAGCTACAGATTACTGTGGAATACACTTGATTTCTGGTTCCAGGGACACTACATGTATGATATGGCAAATAACACAACAGGTAATAATCACATGTTTTATGTTCTTAGACTACGATAAACAAGTTTTTCTCTAGCAGTAAATGACATTTTGAACATTTTTGTATTCTGTTTTCTGAGTTCTATCCTATCTTGAACATGTCTCTTCTAGATTTGTTGTCTCATTCATGGCTTTATTCTCTGGTAGTTACCAAAAATTATTCCTTGCCAGTATCTCTAGAAAAATATCATGATAGCAAAATAGAATTTCCTTCTGTCCTGTCTGGTGGAACTATAGAAATTATAGATGTCCAGATGTTCTTCCTCTTTATTGCATTCTTACCGTTATATCAGCTTAGAGAGGTTTTTTTTTTTTTTTGATGGGTTCTATATTTTTTACCTTGCTAACAGGCTGTCACTCCACTCCAGTTTCTCCCTAGCTTCTTATTTTGTATGTTACCATATTGGTAGTTTAGTTTTATAAGGTTTTATAAGATTTCATTTGTGGCTCAGTAGGAAGCAAGAATTGTGTACCCATTTAGTGGAATTTTATTTCTAAGGTCCCTGTTCTTTTTCATTTACCTACTTTTTTTTTTTTTTTTGTTTTTCGAGACAGGGTTTCTCTGTGTATCCTTGGCTGTCCTGGACTCACTTTGTAGACCAGGCTGGCCTTGAACTCACAAAGATCCGCCTGCCTCTGCCTCCCAAGTGCTGGGATTAAAGGCGTGCGCCACCACCGCCCGGCTTCATTTACCTACTTTTATATGATGCCAAATTGTTTTTGCTTTAGTAGCTTGATATTTCTTTAGGCAAATTTCTTTCATACTTCTTTTTCTATAAATTTTCCCACAGATTCTCCTAGGTGACTGTTTTTTTTTATCTGAACTTTCAGGCAATTGGCTCAGTGGATAGGGTTCTTGCTGTGCAAACATGAGGCCCTGAGTTCAGATCTTCATCACCCATATAAAGTAGTGTATATCATTATGCCTGTAACTGTGCTACTGGGGCAGGGAAGCAGAGACAGGAGAATCCCAGCAGCTCAGGAGCCAGCCAGCTTAGTGGGAGTGACAAGCTCCAGGTTCATTGAGACCTTGTCTTAGAAATTAAGGAAGAAAAGCAACTGAAGACACCCTGACATCAACCCTTGGTCTCCACGCCTGCATGCAGAGGCAGGTGTACCCCCACCACACACACACCCCACCACACACACACTCCCACCAGTCCGGTTGTCTTTTAAAATTCTGTAGTAGTCTTACTGAAAATTGTTCTTAACTGGGCCTGGTGGATAACCACAAACTCAAGGCCTGGGCCTTTTGGTTTCTTTATATTTGAGATTATAATTTAATTACACCACTTCTCCCTTCCCTTTCCTCCTTTCAAACCGTCCCATATATCCCATCCCACTCTCCTTCAGATTTCATGGCCTCCTTTTTCATTAGTCATTGTTGCATGTGTATATATATTCACACACACACACACACACACACACACACACATTCCTAAATACCTATTGAGTCTATAAAATGTTACTTGATTCATGTTTTAAGAACTAACTGTTGCAGGGCATAGTGGCGAGGCCTTTAATTCCAGCACTCAGGAGGCAGAGGCAGGCAGATCTCTGTGAGTTCAAGGCTAGCCCGGTCTACAAAGTGAGTCCAGTGTCCTGGATACACAGAGAGACCCTATCTTGAAAAAACAAACAGACAAAAGAATTAGCTGTTTGGTATTGGGTAACCAGTTGGTGTGGTCTTGTCTGGGAAGCACCACCTCTCAGCTTTACTCGGTTCCTGTAGTTCTTTGCATAGGGTCCCTTCCAGTTTGGCATGTTCATGTTGTCGTTCTTGTTCAGCTCACGTTTGGGCAGTTTGCTGTGAGATTGTGTCTCCTAGCAACGTCACAAGTTACATCCATGAAGTCTCACTAGCACAACTGCCCAATCCTGTGGCTCTTACACTCTTTCTGCTCCATCTTTACAATGATTGCTGAGCCTTAGGGACGGGAGTGGTTTTATAGATGCTTTCCTTGAGTCTGGGCTCCACAACTCTGTATTTTGATTGATTGTAGGTTTTTTGCAGTGGTCTCCATCTGCCACAAAAAGAAATTTCCTTGATAAGGGGTGAAGACTACACTTATTTGTAGGTATAAGGACGAATGTTTATAGATTATTGTTAGGACTTATTCTTAGTGATTGTAGATTCTCCTCCAATAACCATGATAAGGCCTGGGCTTTATGGAGACTTCAAGGCCAGTCTAATTTACATAGCAAGACTCTATTTCAAAAAATGACACATTAAAAAAACCTTATCTCGGGCTGGAGAGGTGGCTCAGAGGTTAAGAGCACTGGCTCTTCTTCCAGAGGTCCTGAGTTCAATTCCCAGCAACCACATGGTGGCTCACAGCCATCTACATTGAGATCTGCTGCCCAGGCATATATGTAGAGCAAATACTGTATAATAAATAAATAAATAAATAAATAAATGTTTAAAAACTGTTTAAACAAAAAATAAAAAAAACTTATCTCAAAGATAAAAAACGAAAAACATAAAAGAAATTTTATTTAATTAACATTAGTTTTCTGCATTGATATTTTTATAGTATTTTCTATGCAGAAATACAAAACACCTTTTCATTATTTGTCTCATACATTTTTAATGTCTTTCTATAGCCCCTTAGTCACTTTATTTCCATTTGTGTTCTATACTGTGGTATTGCATACAATATTTATTTCTGACTGTCATATTTTTACTCCTATTTTGATATTTTTAGAAGAATCTTCATTTCTTACTGATTTTTACTACTGTGAAGAAAAGTTATTTGGGGATATGATTGACTGATGTAGACTAATTGATCCATGTTATTTGCACTCTTAATCTACATATTTATTCTTCCTTAAATTCAAATAAACATTTATATATCTGAATAATTCCCAGACTCTAGGACCTATAGCCTGTACTTTAGGGACGCTTTTTATGTTCACTAACTTCACCACATTCTTTTTTTTTTTTTTTTGGTTTTTCGAGACAGGGTTTCTCTGTGTATCCTTGGCTGTCCTGGACTCACTTTGTAGACCAGGCTGGCCTCGAACTCACAAAGATCCGCCTGCCTCTGCCTCCCAAGTGCTGGGATTAAAGGCGTGCGCCACCACCGCCCGGCTTACTTCACCACATTCTTAAACTCATAGTTATTGACATTCTTGGATTTTCTGTCCCTAATGTGGCTATGCCATCATGTGATCTAGAAATAATGATGGCTTCTTCCCCTGTTTTCCAGAATACCATTTTACTTGCCTATCCTATTCGATTGTTAGCTAATGCAGTTAAGGAAATGCATAATAGTGAGCACCCTGTCTTCCATTTTATTTGCTTATCCTATTACATTGTTAGCTGATGCAGTTAAGGGAAAGCGTACTAGTGAGATCCTGTCTTGGATCTCATTTTGATTGAAAATGACTTCACAGTTTTGCCCTTTGATACAATGTTTGCCTTCAGTTTCCATAAGTATTATATTTTATATTTAGGTTTTTTTTCTACCTTTTGGTAACTTAATTTTAAAGAAATTTCAAACTTACAGAGAAGTTCTAAAAATAATACATTTGTTCCTTTGTCTTAAAATCCTCACTATATGTCCCCTTTCAGCATCTTTACTTTTCTCACCTATTTTAATGTTGTAAGTACTTCCTGTTCCACTGAGCACTTCCATGTGCATCTTCCAAGAGCAAAGATGTTCTTTTTAATTTGGGTTTTTTTGCTTGGTTTTTGTTTTTCCAGACAGGGTTTCTCTGTATATCCCTGGCTGTCCTGGACTCACTCTGTAGACCTTAGACCAGGCTAGCCTTGAACTCACGCCTGCCTCTGCTTCCTGAGTGCTGGGATTAAAGGCGTGGGACACCATGCCCGGCTTGGTAAGAATAACTTTTGGGGCTCTCAAAATATATCAGTGGGTAAAGGTACTTGCCACCAAGCCTGATGACCTCAGTTTGGTCCCCAGAACCACACATGGTTGAAGTCTACTGACTCCAAACGTCTTCTGACGTCCACACATGCACGATGGTATGTGTGCATCACCGACACACAAGTAAATAATTATAATAAAAAATTTAGCCGGGTGTGGTGGCACATGCCTTTAATCCCAGCACTCGAGAGGCAGCAGAAGCAGGTGGATCTCTGTGAGTTTGAGGCCAGCCTAGTGAGTCCAGGACAGCCATGACTACACAGAGAAACCTTGTCTCAACCCCCCCCCCCACCAAAAAAAATTATTCTTACCACCACAGTGCCATTTCTGAAGTGAGAATGTTTAACATTTGTACAGTGCTATTATCTAATCTACATTTTATGTTCTTATTTTGTCAGTATTACCAATAGTGTCCTCTATAATTGTTTTTCTACAATTACTTTTAGTGTTTCCTTTTTCTAAATGCCATTAATTAAGAAATTTCTTGGCCCAGATGTGGTGGTGCACACCTTTAATCCCAGCACTCCGGAGGCAGAGGCAGGTGAATCTCTGTGAGTTCAAGGCTAGCCTGGTCTACAGAATGAATCCAGGACAGCCAGAGATACACATAGAAACTCTGTCTTTAAAAACCAAAAAAACAAGAAAGAATTTTCTTAGTTTTGAATTGCCTAGAACTCATAAAATAAATAACATTCATTTTTATTATTACTACATTTTGCTGTTGTATTTTCTTTGCCAATACTATAATTTTTTCCTCTCATTTTTTTTAAAAACAAGGCCTCACTTTTTTCTGTATCCTTAAATAAAAGATCAATTTTTGTTTTGTCATTACCATCTTTAATATTTGTTTGTTTGTTTGGTTGGTTTTTCGCGACAGAATTAGCCCTGGCTGTCCTGGACTCACTTTGTAGACCAGGCTGGCCTCGAACTCACAAAGATCAGCCTGTCTCTGCCTCCCAAGTGCTGGGATTAAAGGCCTGCGCCACCACCGCCTGGCCATGTTTAATATTTGTATATACAACTTTTATTATGGATTTAAGACGTGTTTCTTCTATTACTTGAATTATAAAGTGTTTGTTATTTGAATTCCTTCATACAGGAATAATCTAATTTGTAAACATTAAATAAAGTGAAATATAGGGAAAATCACATTGTATCCCAGGGAGTAGAGTTTATAGGGGAATTTATGCATGTAATATAAAAACAGAAGGTCTAGACAGACTCGTCTAGAATAAATATGAATAAGACATTATGATACACAGCTGACATTTCTTCGAATATAAAATAAGTATACACAAAGCGGGTTTAAAGATAAAGGCATTCTAGAGAAATTTTCTTCAGCAAATTTGTCTGTAGTTTCATCCTGTGTGGGAGCTAAGGCAGGAGCATCACAAATTCAAGGCTTGCCTGACTTCAGAGTGACAGCAACCTCACTAACTTAGCAACACTTCTGTTTCAAAAGCACACATATAAATAAAATAATAAAAATTAAATTTTTTAAAAATTAAAGGCAAATCGATAATATAATTGAGGTCCCTAAAGTACAGGCTATAGGTCCTAGAGTCTGGGAATTATTCAGATATATAAATGTTTATTTGAATTTAAGGAAGAATAAATATGTAGATTAAGAGAGCAAATAACATGGAACAGTTTGTCTAAGAATTCAGCATTGTTACCATTCAGTTCAAGTTTTGAGGTTCCAAAGAATGAGGATAATTGAAGAATGAACACAAGATTGAGAGTTAGTGTGCATAAACTCAGTTATAACTACTTATTCATATTACTTTTTTTTTGGTTTTTTCAAGACAGGGTTTCTGTGTGTAGCCCTGGCTGTCCTGAACTCACTTTATAGACCAGGCTGGCCTTGAACTCACAGCAACCTGCCTGCCTCTACCTCCCGGGTGTTGGGATTAAAGGTGTGGGCCACCACGCCCGGTGTCATATTACTTTCTTAAGAGAAATTTTGAATAAGTATAAACTTTGTTACAAAAATAAAGTAGGAAAAAAAACAAAACCAAACCAGCAAGAGTCTTGGGAGTGGAGGAACAAACAGCAAGAACCCATTTACCTTTGCTTTTCTTTTCAGGGAGGCGCTCCTGTGGGCCTATCATCTAAACCTTTCCAAATTCTTTACGGACACAGTGATGAGGTACTGAGTGTGGGCATCAGCACCGAGCTCGACATGGCAGTGTCGGGCTCAAGGGTAAGACTCCACTTTTAAGAAGTGATACTTCCTCTAGGCATTGAGTAGTGTTGCTTCTATTTGAAGTCTTTGGAGGGTAGGATTTTCTTATATTTATTTGGAGCATTGCTAAAATAGAGTAATTCAGAAAGAGTAAGCTTGAAAGAGGCCATGTTGTGTTTAGAGTTTTATTGGCCTTACTAGTTAAGGAAGATGGCACTCTACAAGAGGAACACCACTTGGAATTTCAAGATTTGGGGTTTTCCTAAAGCATATATGTCCTTGATGGGATAATTATTTCCTCAGTTTCTTTCCCACATTTCTTTATCCAGCCACTTTGCCCTCTCCTTTTTGTTGTTCTGTGTTTTTCATTCTCTGGTATCTCCTGTGCGTAGGATGGCACTGTGATTATACACACCATTCAGAAGGGTCAGTACATGAGGACTTTAAGACCACCTTCTGAGAGTTCCCTGTTTCTGGCCATTCCCAGTTTGGCCATATCTTGGGAAGGACACATTGTCATCTATTCTAGCTTGGAAGAGAAGTCCACTCTCAAGGTATGCAACCCTTTTCTGAAGTAGGTGTAGACAATCAGTGATGTCTCTTTCCTCCCCACAGTAAGAGGCAGCCTGAGAAAGGAAAGAGGCTGTTTTCTGTAACCGAACTTTTAAATTATTATTTAACACTTATTTATTACTAAATTCACTTATAACAAACACCATTAATTTCTTAACTATTAATCCTATAAATTCCTACAACCCCTTTAACCTATCCACTAAACCTATTGATAATCATAACAACTACTTTCATACCCTTTTAGAATGATACAGTCTCTGGGGCAGGTCCTCAGTCGTCAGGAAACCAGTCTCGGGGGTAGACTCTTTAACGCACTTAGCAGTCCTTTTTCTGGAATAGCTCAGACGCAGGTTCGTCAGGGTAAATTGGCTATCGAAGTCTCACTTTAAATAAGGCTTGAGGCTTTCTTCTCTCTGGGAGACCCCAGCCGTCTGCAGGCCAACTTACTTCCTTCGTATCAGCAACTCTGCCGTTCTGCCTCAGTCTTTAAAGCTGGCCACAGTTCCGTTCAGGCCACTGTTCGGACAGGTCAAACCCCTCTAGGCAAAAGCTGAGCCACAGGGTTTAGTCCTTGGCCTTTTGCTGTCTTGCCGAGGCTTTCTCTGCTCACCAGCTTCCTTCTGCCTCAGGGAGATCCGGCCATTGGTCTACCAGAACTTTCTCCAGCAGGACTCTCGGAGCTCTCTCATATCGGGGGCCCTTAGCACGCACGCGCCTCTCTGGCGTCATCCACTTGTCCTTAAATAGGATCACTCCTTGTTCCACCTGCTTCAGCTTAATTTGGGCTCTGCCCACTTAGCAGTTGAAAGCAATGCCAGGTCATAAAGTCTTTCCTTCTTTCACCTGGCTTCAACCTTGTTTTTCAGTCCAAAGAGACTCCCCTCATTTCACCTGACTTCATCCATAAGCTGATAAGCTAATTGCTCACAGCAGTTGATCTTCATGCCCCGAATTAAGAGACTGTATCAGAAACTTAGGTATTCACTAAATCTAACTTATATTAACCTATCAGCCCCTTCAGTTTTCTTTTTCCTTTTTTTTTTTTCCCCTGAAACAGGGTTTCTCTGTGTAATAGCCCTGGCTGTCCTGGACTCACTTTGTAGACCAGGCTGGCCTCGAACTCACAGAGATCTGCCTGCCTCTGCCTCCCAAGTGCTGGGATTAAAGGTATGCACCACCATGCCCTGCTAAGGATGTTTTCTTATGATTCAGTTATTCATTTCTCACCATTGGATAGACATCTGCCACAATCTGATCACATTTATATTTTATTTCAGAGATTTTGTTGGTCTATATATTATGCATGATATCAAATGTAATTTCTTAGAGCTAAGGATATAACTCAGTTGGAAGACTGCTTGTCTTCCAAGCCTGAGGCCCTAGGTCAAATCCACAAACAAAAAAAGTAATTTTGATTATGAGGGATGACATGAACTTTAAGTAACAGTCATAGCTAACATAAGTTCTTTTGTGGATAAGACAGTGTAGAAATAAACTTGAACTTTATATATTCATTTCTTTTCAGTAATAAAGCTTTTAAGTATCAAGAGCATCTCTTTTGGAAACATGAAATATTTTTGAGTTGGAGAATATTTTAACTTCTTTTTATTTAACTCTTATTTGTTTCTGTAGCAATATGACTTGAAGTCAATATAATACTGTCCTACTTTTTCTTTAAATACAGCCATGCTTTAATTCTAGAAATCTTACTAATTATGTTATAGTTTTAACTGACAATTTGAAAACTCAGCTTTTATTCATAATCCCTAATGTTTCCTAATTCTTTATAGGATAAGAACATGTTACATGTGTTTTCAATAAATGGGAAGTATCTAGGGTCTCAAGTCCTGAATGAGCAAATATCAGACCTGTGTATAATTGGAGAACACATTATCACTGGCAGCTTACAAGGGCTCCTGTGTATAAGAGAGCTCCACAGGTAAGTCCTTGAAATAGACTGCCCCTGAAGAAAAGGTAACAGTAGGGACGGGGAAATGGCTCACTAGATAAAAGTGCTTGCTGCATGATAGGAGGTGCGGGTTCAAATCCCCAGCATGCACATAAAGCCAGGTGCAAAGTCAGAGTGTGAGCATCTGTAATCTCCGTGTTCCTAGAGGCTTGTGGGCCAGCTTGTCTGGCAGACAGTGGACACAAAACACAGGAGACCTCATAAAAGATGGGAGGTGAGGACAAACAAGAAAAAAGCATTTAATGAAAGAGCTTATATTCTCAGTGTTGTGATATCTGAGTATGATAACCGACCTTGAAGGGCTTAAGACTTTTTAGGAGTTGCCTGTCAGGGTGGCACATTCAGATCAGCCCTCAGGAGCCTTAGTTAGGTCATCCTAGCCTGCATAGCAAGACCCTCTCTCAAACAACAGAAAGAGAAGTGGTGTGTGAAGGAAGAGTTTAAGGGTTGCTAAGATCTGAATAATCAAAGGAGTCCTTTTGAAGAATTTTAAGATTTGAAATGAATTTAGGGAAGTTATGAGAAAATGAACTACAGTGGGGGATATAGTAGTATATATCTATAAGTTGGAATGCAGAACTAGATGATCAAGTTACATTCTGTGTATAAACTTCTGTCCATCCATCCTGTATGCATGTAACTTTTGTCTGGTTTTTATCTCTTCTAGTTTGAATCTCAGCATTACTCCATTAGCCATGCGATTTCCTATCCACTGTGTTTCTGTAACCAAAGAAAACAGCCACATTCTTGTAGGCTTAGAAGATGGCAAATTGATTGTAGTGGGTGTTGGCAAGCCAGCCGAGGTAAAACTCAGCATCATGGATTCCCCCTTATTATGGTGGATTTCTTTGGTCCTTCATTCTAGCTGATTTAGAAGTCTTCGTTATGGATGATCTGAAACATAAATTTAACTTTTCAGAAAAAAGCCAAATAGTTGTTAATCAGTAGTGTTTATTTTATGATATGATTGAAAGCATGCTTGTGGATTGGTCTTTGTATCACTGTGTCAATAAGAAAATTATTTTGGGCTGGATGTGGTGCATGCCTTTAATCCCAGCACTTGGGAGGCAGAGGCAGGCAGATCTCTGTGTGTTTGAGTTCGAGGCCAGCCTGGTCTACAAACCAAGTCCAGGACAGGGCTACACACAGAGAAACCCTGTCTCAAAAAACAAAACAAAACAAAACAAAAAAAGATTATTTTACTCTAAATCAGACTCATGAGGATTGTGTGGATTTGAAGCATAAAAGTCCTTGTAATAAATAAAATATAGGTTCTATCAGTAAGGCTAATTTGACTTAACAGACACCAAGCATGACTATATAAGGTGTCTCTTTTTTTCTAATTTGGAGCTACAAGTACTCTGTATCCACATGTTTATTCTCAGTGAGTTTACTACAATGATAAATTTACTTGCTTAATAGTCTTTTATAGATCTAACAGACTTGTTCCTCAGAAAACTGTATCTTAGGTAACTTAATCATTGGATGTTTTTGAGACATTTTTAGCTTTTTCTGAGAAATGTAATATAGTATCTGTAGGTGTCTATATATGGTATCTGGGTGTTTTGTTTTTGAGAGAAGAAATTAAGTGAAGTGTGGTAATACATAATACTTATAATCTCAGGGCTTAGGAGACAGAGACAGGAGAATCACCACAATGTGGGTGCCAGACTGGTCTACATAGTAAGTTCTAGGCAAACCAAGATTCATTCTAAAAACAACCACAGAGAAAGGCTGGAGAGAAGTCACAGCATGTTGGAGCATTTGTTGCCATTGCAGGAAGCAGGGGTTCAGTTCCTAGCATTCACATAGTGCCTCAGAAGCAGCTGTGACTCCAGTTGTAAGGAAAGCAACCCCACTTCCAACCTTCACAGGCACTAGGCTTGCATACGGTACACATACATGTGCTGGCAAAGCACTTGTTTACATAAAATAAATCTAAGAAAGGAGAGCATTGAAACATTTTAAACATGTTTCCATTCAACATTGAGTTTCTTGAGTTTCCTGAATCATGCCCAGCTTTCCCCTGCTAGTGTGATAATTACATAAAACTTCTGCTCACCCTTTACTCTTTGAGTACACATTTGTAATCCCTGCTAGTTGGGAGGCTAACTTAGAAGAATCACAAGTTGAAGGTCTGCCCAACCTACAAGGGGAGTTCAAGGCCAAGCCAAGCAACTAGTGAGTCTGTTTCAAAATAAAAGTACAAAGATGGCAAAGGATGTAGCTCAGTGCTAGAGTGTTTGCCTAACAGACGAGGCTTTGAGTTCAATCTGTAGTGCTGCAGTGAATAAACGACTTTTGTTATTAATCAAGAATCTTTTTAACATGTTAGTGATTTTGCTACCAAAACCTGTTCTGCCCTTTACAAACTCAATGTCTTCCATATTGATTTTATGTGTCCTTGTTTCTTTATTTAACATCTATTCTTCATTTCTCTGACTACCTTCAACAGATGCGTTCCGGTCAGCTTTCTCGAAAATTGTGGGGATCCAGCAAGCGACTCAGCCAGATTTCAGCTGGAGAAACTGAGTATAATACTCAAGATTTCAAATGATTGTTACATCCACCTTGTGTGATGGGGAATTGAGCTTCGTATATTGTTTGTCACTTTGCTGCATCTCTCCACTCTCTGAAAGTCTTTAAGGATTCTATCCTAAAAAAAAAAAAAAAAAAGGGATTACCACGGTTTGATACTGTGGCACAAACCTCTTAACACTAACTAACATTTGAGAGGCTGAGGCAGGTGGACCAAGGCCAGCCTGGGCTATATAGCAAGGCTTTGTCTCAAAAATTTAATAAGTAACTAAAGATCAAAAATGAAGTTGTAGGTTGTAGTAAGTCCATTTTTAAAGTTTTATCAATAAGGAGTTTAGTTTATTAACCAGTACTAATATTGAATTGAGAAAATAACATTTGATTTGATTTAGTAACCCATTCCTAAATCATTAAGTCCATTTAAAAAAAATTCTAATATTATATATTTAGGTTGAATTCCTTTAAGTAGCAAAATTTAAGATAGTTCTAATAAAGTAGTAGTATAGACAATAGAGAGTTGAGAGATACGGCTTCATGTATTCTTTAAGTAATCATTTATCTGTTCCTGACCGTTACATTAAAAGCATCAATTTTCTCATGAAGTTAAAGGTACCTTTTAGAGATTTGTTTAAAGTTGAGTTATCAAAAGTTGCACATCTGCACAATTGAATTAAATACAAATGTTGAAATAGTGAAATCGTTGAAAGGTTCGTTTCTCTACCCCTACTATTTAATATATTACTAATAAAAATGAATTTATTTGCATTATTATCCTTAAGTAACAAAAGTTGAATAGGAAAAAGAAAAACTGGAGATAAGTTTTACAAATGTACTTCATTAATAGTATATTTAAGCCAAAATGCTAATTGTGGTTTGACCAGCTGACCCTTGAGTAGCATATGCAGCACAATTTACATCTGTGAAATTCAAAATTTTGTGAATTTGTCTCTGTTAAGCAAATCTGTATGTGCTCTCTTTGTATTTTAGCACTCTTACCTTGATGATTATGAATTGTCAGAGTAGTCATTCAGACAAAATAGCATTGTAAACAAAAAAAATCCTTCTTAGTGCTTGTTATATACAACTCTCAGGATGATAGCTAATTTTATTTTAGTTAAATATTACTTTACATTTAAATTTTTGAGTAAAAAGGCTGATTGATTAATTTGGGATTCAAAGTGATTATTATTTGTTTGTTTTGTAAAATTGACATGTGAGTTCAATGAGAGACATTTACAACCAGCAGTATTGGTAATCTGAGATTCACAGATTTTGGGAAGATTTATGAGTCTCTGAAGTTGTATAGAAATTTACATGTTGAGTCTGTTTTCAGGAAAGAACTATTGCTTGGCTTTCTTAAAATTATCTATGGGCAGCAACAAATGACTTTACTGTGGTAGCCTTTAAAAATTATATTCTTTTTTATTCTGCTGATCATAGATCTCCTTGTACCTACTTGTCTTTTCAGCTGAATCTTGAGCAACTTTTCATTTTCTGTTTTCTCTCTCCTGTGGACCACAGTATCCAGGGGCCTTTTCTTTATAATTCAACAAATAATTTTTTAAAGATTTAGAAGTAAAAGATTATACTTAGGGAAATTTTCCAATATTTTGATTTGTTGTGGGTCGGGATTAGTAAAACCACTGCAAAATCACTTTATATTTGTTTAATTAGTTAAAATTGTCTGATTCAGGGGGGGGAAAAGGCTGTTTTAGATAAATAACACTAATATCGGCTTGTACAGAAGAAGAATTTGTGTAAATGTAAAGATGTCCTTTTTGGAAGACTTCAGGAGTTTGTTGGAAGTCTCTCCAACCTCCTGGAGCTACACCCAGAATGCCATCAAGACCATCTGGTCACCCTGAAAATGTTAAGGAGAGTTCTAGCCAGAACCAACATTGTTGGTTTTTCTGAAATTGAAAATACTGATTTGGGAATTGGGATGTCACTCGACAGCAGAGCACTTGCCTTCATTGTTCAAGATCCTGGGTGGCTCCCTAGCATAGTGATGGAGAGACTGGGAAAAAAAAAAATCACAGAGACAGACATTAACCAGTTGACTCTAAATCAAGACCTGGTAAGGCTTCCTTCCGGCATTTATCCATGCTTTCCTTGTTTTTGAAGCCACAAGCCACTTAATACAGGATTTAGGAATTATTATATTTACTTAAAAATTACAAAAACTTTGATAGTCTGAGGGGATAAATCCTAAGTATATGGTGTTTGACTGCTACCTTTTAGTAGGAAACTGAACAAGCAGCTTTTTTATAATGTAAATATGAAGCTGTGTTCACTTTCATAGAGGTCTGGCCCAAACTAATGCTAGGTGTTAAAAGGAGAGTTATTTCTGATAATTTTTTTTCTAAAACGTATAAACCATAAATGTGGGATTTAGAAGATATTAGCAATATTCTTGAAGAATGAACTTTTTTATTTATTAAAATAAGCAAATATACTGGAACTGTTGTTATCTGAGTAACATACTCCTCATGTAAACAGTAGAGCCATGAAATGAAAAATCACTAGATAATATCACTGGGAAGATACACTTTCACAGATTGGAGTGTAGCTGTTATCCATAAAAATTTCTATAATGTGCTTTGGAAGAAAATATTAGAATGAATTGATAAGCTGGATATTTTAGTTAATGAGCATAAAATCTCATTAACTAAATCTTGATGTTTTCTTAACTTTTCATCTGCTTTTGTTTCTTGATAGTGGTGACCATGAATAAAAAAATCTCAGGGTTGTGGCAATGAGAGATTTATACCAAGGTAATGTTCTTACTTTTCAAAAAGGAGGTCAATAGAAGTTGGTGGTGGTGATGATTGTGTGTGTGTGTGTCTGTATGTATATACATTTATATAATTCCTGTATATATTTAGAGATAAAACAGCCTTATATGTAACTTTCCCCAGCCAGTATTCGGTCATTACTTAGGTAAAAATGAAGAAGAGAAGGAAGAACAAATCAGAACATGAAAGTCAGGGAAGTGCAAAAATTGGCATTAAGCCTTTTTAACCATGTTGCCTGTGAAGGAATTTTTTATTCATTAAGTCACAATGCATCCTTTTGTAGGCGAAAAGGGTCTGCATATGCATTTTTTATTTCCTTGTAGATATATCAGATTATTTCTCAAAGAACTATACCAAAATGCTGCATGCTGCTAAGGTAGTAAGAATGCCCACAGAATTAGAATTTAGGATTGAATAAAAGTCTTGGCCTCTTTATTTATTTTTTTTGAAAAAGGCTAAGAAAATTAAATTGAGTATCAATTTTTTGTTTACTTGATGATAATGGCAAGACATTTGTATGTAAGTATAACATTATTTTTACTAAAGAAATCTCTAAGGAAAGATTTTAGTTGAATTTTGAGAGGTTAGGTCCTTTAAAATATCTATGTTTATAAAATAAATAGCATCATCTTTACCTCCTTTCCAGTAGAAACATGTGAGTACTTGAACTGTGTTGACTTTAAGCAGGTGTTAAATGCATACATATCTGGATGTGTGTGAAGGGTTAGTCTTCTCATTTTTCGCATTACTAAACTGTCTTATTAACCATATCTTTACAGTTTTTGAGGAGTATCCACAATATGAAATGTATTATTTTTACTTCCGAAATCTGTTGTTTTTATTTTCATCCAGATCCATGCCCAGATGTAAGTGTTCTGTCTGTAACAGAAACTGTTTTGAACACTCATAAACATCTTTACCATTGGCAGCAAATACTCATTCTCAGTACTTTTCCTAATCGGGGTGTGTATCATGTACTTAGCATTTGATTTGTTTCAGGTGCCCATATTCATAGTGCTCTTCTTGATGGTATTAGGTAAAGCACAGTGTTTTCAGTCTTTAGTATTATTTGCAGGGTGGAGCATATCTATACTTAGTTTAAATGACACAGTCCTATGCCAGTGGCTATCCCCAACCTCAGCCAGTGTCTTTGTTATCTTTGTTTCACATGGACAGAACCACTGTATTTTCTTTTCATTATCTTATCATGAACTCTCTTTAAACCTTTTGTATTTGAAAATCACAATTAACATTTACCTCCAACAAAATTATGTTTGTTTACTAATATTAGTTCCTAATACCTACCAGTCAATATTTTCCATACTTATAAAGTATACAATGTTTTTCCAGTGTTGAGTATTGAGGATTAAACTCAGGGCTTCAGGCATGTTAGGCAAGAATAAAAAGCATTAGTAAGCCTTTAATCCCAGCACTCGGGAGGTAGAGGTAGGCGGATCTCTGTGAGTTCAAGGCCAGTCTGGTCTACAAAGTGAGTCCAGGACAGCCAGGGCTACACAGAGAAACCCTGTCTTGGAAAAAACAAAAACAAAACAAAACAAAAGCATTAGTAAGCAGTGCTAAAAGAAAAAAACCGAATCAGGTATCTTGTAGCATTGAAGTTATAATCAATAGACTTCCCCCACTGTACAAGCATTGGTGAATTCTCTAAATACTTCTGATGATGTCTACAGGGTGTCCCTGTATGGAATATTCCTTGATTTTTTCCATAGGTTTAGAGCTTAGAACTAATAGAGCATTAACGTCTGAGAGATTGAGGCTTTGTTAAGGATGTATTTCAGTGATGGTACACTTACATGTGAAGCCCTGGGTTTGAGATTTGAGGTGGCATTTTCCCCCCGACACTGGAGAGAGAATATAGGCCTTACACACAGTAGGAGGGTTTCTACCACTGAATTCTACATCCTCAGCTTGAGAATGGTTCTTTTTTTTTTTTTTTTTTTTTTTTGGTTTTTCGAGACAGGGTTTCTCTGTGTAGCCCTGGCTGTCCTGGACTCACTTTGTAGACCAGGCTGGCCTCGAACTCGCAAAGATCCGCCTGCCTCTGCCTCCCAAGTGCTGGGATTAAAGGCGTGCGCCACCATTGCCCTGCGAGAATGGTTCTTAATTTGAGATTGCAGATCCAGTTTGTCTGTAGAGATTAATAAATGTACTATGCCTAGGTACTACTTGGGACTTTCAGTGATTTATCAGTCCCAGCTCTCAAAAATTATAAATATACATATGTACATACAATGTGTATAAATTAATGTGTGTAAATTGCAGACAGTTATATTTTTATTTGTTGAAAATCATGTGACCATCCTAGAATATAGGATTTATATCTCTTCTCTGCCATTTGGCTACATGAGGTGTAGAATATAAGAATTACGTTTTTTTATTTATTTTAAAAGCCTTATATAAAAATGGCCACATTGGGCTGGAGAGATGGCTCAGTGGTTAAGAGCACTAGCTGCTTTTCCAGAGGTCCTGAGTTCAATTCCCAGCACCCACATGGTGGCTCATAACCTTCCATAATTGTAGTCCCACTGGATCTAATGCTTTCTTCTGGTGAGTAGACATTATGAACTTTGGTTTTGGTTTAGTTGTTTTTTGGGGTTTTTGGTTTTTGTTTTTGGTTTTTGGTTTTTGGTTTTTTTTGCAATCATAGTTGTTCATGGGGCATATTTTCTTAGACCAGTATCTTCACTGATACTGACAACATAGAAGTGGTTTCTAACATTGCTAGATTTACAACAGCACTATAAAGCAGTAGTTATGAATGAATGTAAATTACTAGAAAGCCATTTTAAAAGGAAAGACACACAGCAGCAGCAGGACTTCTTTGTCAACTCTGAAACACCATGGAATTTGTGTCTTTTTATTTGACACTAAAAGAATTATCTTTATCTGTTCAAATCTTGCAATGTGACATGAGACTGAGCAGGTAGGATTTAGGTAAGATTGAAAAGTTTTACTGATTAAAATACAAACTATTTTTAAAAGAAGTCTTATGCCAGTTAAGATTTTACTTAAGTAATATATCTATTTACCTTACATTAAAATTACATGCCCTTTGATAGTGTAGTCCAGTTGAGAATGAGGCTTTTTTCTTTTCTTTCTCTTTTTTCCTTTTTGAGACAGATTCTTATGATGTAGTCTTGGCTGACCTGGGCTATCTATGTAGTAGACCAGGCTTGCCTGGAACTCAGAGGTCCTATGTCTCTGCCTCCCCAGTGCTAGGATTTTCAAGAACACACATGATTATTTTGCTCTTCGGAAGTAATCATGGCAGAGAGATATCAGAAATTACATTTAATTGAAAATAGTTTAAATTCTTATTATTTTGGAACTAAAGAAACATTTTTTTAGAAGTTTGAATTTTTGTTAGATAATCCCTAGTGACTTAACACTCCTTCCAAAATTATGGTGTGTTACAGTGGCTGGCTCTTACTGCTGAAGGTCTTTTATATTTTGGACAGTTCTTTTTTCTATTCTGCCTTTTACTTCCAAAGATGCGCCTCATAGACATCACCACAAATGTTTTACAAAAGTAGCTACTGCTACTTAGAGTCAGATTCACATGAGAAAACTTGGGGGGAAGCTATGTGACTTTCTCCTGAATTATTTTACAGGATAAACTTCCCTTTCCCTATCAGTTTGCTTTTGTACAGTTGGAGAAAAAATAATAGCAAAAAATAATCAGATTTCTGGATAGCCATTTTCTATCAAATTCATTGCTAAATTAAGACAGAAAATTAACAAACATTTGATTATGTTGACTGTTTTTCTGGGACTCAGATTAATTAGAAGTATTTCAGTTTTAACAGGGTGACAGTCTCTTGAATATGTGAATATACACATTGGCTCAGAAGGGGTAGCTGAAAACTCAGAATGACTTGTTTAAAAACAAAAAATACTTAGCAGCTGAGCTTGGTGGCATACCTGTAATCCCAACACTCACAAGCTACAGCAGGAGGATTGCCTGAAGTTCGTAGGCTAACCTAGAATATAGAATGAAGTCTGTTCATCTATCATCTGTCTGTCTGTGTGTCTCTTCTTCCATCCCTCTTCCCCTCAACAACAAGAAATTGTGCTGCTAGTTAGTATTTAAGGAGTAGTGTATTTATCTTAAAATATCCCTTTTCATTTGTTTCACTAGAACTGATTGGAAAAAAAAGAATAGTAATAAGCCTGTTTTATTATTTGAATTACTGACTGTGCAAACTGTGATCCATTGAGTATTTATATGGAAAAAAAGAGGGTTCAAAGTTGAGCAAGTTTTAGACTTTATAAGGATGTAAATAACTTTAATTATTATTCTGATAACAAAATTACTGTTCAGTGCAATTCATTTTTTCTGCTTTCATTCTTCTAAACTAAAGTATACAAGATGTATTTTGTTTTGTCACACATTTTTAAGAACTTCACTGAATGTATATGAGTTAATGTTTGATTTGCTTCTGTATAGTATGATCAAAAAGTTGAAAATTTTGCACTTTGTTAGTCCCTTGGAAATTTATATTCTAATGTTTTTTAAGAATGTACATTTATTTTGTTCATAATAAATTAGCTTTGTATATGACAGTGGGTTTCAATCAAATAAAAAGATGATGCTACTTTCTTTATTTGGTTTGTAGTTCTGTATATGGTGTTTCACTAGAATTTGTTGTGCTAGCCGGGCAGTGGTGGCACATGCCTTTAATCCCAGCACTCGGGAGGCAGAGGCAGGCGGATCTCTGTGAGTTCGAGGCCAGCCTGGTCTACAAAGCGAGTCCAGGACAGCCAGGGCTGTTACACAGAGAAACCCTGTCTCGAAAAATCAAAAAAAAAAAAAAAAAAAGAATTTGCTGTGCCTAAATTCTTTGAGTAGACAAAGAGTTGAATGCACTACTTAATAAACAGAAAACCAAACACTATTTGTTTCTCAGATGAGAGTCTCCTGTGCTCTACACAAGGTGGTATTGATGTTATTTCAGCAGGCTCTGTCATTCATAAAGAGTCTTTCATTTTAAACCATCCCAAAAATATTGTTTCAGTTTTTTCTCATAAGTGATCGTCTTAAATTTTCATATCTTGTTAACCAAGTAATACACTTAATTTTTTAAATTTTCATTTTTATAATCAAAATATCTTATGGATCAACTTTTTAATTTTTTTTTTTTTTTGTTTTTTCGAGACAGGGTTTCTCTGTGTAGCTCTGGCTGTCCTGGACTCGCTTTGTAGACCAGGCTGGCCTCTAACTCACAGAGATCCGCCTGCCTCTGCCTCCCGAGTGCTGGGATTAAAGGCGTGCGCCACCACCGCCCGGCTAACTTTTTAATTTTTATCCATGCAACAATTGAGTCCTGGGCTGTAAGCCTGATAGACGGGTAATCTGCTGTTGATCTACACTCCCAGCCTCTGTGCGTCCACTTTGTGCCATCTAAGCAGTGGCCTGACTCTTCCATTTTGGTTTAGGTAGTGTGACCAACAAATGGCCCTCCAGCTTCTTGCTGGTGTTTTGTCTCTGTATCCAGACCCACTACAGAAACGGACAATAACTTCTACTCTGAGCTGGTCACAATGCTGCTTTTTATGGAAGGTTCTTCACTAGAATTAGAAACTTTCTGCATCAAATTCATCAAGATTTCTAAATCAGTGAGCAGTCAAAGCCAGGTTAGTGACAGGCTAGGTTAAAATCCATATCAGCCATCAGATGGATGTTTTTCAAATGATAATAAAGCTTAAGTTCTCTTGTCATTTAATATCACATCACTCAATTAATGAGAATCTTTTTTAAACCTTTTGAATTTTGGCCTAATGAGGCAGGCCTATAAGCCTAGCCACTTGAGAGTCTAAGGCAGGGGGATCACAAGTTCAAGGCTTGTGTAGGCTACAGAGAGAGTTCAAGGCAAGCTTGGACAACATAATAATGTAAGAGAGCTGCGATGTGCCACGCCCTAAAGATGGCGCCAGTTTCCGCCTTCCACCAGCCCGATGGTGAGTGCTCTCTGTGGTAAACAAGTCCATATTTGGCTAAGACCGCTGATCTGGCTTGCTTCCGCATACGTGGGCCTCTAAGATAGCACCACGTGGCTTTACTTGATTGGTGGTTCATATAGTATTTAGCCTGTGAGTTGGGTCTGCCCGGGCATTCGGAAGACTGTTTTCAAGGGACCTGAATAAACTGCTTGAGAAGAGCTTTTGCGAGTTGCGTCGTCCTTGCTGGTCGAGGGGGACGCGACAAGTGGTGGCCCCTATGGGGAACCAGAAAAGACTCAGAACTCCTGCAGTCAGGGGCAGTGCACTAGTAAGTTCCCGGGGTAAATTGGGACAATAAAGTTTCACGGAAATAGCGAACAAAAGGTAAAGTTTCACGGAAATAGCGAACAAAAGGTAAAGTTTCGGAGATTGCGAACAAAAGGTAAAGTTTCGCGGGAAAACTGCGAACCGAAAGTAAATTTTTAATCATGGGATTGTCTCAGTCACATCCAATTTTTCTGGCTCTTCAGGAGCTACTTTTAGCTAGGAATTTGAAACTTAAGAAGTCAACCCTAGAGAGATTTTTGAATGAATGCGACTCCGTGGCTCCGTGGTTTGTGGTGTCCGGGAATCTTACGGTATCCTGCTGGGACAAATTAGGCAGGGACTTGGATTTTGCTTGGGAGCAAGGTACTCTGAAGCATGGAGTAAGACCGATTTGGAAGATGGTGAGGAGTTGTTTAGAAGATCAGAGATGCTGTAACGCAATCAAGGAGGGAGAATCAGCCTTGGAACTGCTGCAAGGGGAAAGATCTGAGCAGGCAGACAGTGAAAAGGGAAGTAACAAAGGCGAAAGATCTGAGCAGGCAGACAGTGAAAAGGGAAGCAAAAAGAAGGTCCCTCTCTATCCCGATCTTAGAGATTTTAGAGATTTTGAGGACTCAGAGGGTACGGATTCTGAAGGGGAGCTACACACTCTAATAGAACAGTTGGAGAGGACTGCTATTAGAAAAAGGTAAAAGAGAAAGACACGTTGGCGGCAGTCGGTGTAAGTGAAGCCGTTGCCGCGGCGCCTTCAGCCACGTTGGCGGCGGTCGGTGTAAGTAAAGCCGTTGCCGCAGCGCCTTCAACTCCCCCTCCATACCCAGAAGCCGTTCAGATAGATCAGCCTGTTCAGTCCTTGAAAGTAGGGAGATCTTTCTGCCCGGGGATGTGGACACAAGTAAGAACAGAATTACAGTTTGCCTATCCGGTATATCAAGACCCACAAGGGAACAGGTATGAGGAACCGCTTGATTTTAAAGTAGTTAAATCCCTTGCAGAGTCAGTTCGTACCTATGGCATTACTGCTTCTTTTACATTGGCTCAAGTAGAAGCATTAAGCAGACATTGTATGACTCCGAGTGATTGGAGTGGCCTGGCCCACGCCTGCTTAAGTCCAGGGCAATACTTAGACTGGAAAGCTTTCTTGATTGAGTATGCCACTGAGCAAGCAGCCATTAATCAGAGAAATGGAAATCCAGCCTGGGATAGAGATATGCTGCTTGGGCAGGGGAGATTTGCCAACCAGCAGACAGGATATCCCAATCAGGTTTATGAACAAATAAACCAGACAGCTATCAAGGCTTGGAAATCCCTTCCTAACAAAGGGGAGGTGAGTGGGAACTTAACTAAGATTCTACAGGGCCCCATGGAGCCCTTTTCAGACTTTGTGGCACGATTGGTGGAAGCGGCAGGGAAGATTTTTGGTGACCTGGATGCTGCTATGCCACTAATAAAACAGTTGGTCTATGAGCAATGCACCAAAGAGTGTAGAGCCGCTATCTCCCCTTACAAGAGTAAAGGGCTAGAAGCCAGGATGAAAGTGTGTAGAGAACTTGGAGGGCCGTTAACTAATGCTGGTCTTGCTGCCGCAGTAGTACAGTTGACCAGAAAAGGTGGAGGAAGTTCAGGAGTTTGTTTTAAGTGTGGCAAGATGGGACACTTTAAAAGATAATGCCCCGGGGGAAGGAGTACAGGAAGTACAGGAAGTGTACAATGCCCCAGGTGGCCGAGGCTACGCCCAAAATGTAAAAAAGGGAACCATTGGGCTAATGAATGCCGTTCAGTGACAGACATCCATGGGCAGCCTTTGACTCAAGGTTATGGTGGCGCTCGTCCAAAAAACGGACAGCGGGGCCCACGACCCCAGGGCCCACAAATATATGGGGCAGTAGAGAATCAGGACAGAGAACAGAATCAAGAGAGATGGCCAACCCTCCACCATCCGAGAGACCGCGGAGAGCCACTACAGGCTCAGCAGGATTGGACCTCTGCTCCACCACCAGACTCGTATTAACGCCCCAAATGGGGGTCCAGTTAATTGAAACAGATTTTAAAGGACCCCTTGAACCTGGTACAGTTGGTTTGCTGTTAGGGAGGTCATCATCAGCCTTGAGAGGACTTATTGTCCATCCTGGAGTTATAGATCCAGATTATACAGGAGTGGTTAAGATCATGGTAGCCTCCCCCCGTGGTATAACAGCTATCTCTCCTGGAGATAGAATTGCTCAGTTGATCATGTTGCCGAGCTTACATGATCGCTATGCGGCAAGGGATCGAGAGAGAGGAAAAGATGGTTTTGGGTCCACGGGCACAGATCTGACTTTTCTCTCCTTGGATTTGGACCAACACCCCGTCTTGGAGTTAAAAGTTGATGGTAAAAAGATCCTGGGCCTTTTGGATACTGGAGCTGATAGGAGTATCATAGCAAAGAAAGACTGGCCTTCAGGTTGGCCTGTACAAGCCTCTTCTCAAACACTTCAAGGCCTGGGTTATGCTAAGACTCCAGATATGAGTGCAAGATCATTAAAGTGGCAGGACCAAGAAGGCCACTCAGGAGAAATGCAGCCATATGTACTTGAGCTCCCTATCTCCCTTTGGGGAAGAGACCTTTTAAAGGATATGGGATTTAAATTGAGTAATGATTATTCTGATTCAGCCCAACGTATGATGCAAGATATGGGATATGCTCCAGGCTTTGGAATAGGAAAATATTTGCAGGGGCGGAAGAGTCCCATATCTATGAAGCAAAGACAAAAGAGACAGGGCCTGGGTTTTTCCTAGGGGCCACTGAGGAGGGCATTCCCATAACTTGGCAGACGGAGGACCCAGTATGGGTTCCTCAGTGGCCACTTTCCTCTGTAAAATTGAATGCGGCCAAAGAGTTGGTGGATGAACAGATGTCTTTAAAGCATATAAAGCCATCTGTATCTCCCTGGAATACACCTATCTTTGTCATTAAAAAGAAATCTGGAAAATGGAGATTGTTGCATGACCTGCATGCCATAAATCAACAAATGCAGATCATGGGCCCAGTGCAACGCGGCTTGCCACTTTTATCATCTTTGCCAGCCTCATGGCCCATAATAGTTATAGATATAAGGGATTGTTTTTTCTCCATCCCTTTGTGTGCCAAAGATAGTGAGAGATTTGCATTTACTGTTCCATCCTGTAACCATGAGGAACCTGATCAGCAGTTTAAATGGGTAGTATTACCTCAGGACATGACAAACAGCCCCACTATGTGCCAACTGTATGTGGGGGAAGCCATTGCTCCCTTGAGAAAGAATTTTCCAGATTTAAGATGTGTTCATTATATGGATGATATCTTACTGGCAGCTAAGAGTGAACAAATGTTAGATCAGGCCTATGAAGAATTAGTTCAATTATTAAAAAAAGAAAAGGTTGTTTATAGCTCCTGATAAGGTTCAAAAGGAAAATGTGATTAATTATTTAGGAGCAAAGGTTGGACCTGAAAAGATAATACCTCAAAAGATTGATATGAAAAGATAATTTAAGGACTCTAAATGATTTTCAAAGGTTGTTAGGAGATATCAATTGGATAAGAGGCTATTTGAAGCTACCAAATTATGAAATAAGACCCCTATATGATATTTTGAAAGGTGATTCAGCACTTAATTCTCCTAGGCAATTAACAGAAGAAGCAAGAAAAGCTTTATGTAAAGTGGAAGAAAGGTTACAGAGTGCCTTCCTAAAGAGATGGCAGGAAGGACAGCCCATTTCATTGTGCATATTTGTCACCTATGGTCAACCTACAGGGTTGCAGTTCTATAAGAAGACTACTAGCTACATTTTTATATACAGTATATATATTTTTATATATTTTAAATGGATGGTACCATCCTTAAGCTAGGGTAAGATAAACCCATACCCTCCTGGGTCATATGCTTGAGGTATATTCAGATATCCCAAATCAGAGGAAATAATTTATTAAAGATGATGGGCCCCCTATAAGTCAGTGCTTTGTAGTCGGGGCTTGTACATCAAGACTAAACTTCTATTTTCTTAGCTAATAGTCATGTTTCAGGTAAATAGTTCTCCATGCTTCATGTTGTATATATTTGGCATAAAATGTGGTGTCATTTAAATGTCATAAAGGCTTTTTTATATCATATTGCTGCTGAGGCTAGAGATTATTTGAGTAATTAGATAATTGTGCAAAATCTCTGCTAGTAGGACAAATATAACAACTTAATGAAATAATATTTCTAGGTGGAGCTGAGCTTTCATTTTCTCAAAGTTAACAGTTGGTGAACTGCATACTCATGAATTAGTGTGAGCATATGTATAATCCCAGCACTCAGGAGGCAGAGGCAAAAGTAGATGCTTCATAGTTTGTGACCAGTTTAGTCCACATAGCAAGTTCCGGGACAGCCATAGCTACTTAATAAGAGACCCAGTCTCAGAAGAGAGAGAGAAAATTCTGTAACAACTGTTACAAGTAGAGGGTTAGGAACTCTTCACAATGTGGAATGACTCTCCTCAAAGGAAACAGTGAGTGGAGACAGAATGTGACCAATTGTTGTTGTGACCATATGGATTTAAGCACTGAATGAGTGACGTGGAAATGCACAAGCCAAGCCTGGTAGAGTGCTTGCTAGGGCCCTGGGTGTGAGCCCAGTATTGGGGATACACGGGGTGCATAAGTAAATGAAATGTCTGTCTTTGGTAAGGCTTTTAGCCTCCAAAAACATGCATGTGGAATCCCATAGTCCTCAATCGTCAGAGCCGTGGGAAAGAAAGTACAAGAGCGTTATGGCCTCTCAGCTTGGGTAGCTGTTGGTGCATATTCCCAGGCTTCAGCTCGACATACACATTCAGAACCAGGTTTCGGTTCTGAAACTAACAAACGATTCTCCAAATGCTGACTGAGACCATATAAGTAAGTTGGCTTTTACCAGCATTCATGTATTTATTTTCTTAAAAATAGACCATTAGCCCCCCCAAAACGGGGGCAGGGGCTGTCTCTGACTATGTTGCCTGCATTTAGATCCCTTTCCCATAGCTGGGCTGCCTTGTCTGGCCTTAGTGAGAGAGAATGAATGCACTTAGTCCTGCTGCGACTTGATGTACCAGGGTGGGTTGGTACCAATGGTGGAGTACCCTTCCTCAGAGTAGAGGAGGGGGAAAAAAAGGGAGGCAGTGTGAGGGTGGGACTGGGAGGAGAGGAGGGAGGGGGCTACAATCAAGCTGTCAAGGGAATAATTAATGGAAAAAATTCCATTAGAGTCTGTTTTCATGCATGCTTTCCAGTTTTCCTCTAGCAAGCCCCCACTGTTGGTGAGTTGTATAAGCCGGCTTCTGTGTAGGTCCAGGCTTTGTGGGAGAACATTGTAAAGAGTAATATAAACAAATGTCTTCGCTTTTTATTGTCTCATTCTGCTACCAATAGTACAAGGCCATTGCCCCTTTCTCTTAGAATGCCACTGTTAATGAGGTATATAGCCTTCAAACTGCATTGACCACTCTCTTGCCATTGTGGGTTTAATCCTCTTTATTGATCTTCAGCTAGGGAATGGGACTTCTTCAGTCCAACAGGCATTTCTTGTGATGTAAATTGACCCGAGAGGTGTTTCAGAAACACATTTTTGTTTTCCCTCAGAAGACCTTCAGAGGGTCTTGAGTGTTGTCTTTGGTTTACTCTGTGTTAGTCACTTTTCATCTCTGAGAGAACACCTGAGAAGATAACTCAAGAGTGGGAGGATTTATTTTGGTTCATGGCTCAGAGATTTCAGTCCATGCTCACTTGGCTGCTCTCCTTTTGGGCCCACACATGATGAGAGAGAGAGCATGGCAAATTGGGCAGGAACTGAGGCAGGGGGTTGCAACTTTTTCTTTGAAGAATTTGTGTGTGTTAAACAAATTTTTAAAATTAAAAAGAGAGTTTGTGTGTGTGTGTGTGTGTGTGTGTGTATACCCATGGCAGCCAGAAGAATATTAGAGTCCACAGAGCTTTGATTATAGACAGTTGTGAGCCCCAGGGGACTGCAACTTTGAGATCAGTTTTAGCTACATATAGCAAAACCTTGTCTCATACAACTACCATCCAAAAAAAGTAAGTAGCGTCCCAACTTGGAGTAAGACATTGGTGCGGTGGTATGTTTGAGTGGCATTGTGACAACCTGTACCACTAGATGTTGGAGTCTCATGCATGCAGCCACACAAGCGCAAGGATTTGAGAACACCAGAGAAGCCTGGCTCTTCTTCTCCAATGCTTTAGGAGTTCAAGTCACTTGGAATCCATTCTATCAAGAAACTATTGAGTCCAGATGGTTCAAAAGGCTAATGATGAAATTACAAACATGGTTGTGGGATTGTTATGGGAGTAAGGGATTTTGAAATATGCAGTGGTAGCAGCACAAGCCATTGTCACTCCTGAAGGTCCAAGAAGAGAATCACTGTTGTTAGAAGGTCACAGAGAGAGCACTGTACCTCAGAAGTTGCTGCTCCAGTGAGATCCAGCTGTAAATACTGTACAGAGTTGAAGCCAAGGAGCACTCTCACCTTCTCTCTTAATGTTCTTGAGACAGGGTCTCAGTATATAGTCCTGGCTGTCCTAGAACTCACTATGCAGACCAGGCTGGACTTGAACCCACAGAGATCTGCCTGCCTCTTCCTCCTGAGTGCTGTGATTGTGCCACCATGCCCAGCTAGCCTCAGCTTTCTACTTGTAGAAGTCGATGGGAATTAAGTGCATAGAAAGCCTTGCCAGAAGGAACAAACGTCGGTGGCTGCAGGATGGTGGTGGGAGAGAGGAATGGAACAACCAACAGAGGTTTTCCGATCGCTTTCAGAAAAATGGAACTTCAATGAGATATGAACTAACGGAACACCAAAAATAATGTACAGTAAGTTAACAAAGTCACAATTGTATGCTTTGGGCCTTATATCTCAAAAAGATTGCAAAAAATACCCAAGTGAAGCCAGCCTCAGTGGCACATGCCTTTAATCCTAGCACTCCGGAGGCAGAAACAGGTAGATCTCTGTGAGTTCGAGGCCAGCATGGTCTATAAAGTGAGCCTAGGAGAGCCAGGGCTGTTAATGGCCTAAGAGTGTATTACTAGTGTGAACCACTATTGGCTTATAATTTTACTTATGTATAATATTTATCTAATTCTGTATAATTTCAGACCATTGAGTTAATAATAAAATTGTGATGGTATTTTGATCCTGAAGAAATACTTACAGTGATTTTAAATATTCTGAATTTCAAAATATTTTACTTAAGTACTTAAATATTTTTAAGTATTTAAATTTTGTTTGTTTTTTGAGACAGGGTTTCTCTGTGTAGCCCTGGCTGTCCTGAAACTTACTCTGTAGACCAGGCTTGCCTCGAACACAGAGATCCACTGGCCTTTGTCTCCCAAGTGTTGGGATTAAAGACATGCACTACTACTGCCTGGCTAATATTTAAATTTTTAAATAGGAGTCTTAAAACACTTAAGAATTTAGAGTCACAAAACTGAAAACTATTTTTGCTGTTGTCATTTGAGACAGCTTTCACTATGTATCTCAAGATAACTAAGAACTCATTATGTAAACGAGACCAAGCTGGTCTTGAACTTCTGGCAGTCCTTCTGCCTCTGACTCCTATTGCTCTGTTGTCTTGTCTCAAACATCCTGTACCTCTACAGCTCAGCAAAACCCATGTTTCTGGGCTCTAATCCTCCACCAGCTCCAACTGGGTTTGCTAATATGTTATCTAATCTGCCTTCACAACTGTATCAATTCTCTCTGCTGCTGCCACCAGACAGACTTCTTTGAACTCTAATGCCTTTTGTCGTCATTCTGTAACCGATAAATGCTGTGTAAAATACTGTATGACTTAATATTAGCAATAAAGATTAGAGTAAAAGGGCTGGCAAAACAAGTCTTGGTGACACACACCTTTAAACCATGCATCTGGGATGCAGAGACAGCCAGGCAAGTCTCTGAGAGTTCTGGGCCAGCCAGGACTCTATTGTGAAACCCTGTTTTCAAAAAAGAGGTAAGGGGAGCTAGAGAGATAGATCAGCAGGTACGAGCCTCATGACTTGAGTTGAGTCCCCAGAATTTAGGTAGAATGAGAGAGCTGATCTTTGAAAATTGTACTTTGACCTCTATGTGTCCACCATTCATGTAAGCACCTACACTCTCACACATCACCCACACACAATTGGAGTAAAAGAACCTACGATTGCCGATGACCAGCCATCAAGAGAAATCCTAGTTGGTAAATTGTAGCTAGGGAAACCAACAAAGACTGTGAATTTATAATAATAATTATTATTATTATTACTATTATATTTTTATGATTGTATTATTATTTATTATTATTATTGTTGTTGTTGAGGCAGGGTTTCTCTGTGTAACCCTGGCTGTCCTGGACTTGCTTTGTAGACCAGGCTGGCCTTGAACTCACAGAGATCTGCCTGCCTCTGCCTCCCAAGTGCTGGGATTAAAGGCACGTGCCACCACACCCAGCTGAATTTACTATTATTATTCAATAAATTCCAACACTGTGTAAAAGATACAGACTTGTCCATATGCGTTTCTGATTCTGACATGACATGCTCACAACATGAATCATTTTCATATTTAATTACTTTTTTATAAAAGAGGTAGCAATTTCAACATGTGACTATTTATAAATGCCAGAAGTTTAACCCATTCAAGTCAAGACAAAAATTTGGGGTATCAATACAAAAACTTGTAAAAGTATACTATTTATGGTTATCAAGCTAATTTTAAAACTAAAAAACAAAAACAAAAACAAAACAAAACCACCGGAAAGAAGAGATAAATGTATAGTTGTTTCTGTCATTCTGTGGTGCTGAGAACAAAACCTAGAACCAACTGCTAAAGAAATGCTCCACCTTTGATCTATATTCATCCTTGTGTGTAGTTTTAGACAGTCTCCATTTCTGAAACATTGTATCCTGCCTCTGTAGATACTCAAAAGTTCAGAGGGTGTCAGGCTATGATGTAGGACTGAAAAACCCAGACCAGCTCAGTGGTAGAGCACCTGCCTAGCAGGCACCAGGCATGGTTTTGATCTGAGTCACCTGGAAGGATGAGAATGGGACGTCTTAGGAGAGTGGTTCCTAAAGTTATTGTTTGTTGTTCTTCAACTTCCAGCTGGGCCCAGGCCTTGTCCGGTACTATCCCAGGAAGCTAGGGCTTTGTCAGGCACCAAACCGGAGAGTGTTCACTCCTTGCCAGAAGGTCCAGGCTACAGAAAAGGATGAAACATGGGATGGGGACCATGCCTCAGGATATCCCAGAGAGGTGGACGAAAGGACTTTTTCCACTGCCAAGTGTTACAACTCTTAGCTAAGCAAGTGGGAGGGTTAGACAGCCCTAATCCTGGCTGTCATGCAGGAGAGGTTA
>CAJQZJ010014103.1:9303546-9318853 GCA_907164525.1 Lophiomys imhausi | reverse complement strand
GAGAGAGAGAGAGAGAGAGAGAGAGAGAGAGAGAGAGAGAGAGAGAGTTTATTTTGTGAACAGAGAAAGTATAAATGTTGATGGGTGGGGAGAGGTTTTAGAGGTGAATGTGTTTGATTCCCTGGGGCCAAGAGTGTTAGGAATACTTCATTTACATGCAGTAGCACGGTCCTATCATAAGAAAGGGAATGCAGTACCTAATTATCCCATGGACAGCAGGGTGGGGTAAGAACTCAGTAGAGTTAGAAGCATGGACAAAGGTCATTGGCTGAAAGCCAAGGCACAAGGTAAGAGACCTCGTTAGTATGGAGATGTATACATCTCCAGGCATTCACTGAACAGGTCTCTTATTAGAAGAAAGGGTTGGGCCTGTCATCTCCCTGAGGGCTACGTGACATTCCTCAAATAGAAGGTGTAGTCTGGCAGTGTGGGAACCCCCAGATGAGGTGGAAGAAGGAACCCTGCTGAGAAAGGGAGTCCGTCATTCAGCACAGAGCTCAGGGGCTTTGCAGCAATGCCAGACCAGCAGGGCCCAACAATCACTATGTAGGTACATTCTGCATTTCAAAGCTTAGCTGCTGTTGATCTGGACCACCATTTTGATGGGAAATGTCGTTAAATTGATTTTAAAAATGAACTTTTGAAACATTCAAGAGTACAACTTTTTTTTTTTTTTTTTGGTTTTTTTCGAGAGAGGGTTTCTCTGTGTAGCCCTGGCTGTCCTGGACTCACTTTGTAGACCAGGCTGGCCTCGAACTCACAAAGATCCACCTGCCTCTGCCTCCCAAGTGCTGGGATTAAAGGCGTGCGCCACCACCGCCCGGCTAAGAGTACAACTTTTGATTAGTGTGCTGGTACATGCCTATAATTCCAGCTACTTGTAAACTAAGGCAAAAAACAAAAACAAAAAAAAACGGAAAGTTTGAGGCCAGCTTGAGCTACATAATATAGACAACCTGGTCTCAAAACAGGAAAAAAAAAAAGTGATTTCCACCAAATGAAATCTTGAGTAGCAAGCAGTGTTCCAACTGCAAGCTGTGGAGTTCTCAATGAAGTATGGGTCCTGCTTAGACAGTAGTCATTTATTACAGAGAACTCTAAATGTGATCTCAAATGACTTCTCTTGCCAAACCGCTGTCTGAAACTTTGATACTCAAGCTATAAAATCCATAAATTGTTTTAGGATGCTTACACTCAAATGTAGTGCCATTAAGTAGCAGGCTTTGCCTTCCATTAATCCATGTTAAAACTTCTGAGTCACATAAAAATAGAGGTATCTTAAGGTACAGTAATGCCCCGATCAAATAACGCTTGAAATCCTGAAGTACACAGCACTCAGTTTTGTGAGTGCTCAGTGTTTTCCATAGAACATCCAATATTATCCTGGCAACTCTATTATACTGGCAACTCTATCTGTTATTATTTTCAGTGATTTGATGAGGCAGGGTCTCAGGAAATCCAGGAGTTCAGTATGTAGTTGGGAATGACTTAACCCTTGCTTCTCTTGACTCCACTTTCTGAGCACTGGGATTACAAATGTGTGCCACCAGGTCAGGTTTATGTAGCGCTGGGGACTGAAACCAGAATTTTGTACACACTAGAACAGCACTCTAGCAACCAATCTACCACCCCAACCACTGGCTTTCAGTTTTACATAGAAGAAAATGGAGCTTGGAATATTCAAGGAATTTACTGCAAATCAGAATGAACAGCCAGAAGTCCTTCTACCCACCGTCTGCCACTGTGGCTAACGCCGTAAATTCCAGTCCTAGGAAGGCAGAGGCCAGCCTGGTCTACATAATTCTAGGCTAACCAGGGCTCTGTCACAAAGCAACACAAAAACCAACCACATGTCCAGGAATGTTTTTGAGAGACAAGGAGCATCTAACGGTGCTTAAAGCTTCAGTCATGCAGGTGATTGGAGTGGCTTTGGGTCCTGAGTCTCAGTGAGTGATGTGGGAGTGAGATGGCTTTGTGCAAGCGGACCTGTGTGCCCATTTGCTCCTAGCCAGACCAAGGTGGGGCAAAGGCCTGGAGTGATGTATGTAGGCCAGAGCAGGGGTGACGCCCAGCGCGGACGGGGCGAGAGGGGCGGGAGGGGCGGGGCGAGAGGGGCGGGAGGGGCGGGGCGAGAGGGGCGGGAGGGGCGGGAGGGGCGGGGCGAGCACAGCTACCATTCGCCTGCCGCCCGAGGCCGCCTTCTTCCCCAGTCGCGGCGCCGCCGGCTGAGCGAGCGCAGGCCCGGGACTGCGCTTTCGGAAGCATGCTGGACTTCGCGATCTTCGCCGTGACGTTTCTGCTGGCGCTCGTAGGAGCGGTGCTGTACCTCTACCCGGTAACCTCGGGGGTGCGCCTGCGCCGTGTGAACCTGGGCGGCCGGCCGGCCCGAGGGGGCCGCTCCCGGGGGAGTCACGTGGCGCCGACCTCGAGTGCGTGCCCCGTGCGCGTGCGCGCTCGGCGACCTGCCCGGTCCTGCGTCCTGCGTGGCTGCTCAGAACCCGGGGCTGTCGTCCCTAGTGGGTCCCTCGGTGCTCTGTGTCGTGTGCCACTTTTCTCGGGCGCCGCTGAATTACTTTGGGTGGCTTTGGGGACGTGATCTCCCTCAAGCCCCAATCCCGTTGGCTACCGCATCAGGGGAGAAACTCCTTCCATGTTTCCCTAGCAGCCCCCTGCATCTGCCCGAGCATCGTTGTTGGGCGAGGCAGAGCTCCGTGCGAAGCCTGCTAGGGCGTGGCAACCACTGCGCCCTCTTCCCCCAAACGCTGTCCACCTGTCCTTTACAGAAGGAAAGCTCTCAAAACTCCCGAGTTAGTGGTTAAGGAAACTTCCTTAAAGCATAGTGTATAGAGCCGGGCGTTGTGTATGTTGTAATTCCAGCACTGGGAAGGTGGAGGCAGGAGGATGGGATGGGCCCCCAAAGCCCACGCTGGATTAATTAAATCCTGTCCCAAAAAAAGCACACACACACACACACAAGGATAGATTACTGGGGATGGAGATACCTCTTAGAAGTGTCCTATTCAGGGCTAGTGAAAGAGTCAGACTAATATCGAAACCACATGCCTGAGCTCACGAGAAACAAAACGTTGGTTTGTAGAAGGTGAGAGTTCAGGTCTTCCAGGAATGAGAGAACAAACTGGGTCCTAGCAAGTTAGATTATGTGACTGGAGCGGGTGTAAAACCAGACAGGGAGGATAGGCAGGTGTAAATGGCAGAGAGGCCATTTTAAGAACTCTTAGTCTGTTCTATGGATAAATGGCAATTTTAGTTTTAAGAAAATCTGGGAATGGTGTATTGGGTCTGTAATCCTAGCACTTGGGATGTGAAGGCAGGAGAGATCAAGGTTTTCCTTCGATCCAAGTTCCAGGCCAGCCTGGATCATATGAGCCCTTGTCTAATATTTTAAATTGTATATACTAAAAAAAATGGGGCTTCTTTAATAATATGTAGAAAAATGTTTTGCATTAATCCCTTTTACATAAATGCAAATCTTTGAATCAAGGAATTTTCAGATTTAAAAGAGAACTTTAATTTAAGAGTTGGGCGTGTCTAATTCCCAGCTACTCAGGGAGCTTCAGTAGGAGGACTTTTTTTTTTTTTTCAAGACAGAGTTTCTCTGTGTATCAGAGCCCTGGCTGTCCTTGACTCACTCTATAGACCAGACTGGCTTTGAACCCACAGAGATCCGCCTGCCTCTGCCTCCGCAGTGCTGGGATTAAAGGCATGCGCCACCAGGTCAGGCACTTGTGGGAGGATCTTAACCTTGGAACCATCTTGGGCAATGTAGTAAGACCCCACTTCAAAACAATCCTAGTTGTATTAGGTAAGTTTTATGAGAATCATTCTGGCCACTGTGTTAAGAATGGGTCTGGGGAGCCGGGCATGGTGGCGGGCGCCTTTAATCCCAGCACTCAGGAGGCAGAGGCAGGTGGATCTCTGTGAGTTAGAGGCCAGCCTGGTTTACAAAGTGAGTCCAGGACAGCCAGGAATACACAGAGAAACCCTGTCTCGAAAAACCAAAAAAAAAAAAAAAGGCGGGAGTAGAGAGAATAGTTGGAAATATACTACAATCATTTTGGTGAGATAGTGTGGGTGTGGACCCCAGGTGTAGTGGCACATTGGTGAGATCTACAACATTGTGAAGTTAAGTCCAGTGAGACTGGATACAAAACATAAGCCTAGGAGAAACTGGAAGAAAAACACCTTTTTGAGAGTGGGGTATGGTAGATGGAAGAATTTGATCCCAGAGAAAGTGAGGATTTTGTTGAGTTTTCATTTTGGTGGGAGTTAGTGAGGTTTCATAGAGAGCAGAAGTTTGAGATGCTTGTTAGACATCCAAGTGAGGCAATAATCAAGTATGCAAATCTCGAGTTTTAAGGTAAAAGATGAAGCTGGAGATAGTTTGGGGACTGCCAGTGAATATATTATATTTAAGCTAGGAAATTTGTTCCAGTCTCCTGGGGAATTTAGATAGAGGAGAGAACAGGTCCAAAGACTAAGTCCTGAATTCCCCATATATGGAGACTGAAGAGATGAATTGGGATAGGAGGAGGGAACTGTGGGGACCAGCAGTCAGACCGAAGAAAGGCAAAGAATAATCAGTTAAGTCAGATGTGGCAAACTATGCCCAGGAAGATCAGACATGAGGATTTAGTGATATTGATAATCCAACATGAGCTGTTCCAGTGGGATAATGGAGTAATGACCTATCTGGAGTGTATTGAAAGGTAGTAAATATACATAATTCTTTAGAGTTCTGCCCTGCTGCCTAATAATTCATTCAGCCCTTAAGAGTGGTTTGTATCCCTCAATGAAACTGTCGAAAAACCTCATTCTTCATTTACAAGTGGTTATCAATTGGAAATAGCTTTTGGATTAGGGAAGGGAGTTTGTGTCCGTTTCTCTCAGAGCTGGGACCTCAACTGACAGAGATTGAAGATCAATGCTGGCCATGTGCACGACCCCCCTTTTGTGAGTTGTTTGTACATTGGTCCTGCTGTGTTTAGAAATATCCCTCCATCCCCTCTGGCTCTTAAATTTTTTCTGTTTCCTCTTCCGAAAGGTTCCCTGAACCTGAAGGGAGCGATTTGATGGAGACACCTGTTTAGGACAGAGTATTCCAAGGTCTCTCATTCTCTGTGCAGTGCTGGCTGTGGGTCTCTCTGTATTTGTTCCCATTTACTGCAGGAGGAAGCTTCTCAGATGATGTTTGAGCAATGCGCTGAGTAGAGTAGAATGTTGTTAGGAGTCATTTTATTGTTTTATTCCTTTAGCAGAACAGTAGTATATTCCTTTCCATAGCACCCAGGCCTTTCTAGTCTCAGGTCCTTGACCAATATCAGGAATGGGTTCCATCTCATGGAATGGACCTTACGTCCAGTCAGATACTGGTTGGTTACTCCTACAAGCCTTGCGCCACTAGTGCACCAACATACCTTGCAGGCAAGTCACTGTAATAGATGGAAGGGTTTGTAGCTGGGTTGGTGTTTACCTTTCTACTTTGGGAGCTTGCAGAGTATCTTCCAGTACCATCAACATCACTGGTACATGGAATGAAGGCGAGGTAGGCACCAGCTTGACTTCTCCATGTTCACTGAGTTACGTAGGTATTGTCCTCAGCAATAGGGCCTTATCCCCCTCCTCTGTGTGTGTGTGCGCGCGCGCACACGCACGCCCACTGTTTCTCTTTCCCTCTCTTATCCAGTAAACCTGCCTTTATATAACTTAATTTGGCCTGGATTGGATCATTTTGCTGGTGGGGAAAGCAAAGTAAATCAACTACCACAGAGACATTTTCTTAACTCTGTTCATTTGCTGCTCTATTCATAACAGCCAGAATCTGGAAACAGCCTAGATGACTGTCAAGAGGTAAATGGATAAAGAAAATAAGCTACACAACAGAATATTACTCACCCATTAAACATATGAAATCATGAAATTTACAGGTAAATGGATGAAACTAGAAAAAAATTATCCTGAGTGAGGTAACCCAGACCCAGAAAGGCAAATATGGTATGAATTTTCTTATATGTGGGTGTTAGTTGTTAACTTTTCAATAACCAAACTACAATCCACAGAACCATAGAGGTTATATACAGGTTAAGGAGGTTGGGGGAGGGATGGATCTCTTTAGGAAGGGGAAATAGAATATAGTTGTGGATGGATGGGGAGACTAAAATGGGAGGAGCAAACGGAGTGAGAGGAGAGAGGGGTTGTGGGATGGAATAGGAAGAGGGACAGCTAAAATTAAGGACCATTTAAGGTGTCATATAGAAACCATATACAGTAGAAGCTCCCTAAAATACATACATATATGAAGGCGAACTCAAAGGGGAGGCAGAATCCCAGCTGGACATCTCTCATCACCAAATGAAGCTTCCAGTGCCAGGAATGGGTTATATCTAATTGACTTGCTGGCCAAAAGTGTCCCATGAGAACCCCCAAACAACCCAGGTTTCTTGCCACAAACTAATGGTAAGGCCCTATTGCTGAGGACAATAACTATGTAACTCAGTGAACATGGAGAAGTCAAGCTGGTGCCTACCTCGCCTTCATTCCATGGACCAGTGATGTTCATGGTACTGGAAGATACTCTGCAAGCTCCCAAAGGAGAAAAGTAAACATCAACCCAGCTACAAACCCTTCCATCCATTACAGTGACTTGCCTGCAAGGTATGCTGGTGTACTAGTGGCACAAGGCTTGTAGGAGTAACCAACCAGTATCTGACTGGACTTAAGGTCTATTCCATGAGATGGAACCCATTCCTGATATTGGTCAAGAACCTGAGACTAGTAGAGAAGGGAGAGCCCCAAAATGTCCAGGTTATGTAGGTAAAGGCTTCTGGGGGCAGGGCATGCCCTGTAACAAGTAGAAACTGAGGCATTCTAGGGAGAACCTGGAGATCAGACAGGCCTAAAAGTTGAGGTAGATCTTTTCCCAGCTTCCTTAGAAGCCTTCACATTGATTTCTGTACAAATTTGTACCTTTCTTAATTCACATTCAAGCCAGCTTGAGCTGCCGTTTGTCTTACTGATATTGGTCATTCTGATGAGTATAAGATGTGTTTCTCTTTGGAAGCAGGTAAGTCGACAGCCTAGCTCTGCCAAGACAGGGAAGGCAAATCCTTCATAACTCCTACTTTACAATTAATGTCTGTCAGAGATACTGGGCCAAACAGCTGAAGATTGAGGCTGTAATGTATGGAGAGAAATTGGGGACTATCCAGGCAGCCAGTTGTCTGTCATTTCTTAGTTTTGGAAGCTGCTGCCCCTGCACTTCCTGTTTATTCAGATATATTTATACTTCTCAGGTCTCTGATGTGGTTGAAGACAAGATAGTTATAATCTCACAGTTAAGTTTTAAGTTGTTTAGGAATTGAAAGGATGTTCTAGGTCTAAGAAGATGTGTTTTAGTTGGTAATGCAAGTTAGGATGGAAACTGAGTTAGGATAGAACTTTAAACTCATTGAAATAGATAATAGAATATTAATATCAGTTGCCAAATACATATGGACTAGACATGAGGAATGTATGTTATACCTTATAATTTTCATAATTGTGGCCTAATTGTTCTTATTGTTTTGTGTTATATTTATTGTTAAAGAAAAAGAGCCTTTTATTGGACTAAAAAGGGGAGCTGTTGGGGGGAACGATACACCTTAAATTAAAAAAAATAGGCAGATAGGAGGGTGGGGGGAAGAGGGTAGGAGGGTGGGACAGAGAGGGGGAGGAGAGAGAGGACTGTGATTGAGATGTAACTTGAAGAAATAAATAAATGTTGAGAAAAAAAACAGGTTAAAAAAGAAAAAAGATGCATTTCTCTGATAACTAAGGATGTTGAATGTTTTAGTGTTTCTCAGACATTTATGTTACCTCTTTGGAGAGTTCTGTTTAGATCTGAACCTCATTTTTAAATTGTGTTATTTGTTTACTTCATATCTAGTTTTTTGAGTTCTTTATGTGTTTTGGATATCTGCCCTCTATCAGATGTTGAGTTGGTAAAAATTTTTCCATTCTGTAGCCTGCCACTTGGTCCTGTTGATGGTGTCCTTTGCCATATAGAAGCTCTTCCGTTTCATGAGGTCCCATTTATTAATTGTTGATCTTAGTGCCTGAGTTGTTAGTCTTCTTTTCAGAAGGTCTTTTCCTGTGCCAGTGATTTCAGGGCTATCGCTTACATTCTCTTCTATCAGATTCAGGGTTTCTGGTTTTATGTTGTGGTCTTTGATCCACTTGGACTTGGATTTGTGCAAGATAATAGATATGGATCTATTTGCATTTTTTTCTTTTTTTTTTGGTTTTTCGAGACAGGGTTTCTCTGTGTAACAGGTCTGGCTGTCCTGGACTCACTTTGTAGACCAAGCTGGCCTCGAACTCACAGTGATCCGCCTGCCTCTGCCTCCCAGTTATTCGCATTTTTCTACATGCACACATCCAGTTTGACCAGCACCATTTGCTGAAGATGCTTTCTTTTTTCCAGTGTATTTTCTGGCTTCTTTATCAAAAATCAGGTGCCCATAGGTGTGTGGAGTTATGCCTGGGTCTTCGATTCTATTCCACTGACTGCTGTCTTTTTTTTGTACCAATACTATGCTGTTTTTATTACTATAGCTCTGTAGTTGAATTTTAAGTAGAACTTAAAATTGGGGTTGGTGACACCTCTGGCAGTTCGTTCACTATTCAGGGTTGTTTTAGCTATCCTGGGTTTTTGTGTATGAAGCTGAAGATTGTCCTTTTAAAAATCTGTGAAGAATTGTGTTATTTGGTGAGGATTACATTGAATCTGTAGACTGCTTTTGGTAGGATGGCCACATTTACTGTTAATCCTACTAATCTATGAGCATGGGAGATCTTTCCATCTTCTGATATCTTCTTCAGTGTCTTCAAGTTTTTCTCATACAGGTTTCACTTGCTTAGTTAGAATTACCACAAAATGTCATATTATATTATTTGCATCTATTGTGAAAGGTGTTGTTTCCCCAATTTCTTTCTCAGTTCATTTATTATTTGTATATAGGAGAGCTACTGATTTTTGTGAGTTAATTTTTTTATCTAGCTACTTTGCTAAAAGTGTTTATCAGTTGTAGGAATTTCCCTGTGGAATTTTTTGGGATCACTTATGTATACTATCATATCATCTGCAAAAAACATACTATGACTTCTTCCTTTCCAGGTTGTATCCCCTTGATCTCCTTCAGTTGTCTTATTGCTCTAGCTAAGACCTCAAATACCATATGAATAGGTATGGACAGAGTGGACAGTCTTGTCTTATTCCTGATTTTAGTGAAATAACTTTGAGTTTCTCTCCATTTAAGTTGTTGTTGGCAATAGATTTGCTATAAACTGCCTTTATTATGTTTAGGTATGTGCCTTGTAACCCTGTTCTCTCCAGGACTTTTATCATGAAAGGGTGTTGGGTTTTATCAAAGCCTTTTCTCCATCTAATGAGATGATCGTGTGGATTTACCTTTCAGTTTGTTTATATGGTGGATTATATTTAGCAATTTACATATGTTGAACCATCCCTGTATCTCTGGGATGAAGCCTACTTGATCACGGTTGATGAGCTTTTTGATGTGTTCTTGGATTTGGTTTGCAAGTATTTTATTGAGAATTTTTGCATCTATTTTCATAAAGGAAATTGTTCTGTAATTCTTTTTCTTTGTTGGGTCTTTGTTCTTTTTTGGGGGGGTGTTTTGGTTTTTTTTTTGTTGTTGTTGTTGTTGTTTTTTGAGACAGGGTTTCTCTGTGTATCCTTGGCTGTCCTGGACTCACTCTGTAGACCAGGCTGGTCTAGAACTCACAGAGATCCACCTGCCTCTGCCTCCCGAGTGCTGGGATTAAAGACGTGTGCCACCACTACCCAGCCTTCTTTGTTAGGTCTTTATGTGGCTTTATGTGGTATCAGGGTAATTGTGGTCCCATAAAATAGATTGGGTAAAATTCCTTCTGTTTCTATTTTGTGTAATAATGTAGGAGTGCTGGTAGTAGCTCTTATTTGAAAGTCTGATAGAATTCTTCACTGAAACCATCTGGCCCTGGGCTTTGTTGGTTTGGTTGGGAGACTTTTAATGACTTCTTCTATTTCACTAGGGATTATAGGTCTGTTTAAATTGCTTACCTGATCTTGATTTAATTTTGGTAGGTGGTGTATATCAACAGAAGTATGCGTTTCTTTTAGAATATGATGGAGTAATTTAAATTATGTCCTTATGATTCTCTGGATTTCCCTGGTATCTGTTGTTATATCCCCCTTTTAATTTCTAATTTTATTAATTTGGATATTCTCTCTTTGCCTTTTAGTTACTTTGGATAAGAGTTTGTTAATGGTATTGATTTTTCTCAGAGAACCAGCTCATTGTTTCATTGATTCCTTGTATTGTTTTATTTGTTTGTTTGTTTGGTTGGTTGGTTCTATTTTATTGATTTCAGTCCTGAATTTGATTATTTCTTGCCATCTACTCATTTTGGGTATGATTTTTGTTCCTTTTTGTTCAAGAGCCTTCAGGTGCATGTTAAGTTACTAGTATGAGATCTCTCCAATGTTTTATGTAGACAGTGCTGTGAACTTGCCTCTTAGAACTGTCTTCAGTCTGTCCCATAAGTTTGTGTATGTTGTGTATTCATTTTCATGGAATTCAAGAAAGTCTTTAATTTCTTTCTTTATTTCTGTCTTGATCCATTTTTCATTCAATAGTGAGTTGTTCAGTTTCTCTGAGTTTGTAAAGTTCTCTGTTGATGATAATTTTCTCTAGTCTGTGGTGGTCAGATAGAGTGATTTTGTTGAAGATATTTTCTGTGCCTTTGACCTGGATTTCTTTTTCATCTTTTCCTATTATTCCTACATTTGTAGGAATAATTTTTTTTGTAATCTTCCAGATTTCTTGGATTTTTAATTATTTTATTTATTTATTTATTGATTGATTGATTATTTGTCCTGGGCTCTAGTGGAGACACTGTCCTGGCTGTTATTAATTGTGTTTTTCTGCTGGCATCTGGGTTTGAGATGACTGTAATCGTAGGTGCTGATAACTGGGCTTGTCTTGTTGGGTGGGTGTTCTGTTCTGTTTCCCTCTTTGTTTCTTAGGAGAATGTGGTGGCTGTGGGTTGCCTGCTGGGCAGGGATGCCTCTGAGATCCTGCCAGGTGTGGCCACTGGCAGTCCTGGGTAGAAGGTGTTTCCAGGTAATGGGAGCTGACACAAAGGAATGGGATAGCTAGAAGGGGGTGGCTAAGAGGGTCCACAGGAGGGAGCGAGGGAGGCTGACTGTGCCGGCAGGATCTGCATTGATCCCTGGAAGAAGGAAGAGGAGATCACAAGAGGAGGTCTACTGTGAAGCTGGGGTTAAAGACTAGGAGGCTGGAATTGGAGGACAAGAGTGAAGTCACCTACCTGGTTGCCTGGCCATTGTGGCCTGCTGTATTTCAGGGAGTGCCTCCTGGAGTTGGCAGCTGAGACTTCATTTCGTTTTTTGAGACAGGGAATGGCTATGTGGTATTGTTGTGTATCCTTGGGTGAGACCTTTCTTCAAGCTCCTGGATGCTGGGATTACACATCTGTTGTGTATCCTTGAGTGAGACCTTCCTTCAAGCTCCTGGATGCTGGGATTACACATCTGTTGTCTATCCTTGAGTGAGACCTTCCTTCAAGCTCCTGGATGCTGGGATTACACGTCTGCGCCGTCAGACCCCACTTTGGTTAATTATTTGATTACAAAGAGCATACTTATTTCAGAAATGAGTGAATTATAAGCTAGACAATGATTTTTTTTCTTTTTATAGCCAGGGTGATGGGGCCATATGTAAGTTCAGAACAATAGAAACAGGAAAATGCTCTTGATATCAGGGCAAGGGTGATGGTTCGTTTGGTAAAGTGCCTACCAAACAAACATGGTCTCGAGATCATTTCGCAGCACACACATGAAGAACAGGCACATTGTTAGTCCCGATACAGGGGAACGTTTGACCCTGGAACTCGCTGAATAGCCTTCCTAGCTTAATGAGTGAACTCCACATCATAGTGACAGACCTCGCCTCAAAAATCAAGGCAGACAGCATTTGAGGATGGCACCAGTGTTGCTCTCTGGGCTCTACATGCATGGATATATGTGCATGTGCCCACATACGTGTACCTGTAGTCAAACATACACCTACATACACACACACACACACACACAAAATATACATGATATGCTTAGCTGATAGAGTAGTTATTAAATTCTTAGAATATTTTGAAAAATTGACAGTGGAAGAATATGAAAGCAATTCTTTCCTACACCAAGAGCCTACTAGCTTTGTTTTGATGTAGAAATGACTCCTTAGATTCAGCTGAGTTGGGGAGTTGTTTAAGGTCCTGGAGATGTCCTGTTCAACATACAGTGCTTCTCAGATAGGTGACAATTCGCTACACTAAACGCTTTTTGGTTTTTTGCTTTTTTTTTCCATTTAGTCTTCCCGACAGGCTTCAGGAATTCCAGGGATTACACCAACTGAAGAAAAGTAAGGGCTTTTTGTTTGTTTGTTTGTTTATTGTTTTTATGAAGTAGAGACATCTCTTCCTTTTTGGTATTAAAACAAAACTGTCCTTTTGTGGGTTTTATTTATGTGTTTTGTTTGTTTATTTGTTTTTTGGTGGAGCTGCAGATGGAACCTAAGTCCTCCAGCACAGTAAGCAAGTGCTGTGCTGTGAACTACAGCCTCAGCCCTAACTATATGTTTAAATTACTCATTTTATTTAAATTTTCAATTATTCCCAATTTACCTCTGGGAATACATCCTAACCTTCATTACGAACTGAGAGGAAGGATGTCTACTCATTACTTCCACCTTTTCCTATTCAGAGAAAGCTGAAAATAAGACAGAAATAACAAACTTTGACGCTAATCTTAGGGTTTCCTCAGGCTTTGAGACTGCCTGAGGCTGTCAGGGGACCATGGCTGAGTGGTTCTCCTGGACTATGTCACATGTTCCTTGTGTTGTTTTCAAGGTGTTATGAATTCTCAAAATCCATATCTAAATGTAATCACAGAAACAGTGGGACGGTGAATATAATCTAGTTGTTTTTTCCATTAATTTAAATTTTATGGACATTTGCTTTTCATCTATTGACACAGTTAACTCAGAGTCAACTGTGACTTTCTAATTTTCCAAGTTATATTGATTATATTACATGTCTGTTTTTTACCAGAGATGGTAACCTTCCAGACATTGTGAACAGTGGAAGTTTGCATGAATTCCTGGTTAATTTGCATGAAAGATACGGGCCTGTGGTCTCTTTCTGGTTTGGCAGGCGTCTTGTGGTTAGCTTGGGCACCGTTGATGTACTGAAGGAGCATTTCAGCCCCAATAAGACTTGTAAGTTATGTTTTCTTTCTCCTCAGCTGATCCTTCCCCTTGAAGACTAAATGTTTATAAAGAAAGAATGCTGTTGGATAGGAATAGCTAGTGTTTATTGAATGCTCTGTATTGTGTTAGGTGTATATTAAAGTCTTGGTTATTTCATTTACTAAGATGTTAATGGTATGAAATTATTTTTATCTTTAATATACAAATATACACAGCGCAATCCTATTGTAAATTACGTCAGGGTTCTTTTGAGGGAACCAGAAAACAGTTCTCGCTGGGCAGTGGTGGTGCACACCTTTAATCCCAGCACTTGGGAGACAGAGGCAGGTGGATCTTTGAGAGTTCAAGGCCAGCCTGGTCTACAAAGTGAGTCCAGGACAGCCAGGGCTACACAGAGAAACCCTGTCTCGAAAAAAACCAAAAAAAAAAAAAAAAAAAAAGAAAACAGTTCTCAAGTACACCTGGAAGGGTTAGCGTATATGAGCTGCTAGGAAAAGCCTAAAGAACATTCATGAGACAAATAGCTATGGTGTCACAAAGTGTGCAGTGTAGAACGCTAGACTGATTTAAAGACTTACTGGGCAGTAGGATTAGACCAATGGAGCAGAGTAATAAGTCATTGCTAGATGAACAAGTACACAGGAATAACAGCAGCACTTTTATAACAGGGTAAATGCTGTGGATATTTCTGAGTAATTATTTAGAAGAAAATTAATCCCTGTCTTCTTCAGTGTATCAAAATACATGTCAGGGCTGGGGTAGGAGTCAGCTGGTCAAGTTCTTGATGTGTAGGTGTGTGGGCCTGTGCTCCATCCCCAGAGCCCACACAGAAAACCAAGTGTGGAAGCATGCGCTTGTTGCCCCAGAACTGGGGAGGTAGGGATGGGGCTCACTGGCCAGGCAGTCCAGTCACATCGGCAACTCCCTGTGTTGTGAGATTCAGGATGGCTCTTACTTTCTTTATATTTTTCTGCGTTGTTTGAGTTGCTTTTAGTAATGTGTGTGCCCACAAATAATACAGCTACTAAAGGAATAGAAAGAGAAGGGAAATTGACATCAGCTAATTTTATTAACTAATGCTTGAAACCAACACACAATATTGTCCGTTTTGCCTTAAAATTAGTATGTGGGGGGTATGCGGCTCAGGGGTTGAGAGTACCCCAAAAGACCCAGGTTCAGTTACCAGCACACACACATAGAGACTCACAGCTGCCTGCCGCTCTAGTCCTACAAGATGCAACACTTTCTTCTGGCCTCTGCACTCATGTGGTACACAGTCAAACATGCAGGCAAAACACCCAGGCAGAAAAAAAGCAAGCAAGCAAGTAAATATTTTTTAAAAATTGTAGTCATGTGGAGAGACATTTATGCAGCCATTAATAAAGTACAATGGAATTCTGAATCAGGACAATTTTGCCCATATTCATTGATCCTTGAACTGTTCAAAAGACTATTAATGGTGCTGTGAGAAGATTTCTGTGCTCTGTGCTGTTCCCCTTTACCTCACTGACCTCCATTTTCTTTTGAATATTTTTTCTTTTGATGGTTATTTTAATATAGAATACTGAATCTGTCTGTTTCAGCAGACCCATTTGAAACCATGTTGAAGTCATTACTAGGGTATCAGTCTGGTACCGGGAGTGTGAGTGAAAACCACACGAGGAGGAAACTATATGGAAATGCCGTGACGGCCGCTTTGCAGAGTAACTTCCCTCTCCTGCTACAGGTAAGGTAGTAAGCGCTTGATCTGTGCAGTGTAGACAACCGTGTTCGTGGAGTGCAGACAATGGTGTTCACAGAGTGTTCTCTACCACCTATGACTTAGATTGCCACTCTTCTCTTACCTGTCTTTCTAAGCTGACTGTTTAAAGATTTCATTACTACTATTTGTGACTCTAGGTAGGTATGCACATCTTCTGTGTGTGTGTGTGTGTGTGTGTGTGTGTGTGTGTGTGTGTGTGTGT
>CAJQZJ010014103.1:9292657-9303536 GCA_907164525.1 Lophiomys imhausi | reverse complement strand
TGTGTGTGTGTGTGTGTGTGTGTGTGTGTGTGTGTGTGTGTGTGTGTAGGCAGCTGCCTGCAGAGGTCATAGGCATCAGATCCCCCAGCACTGGAACTATAGGCGGTTGTGAGCCACCAGGCCGATTTTTATTCTCCTGAACTTTAAAAACAAATGCACAAACCCAAAAAGGCAAACAAAACCGAAAATCTCACTATAGAGACTCACTGTAAGTTGGAATGATGGAAATAGATCCAAAGAGGATTTGTCTTCCAGTTGATTTGTAGACTTTTGCAGGACTCTTTCCCTCCACCGCCTGTCTGCCCCCGACCCGTGTGTGTGTGTGTGTGTGTGTGTGTGTGTGTGTGTGCGCGCGCGCGCGTGCGCATTAGGTTGGTCCTGGGTGTCTTTCCTTGATCAGGTAGGGCCTCTCGTTGACGCTGACACTTGTGACCTGGCTAGACTAAGTACCTAGCCTGCTTGCTTCAGGGATCGCCTGTCTCTGCCTCTTGAGTTCTGGGAAAAAGGTGGGCCACCATTTATGTGAGTGCTGGGGTTCCAAACTACACCCTCATACTCTTCTCCACTGAGCCATTTTCCTGGCCCCTCAGGCCAGATTCTTGAGCTGCCTAGGCATGATCTGAGCACACATGGAACTCTCGTGGGAAGTGCGGAGTATTGAGGCTATACTTGGACGTGCCGAGTTGCAGTAGGGGAGCCCAGCGCCCTCAGGAAGTTCTGCAGGTGGTTCACAGAGTCTGAGCACAGTACTTGCCCATACTCTAGTCACTTTTTGGTGCTGTGGAGAAATCTCAGGAAAACACTTTAAGAGAGGCAGAATATATTTTGGTTGATGGCTTTGTCTTCTCTCTGTGGTGGCTGGTTTCGCTGCTCATTGGCCTCTGGTAAGAAGAAACGTGGTGGGGAAGCATGTTGGAGGAAGGCTGCTGAGCTGACAGCAGGCAGGGTGAGAAGGGCTGGGGTGGGGCAGAAGCACCTTCACAGACTCACTCAAATTGGTCTTTACCTCCCAGTAGCCCAGGAATATTGACCTATCAGTGGGTTAGCCCATTAGTAGATTTAGTGGTTCCTGATCCAGACTCAGTACTGCACTACACGTGAACCTTCAGGGGGACACTTCATATTTAAGCCTAAACGCAAACCATTTCCTTTTTGTCCCTAAAGGCTCTCAGCTGCTCTACTGTGTGTTGCTGGACAGTTTTCTGTGCTTACCTTCGTCCTACCCACCGCCGCCTGCCCTTCCAGCCCCTGTGCTTGCTGCAGATGTCCGTGCTTCCTTCTCTGCTGAGTCCCTAACCTGCCAACTCCCCACTTTCCTCATGCCTTACCAGAAAACCTATCCATCTCAGTACTTTTTCTTTCTCTTGATCTTAAGTAAATCTCAAGAAATACTTTTGTTTTCTTTTTCTTTCACTCTTCCCCTCTCCCACTTTGCGGTGATGGTGTTAATTCAAGGGCCTCGGGCATCTTAGGCAATGTTCTGTTGCCCAGCCATAAGAATTCTTCCTTCTGGGGCTGGAGAGATGGCTCAGAGGTTAAGAGCACTGACTGCTCTTCCAGAGGTTCTGAGTTCAATTCCCAGCACCTACATGGTGGCTCACAACCACCCATAGTGAAATGTGGTGCCCTCTTCTGGCCTGGAGGCATACCTACAGACAGAACACTGTATACATAAGAATTCTTCCTTCTATCCAAAGCTAATCTACTTACCTTGACCTGTTAAAATTACTTAATTTATAAGGTAACATGTGACTGCTATAGAAAACACAGAAACTCACTGTATAAAAAAAAAATCACAGTTTCACCATGTATTAATATATATGTCAACATATATTATTGGGAATCATAGAAGACTAAGTTTGATGCTAATCTGGGCAGTTTTTGGAGGCCCTGTCCCTGAAAAATAGGTAAGTAGTAAGTACATAAGTGTGAAGTGATCAGTCAGCAAGGAAGTGTTGGGCGCTCTATGAGAGCTTCTTCTTTTACCAGCAGCTTCTTTGCTGTTGGGCAGAACAGCACTATCCACCAGAGTTACAACCTTAAGCAAGTCATACGCTTCCTATCACCACAGTAAACCACTCGGCTTCTCAGCATCTTTGGTCCAGATCCCAGTTGTGTGGTCTGTTGACTGATTCTTCCTGACCTCACCCTCTGTGCTCCAGCTCTTCCCTCTCCCGACCAAGACGTGAGTCTCCACTTGACTTTTGTGAGTGTCCCTTTCTCTCTTTTGTACTCCTATGCTGTTCCGTGTCTTTGGGGGCTATGTTTTGATGAAACAAGTTCTTCTGGATTTTAGGATGTAAGAATCCACTTAATGGATAGAATAGTACAAATATTAATAGCCAAACATTTTGAGTTAGTTGGTTATATTAGCTCATTTAATGCTTGGTAACTTCATAGGTAGATATTATTATTTCCCCATTTTGCAGATGAAGAGACCAAGTAGTCTATCCAAGATCATACAACTAATAAATCATAGGAAAAGGTTTGCTGTCAGGCAGTCTGACATCAGACAGCTTGTGTCTTACTCACAAGGCTACATTGCCTCTTTGTAGCTTGGTCCTTCCCTCATATAGGTTTGCTTGGATAATTTTATTATACTCTTTAGGAGTACAGTTAATGCATTAATGCAAGGTAAAATTAAAAGTCACTTCTTTGAAAGGGCTACACAGAGAAATTCTGTCTTGGGGAAAAAAAAAAAGTACAGGTATTTTGTTTTGTTTTGTTTTTATTTTTATTTTTTCTGAGACAGTGTGTTTCTGTGTAGCCCTGGCTGTCCTGGAACTCACTCTGTAGACCAGGCTGGCCTTTGAACTCACAGAGATCTGCCTGTCTCTGCCTCCTGAGTACTGGGATTAAAGGTGTGCACCACCATGCCCCACCACACAGTAATTATTAAATAATTATGTTTGAAAGAAATTTTGTATTTTTTCTGAATAGCTCATTTACATTCCAGAATCTTATGTGTTGAAACTGAGGCACGGTGGTGCATGCCTGCTTCTGGACTACATAAGTGTAATTTATTTCTCTCTTTCTTTCTGAGACAGGGTCTCTGTGTAGCTCTGGCAGACAAACAAACAAAATTACTTATATTTCTACATAATTTAAAACAATACACTAATCAGTTATCTGTGTAGTGCTGAGTATTCATTGAGATTCGATTAGAAGCAAAGCTGTGTGGTTCATTGAATTCGTAGGAACAAAGGGGCATTAATACTGATGTCAGGGTTTCCGTGCGGTTGCCAGTTTAACACAGAACAAGGCTCCTTTCTCCATTGCACACCTGTCGTTTGTCAGCTCGATGTGTGGGCCATTTGACTTATCTAAAGCTATCTGCACGTGAATTACATAAAAACACGGAACACAAAATCTTCCTCCTTGAATATGAAAGACTACCATTCTGTTTATTTCAATCTTTAATTTTTTCTCCTTAATTTTTGTACTTCATAGAAATCTTATAAAATCTCTGTCTAAATTTACTCCTAATTGTTGTGGGTGTACCACGAGTGTGAAGGTCAAAGGGCAGCTTGCAGAAGTCGGTTCTTTCCTCCCTCCATGTGAGTCCCAGGTTAGCAGCAAGTAAGTCAGTGACCCTTCTCCATTTTTCTTTAGGTTTTATTTATTCATTCTTTTCTTTATATTCCTTTGATGTGTTCTAGCATGCATGTCAGAGGACAGCTTGAGGGAGCGCCAGTGTCTGAGCTCCTGGGATCACACTCTGGTTGTTTTGACAAGTGTCTTTATCTGGTGAGCCATATCTCTGGCCTATCATTTTTCTTGGTTATCAATTCTAGAAGTCTCTGTCAGTGAGTCCAGTCAGAGAGTGAAATCTTACAATTAATGGATTAGAGAAAGCTTATTGTAAAAATGATAACAGGTTGGATTGCTAAGAGTGCCTGTTCAGAACAGATAGGCCCCAAGGACTGTAGAATAGCAGAAAAATGAGCAGCCAGCAGCTCTGGGGATGTGAGAGGGTTCCAAGAGATCCTCCTCCCAGGAGTGATCCGGTCCCTGTTGCATGTTGACAGCTGTCAATTTCAAAGAAGATTCGTGATCCACACAAATGGTGCACTGAAAATCATCCTCTGGTGTCCAGAATTTCCGAGGTAGTGCTGCAGGGGTTCGGGGCCCTTTAAGGCAGGGCTGATGTGAGTGTTTGCCAGTGCACTGCAGGAGGTGGGACTGGGGAGCAAAAACCTGCTAGCAACCACGAGGGACCCTGGAAGTAAGACGCCTCCTTTCTTAAAATTTCTCTCTGGTATCCTCTGCTTTTAGCTTGACATCATGCCCCAGAGCAAAGGACAGATATTTAGCAGACAAAAAGAGTGCATTGATAGGAACAAAAAATGGATAAGTGGTGCAAGGTCTTGCAGTTTATCAGCGTTTTCTGTGACTCGCTTTTCCCTCACATGTTCTAATTCTTTTCCTTTCCCTCCCAGAGCACGTTCAGCTATGTCCTCAGCCTGTGTTTGCTGATGTTCTGATTCAGCTAACAGTTCTGCTTCTCTTTATTGTTTCCTTCTGTGATCTGTTTGAGGTGGTGGTGTTCCTCATCAGCTGCTCTTGAGAGCAGTAATTTTATGTACTGCCACATCTGACCTGCTTGATCTCTTTTTTGACATCTGTCTTCATGAGGGAAATTGATGTAAATTTTTCTTTTCCTTTTCCTTTTTTTGTTTGTTTTTTTGAAACAGGGTTTCCTCTGTGTAGCCCTGGCTGTCCTGGAATTTGCTTTGTAGACCAGGCTGGCCTCAAACTCAGAGTTCTGCCTGCCTCTGCCTCTGCTGGGACTAAAGTCGTTCACCACCACATCTGGCATCTTGCCTCCTCCTCCTTCTTTTCTTTGGGGGGGGGGCAGTTGAGACAGGGTTTCACTGTGTGTATTCCTGTCTCTCCTGTAGACCAGCCTGGCCTTGAACTCACAGAGATCTGCTTGCCTCTCCCGCCTGAGTACTAGAATTAAAGGCGTGTGCTACCACTCCTAGCTTCTTTTCTTAAAAAAAAAAAAAAAAAAAAGATTAATTTGTTTATTTTTATGTGCACTGATTGGTGTTTTGCCTGCGTATAAGTCTGTATGAAAATGTTGTATCTCCTGAAACTGAGTTACAGACAGCTGTGAACTGCCATGTGCATGCTGGGAATTGAACCCGGGTTCTCTGGAAGAGCAACCGCTAGACCATCTCTCCAGTGCCTCCTTCCCTTCGCTGAATTTTTTGTTAAGAACACTTCTGTCAGGTTTTGGTGTCAAGGTACTTGTAGCTTCATGAAATGAAGAGGAAAGACCTCCTCTGTGTGGGTTTTTTGTTTTTTGTCTTTTGTTTCTGAAGACAGGGTTTCTCTGTGTAACAGCCCTGGCTGTTCTGGACTTCATTTATAAACCAGGCTGGCCTTGAACTCACAGAGATCCCACTACCTCTGCCTCCCAAGTGCTGGGATTAAAGGCGTGCGCCACCACACTGGCTGGGTTTTGAATGACCGTTTAGGGCTGGCATTGTTCTCCGTATGCTTTTAGCCATTCCAGTGGAAGTTAGTACGCCTTACATGATTTTAATTTTCATTTCCCTAATTATGAGTGAGGCTGTTCATCTTTCACTTGTTTGTTTTGTGTAATGTTTTGTTTTTGGTTGAATACACATTTGTTTTCCTGGCAGTCCAGATAAACAGCTATTTAAAGAAAATACTAAATTTCTCTTTTAGCAGAAGTAAAAATAATCTATACAGATTAAAATGCCCAACTTTAGCCCAGGAAATGCTTTTAAGAAAAATAATTGTCCAAAAGCATTTCCTAGCTTATAACACATTTCCAGAATAACTCTCAAAAAAAAAAAAGATAAATACTACCATAAAAAAGATGTCAATACCATATGGCTTTAAGAAATAACTTCTAAATTTTTTATTTTTATTTTTAAAGGTTTCCAAGTTTTAAATAAACTGCTAGCAACTTTTGTTTGTTTGTTTTTCAAGACAGGGTTTTTCTGTGTAGCCCTGGCTGTCCTGGACTCTCTTTGTAGACCAGGCTGGTCTCGAACTCACAGAGATCCACCTGCCTCTGCCTCCCAAGTGCTGGGATTAAAGGCATGCGCCACCATGCCCAGCTGCTAGCAACATTTTTTTCTTCACCTAAAAATATTATCTGGCCGGGCGTGGTGGCTCACGCCTTTAATCCCAGCACTTGGGAGGCAGAGGCAGGCGGATCTCTGTGAGTTCGAGGCCAGCCTGGTCTACAAAGCGAGTCCAGGACAGCCAGGGCTGTTACACAGAGAAACCCTGTCTCGAAAAACCAAAACAAAAAAAAAAAAAAAATATTATCTGGGGATGGGACATACATTAAAACTTTTTGAATAAAGAATGAATTTTACGCCAGTCGTGGTGGTGCACGCCTTTAATCGAAGCACTCGGGAGGCAGAGGCAAGTGGATCTCTGTGAGTTCAAGGCCAGCCTGGTCTACAAAGTGAGTCCAGGACAGCCAGGGCTACGCAGAGAAACCCTGTCTCGAAAAAAAAAAAAAAAACTATAACCTCTGAGTTATCAATAAGATCTTTTCTTTAGATTTATTTATGAATGTTTAGTATGCATGTATGTCTGGGCACCATGTGCATGTCTGGTGTCCTGGGAGGTCAGAAGAGGGCATTAGGTCCCTTGAAGCAGGAGTTAGGGCTGGTTGTGAGCCATGTGGGTGCTGGGAATTGTTTTTTTTTGGTTTTTTTTGGTTTTTTTTTTTTTTTTTTTGGTTTTTCGAGACAGGGTTTCTCTGTTTAACAGCTCTGGCTGTCCTGGACTCGCTTTGTAGACCAGGCTGGCCTCGAACTCACAAAGATCCGCCTGCCTCTGCCTCCCAAGTGCTGGGATTAAAGGCGTGCGCCACCACCGCCCAGCATGGTGCTGGGAATTGAACCTGCGTATTCTGCAGGAGCAAGTGCTCCCCCCCCCCCGTGAGATCTTTCCATGTGCTTATTTGCCATTCATATGTGATTTTTGTGAAATATGAGATCTTTTGCCCCTTTTAACTTCATTGTTACTGAGTTCCAGGAGTTCTTAAAAACTGTATGTGCCAGTCCCTTGTGAGACCCTTGTTTTGCAAGGTTCTGTTTGCCTCGGAAGAGCAGTGTTTCCGACTTTGATGAATACTTCCTGATACTTGTCTTTCATAGTTGGCGTCTGTTAAACTCTCAGCCCGTTCCCTCTCAGCGGCCATGTATGTGTCTTTCTCATCTGTTAGCTCTGTGCCCATTTTCACTCGATCCTTGTGAACTGTGGAAGTAGTTAATGTCTGGTTTTCTTATAAACCCGCTTAGTTGTTAGAAGATGATCCCATTTAGCTTCCCTGCAACTCATTGTCAAGACTGTCATCCGTATTCATAGGCCTTGGTCATGCTTGTCTGTTCCTTTGATTTGTGTGTCTGTCCTGGTCGGCTGGCTCTTGCAGGCCGGCACGCAGGGTCTTCTGACTTCATTTGTTCACGTAATTCACTGATGGCTCGAATCTGTCTCTTAAGCTGCCTGTTGAATCCATGTGGTGAAGATTTACTTTTAGTCCTGTGCTTTTCTGCTCTGAACTCTTCTGTGGTGCCCTTTAAAGTGTGCCTTTTCGAAAGATAGCCATTATTTGTTGAGACTTCATTATCCTAGTTTTCTTTTGTTCTTTGCCTACAATTTAAGCTAACTGATACAAAATTCTGTTTGTTTTTATGTTTTGGGACTTTATATATAATTTTTTCCTTTTATTGAGAATAGATTTTTCCCCTCATATAATATATCCTGATTATGGTTTCTCCTTCTTTTGCCCCTCCCAATTCCTCCCCACCTCCCTCCCATCCAGATCCACTCCTTTCTGTCTCTCATTACAGAATAAACAGGTCTCTAAGAGATGATAATAAAATATAACAAAATAAACTCTAATAAGGTAAAACAAAACTTGTCATATTAGAATTGGACAAGACAACAAACAGAAGGAAAAGAGCCTAAGAGAAGGGCCTATTCTCTAGTATGCCATTTGCATCTTTATTTCCTGTGGATCACTATACTTCCTTGTTTGTATGCCTCATTTTTAAAAAAATTTAAAGCCACACTTTACATATACATGTGGCAATTCTTTTTCTTTTTGTTTGTCAAGACAGGGTTTCTCTGTGTAGCCCGGCTGTCCTGGACTTTCTTTGTAGACCAGGCTGGCCTTGAACTCACAGAGATTCTCCTGCTTTTGCCTTCTGAGCGCTGTTATTAAAGGCTCGTGCCACCACGCCCTGCTACATGTGGCAATTCTTGATAACAGATTTTCTGCTTGCTTAGGAATTTGCATTTGCTGCCTACGTGATTGTTATTAGTTGCTCACTTGGTGTCTTTCTAAACTGTCTTTGTGGAGTCTGTGTTCTCTGTCAAGTGTGGCTCCTGAAGTATGTGTTCCCATAGCTTAGTGCTCAGCTAGGTTTTTTTTTTTTTTTTTTCTTTTTTTGGTTTTTCGAGACAGAGTCTCTCTGTGTAGCTCTGGCTGTCCTAGACTCACTCTGTAGACCAGGCTGGCCTCGAACTCACAGAGATCCACCTGCCTCTGCCTTCCAGAGTGCTGGGTTTTAAGGCGTGTGCCGCTGCACCTGGCTTCAGCTAGGGTTTTGACAGAGTCACACACAAAGACAACAATAAGAAAAGGAGGAAAAGCCAGGCATGGTTGTACAAGACTTTACTTCCAGCACTTGGGAGGCAGGGACAGACAGAACTCTGTGAGTTCGAGGCCAGCCTTGTCTACAGTTTCATTAACATCCAGGGCTACGTAGAAAAACCCTGTTTCAAAAAAAGAAATAAAAAAATAAAAGAGGGAAAATACAAGAAGGAAAAAGAAAGAAAAAGTTCTCTAAGTAGTTATGGATTAGCTTTGTGTTGGGAGCCCTCTAAACTTCTTCAGGCTCTTTATATCCAGCCTTGGCTTTTACTTCCTGCTTGTACAGATGTTCATGTCTGCGAGACGTGAAAGCTGAGGGTCTTCAGGTCTTTCAGAGCATGTGGTCTGCCTGTGGGGATGCACATGTATGCACACTCTGGTACAGTAAGCAGCCCCTACTTAGGAACACATATGTTCTAGACTCCTAATGAATTCTCCCAAACTTGTCAGCATCGGGCGGGCTTGGGTCAGACGCAGCTCCAGGCTGCTGCTTTTTAGATTCTCATCCTGGACCCGCAGAGCAGGACTGTGTGAGATTTAGTCACACTTCCCTAAACTGTGTAAAACTTAGAAATGATTTCTAGAACTCTCCACTTAATATTTCTAGAGCAGCTAAGTCCTTAGGGGAAGAGAGACTGCTACATGGGGGATTATTTTGTTGGTGGCATTGCAATTAATTATTTTTTTTTAATATCTGTTTGTGGGTGCCGGAAATTGACCCCGGGACCTAGTGCATGCTGGGACTGTGGTTGGCCAGCAGCTGCACCGGTGGCCTGAAGTAATTGTGAAGCTGCACGGTGTTGTGTTTTAGCCGATCTCAAGTTCTTGTAAGAAGTGTCAGCTAGCTCACTCCACTACTCTTGGACGCTTTGGAATCCTTAAGGAGTCCTGTTTACCCAAATATTAAGTTTATATTCCAAGTGTTCCCTTTTAGGGGGTGTATTCCTAAGAAATGCTAAATCTTTTTGTTTTGAATATTTATTCTCTTTCTCACAAAACTTAGTTGTAATTCTTGGGACAAAACTTTCATAGAGTTTACTGGAACTAACAGAAAAGGAGGCATCAGTGTAGCTTGCATTACATGGTCCTTTGCACACACTAGTTCAGAGAGACTCTGCTGGTCCATGTGGTATAGGTCCAATTCTCTCACAACCGTGCAAGGTAGGAGGCGTTGTAACAGCAAATTTTTATTTTTACTTATTTATTTATTAATACTCAACAATTACCTAATGTGTACCTATAAGTTCCTAAATACTAAAGCCCAAACCCCAACTCTAAAACCTAATCTAAAACACCCTAATACCTATAAGACAAACACTTAACACTAACCTAAAGTTTCTTAAAAGGATATTAATTTTCTCAGGTTAATTCTCTGGGTGTGGATCCGTACGGATGGCTGTTTCCCAACCAATCTTTCAATCTTAAAGTCTGGAGCCTCATTCGGCAATTTTTTTTTTTTTTTTGGTTTTTCGAGACAGGGTTTCTCTGTGTATCCTTGGCTGTCCTGGACTCACTTTGTAGACCAGGCTGGCCTCGAACTCACAAAGATCCGCCTGCCTCTGCCTCCCAAGTGCTGGGATTAAAGGCGTGCGCCACCACCGCCCGGCTTGCAGTTTTTAAGGCTAGTTTATAAATTTAGGGCGATCCTTTAATCAACCAGGACTTGCCTTCACGGTCCCAGGACCCAATTATTTCAAGGTTAAAGGTTTTGCAGTCCTGCTTCCCATACCGAGGTTCTGAAGCTCCAAGGAGAAAACTTCTGATGGACTCTCAATCCCAGCGTCCTGAAATTCCAGCCATTCCGATGCGCTGGTTTAGAGGGAGAGGTTTTTCTGTTTCAGTTGCTTTCTCCACCAGCGTGGATTATCAGTAGGTCGGTATAAAATAGTGATAAGCAGCGGAGTGCAGAGAAGCTTCTTGGCAAGATGAGGAGGAAGGCAGGGCCAGGCCGTGTGGGCTTCTGACTTTAAATCCCTTGTGTCATAATGCATGGCAAAGATCTCGGCGTGAACTCTGGCCTCTTGTTGCTATGGTTCCTGGAGGGCTTTTGCAGGGCACACCCTCATAACAGTACATCATCTCGTCCCATGATCAGCTTTTTGGCGGACTCCCAAGGACGCGCCATGTCTGGACGTAAATCTTTCACCTAAGAGTCCAGGCAGGCTTTTGCTATTCTAAGATCCCTATGCCTCTAAATGCTATCACTAACCCCACCACAAGGTGTTA
>CAJQZJ010014103.1:9240662-9292647 GCA_907164525.1 Lophiomys imhausi | reverse complement strand
AGGTGTTATCCAGTTCTAAGATCTCTGTGCCTCTAAATGCTATCACTAACCCCACCACAAGGTGTTATCCAGTTCTAAGATCTCTATGCCTCTAAATGCTATCACTAACCCCACCAGAAGGTGTTATCCAATTCTAAGATCCCTATGCCTCTAAATGCTATCACTTACCCCACCACAAGGTGTTATCCAGTTCTAAGATCTCTGTGCCTCTAAATGTTATCACTAACTCCACTACAAGTTGTTACCCAATTGTAAGATATCTATGCACTAAATACTATCACTAACCCCACCACAAGGTGTTACCCAGTTCAGCTGTGGAGCATGTGAACTTGTTTAGGTTGCTGCAAGTGATATTGCTTGGTGGGGTCACAACCAAAGGTAAAACCAAGGTGTTGTTTTGGTTTGCTCTAAAGTTGGTGGTCTTTTACTACATACTATTTTTTTAAATAATTTATTTTTTATTTCTTCAAGTCACATCTCAATCACAATTCCCTCCCTACTCCCCCCTCCAGTCCCACCCTTCCACCCTCCTCCCCCTCAACCCCCCCATCCTCTTCCCTTCTTTTTTTTTTTTTTTTAGTTTAAGGTATTTCTTTTTCCCCCCAACTACATACTATTTTTATTTCACAGGGGAATTGATAAATCTGTGTTGAGTCTAAGGATGACAGAGGTGTGAACAGGTTTCTCTTTAGAGCAATGCCTAGTACTTTGACTCATTGGTGTTTGTAGAGGGAGTGGCAGCTTCTCAGGCCTGTATATTTTGTAAATCTCTACTGTTTGAACTGAGACGTTAATATTTTGTTCTGCATAGTGTGTATTAGTTTTAAGAATTTTTTCCCAGGCGTGGTGGCGCACACCTTTAATCCCAGCACTTGGGAGGCAGAGGCAGGTGGATCTCTGTGAGTTCGAGGCTAGCCTGGTCTACAAACTGAGTCCAGGACAGCCAAGGATACACAGAGAAACCCTATCTCGAAAAACCAAAAAAAAAAAAAAAAGAATTTTTCCATCTTGAATGTTAGCTTATTTTTTCTGTTTGTTATGTTTATTTTGTCTTATTTTAGGAATCAGTCCTTTTACTGAAGCTTAAGGCCAAACCATTGAAGATGCAGTCACAGGTTAAGAGACAGCCTGAAATATCTGCATGCTTGATTGGTTACACAGTTTTTGTCTGTCTGTCTGTCTATCTATCTATCTATCTATCTATCTATCTATCCATCTATCTATTGGGTTTTTCCAGACAGGGTTTCTCTGTGTAGCACTGGCTCTCCTAGACTCACTTCGTAAGCCAAGCTAACCTTGAACTCACAGAAATCCGCCTGCCTCTGCCTCCCCAGTGCTGAGATTAAAGTCCTGCGCCGCCATGCCTGGTGGTTATATACAGATTTATATATGACATATGTCATCTTCCTGAAACCCTCTTAAGATTTAGAGAGAAGGGCTGGAGAGATGGCTCAGCGGTTAAGAGCACTGTCTGCTCTCCTAGAGGTCCTGAGTTCAATTCCAAGAAACCACATGGTGGCTCACACCCTCTATAATGAAATCTGGCACCCTCTTCTGGCTTGCAGGCATACATGCATCCAGAACACTATACATAATAAGTAATCTTAAAAAAAAAAGATTTAGAGAGAAAAAAATAAAGTGTTATCTTTCTGTTCTTTTCAGCTTTCAGAAGAATTGTTAGGTAAATGGCTGTCCTACCCAGAGACCCAGCACATACCTCTGAGCCAGCATATGGTTGGTTTTGCTTTGAAATCTGTCACCCGGATGGCACTGGGTAGCACTTTTGAAGATGAACAGGAAGTCATCCGCTTCCAAAAGATTCATGGCACAGTGAGTTGAAGACAAAGTTTAAAATGACTCTTTCATCTGGCTGGGTATATCAGTGCTGACTTTACCTCTCAAGAAAGTGTGTGTGTGCGCGTGTGTGTGCATTTATACATGTATGCCATTGATGTGATGACCTGAGATTAATATTGGGCATCTTCCTCTCATCTATCCTGTCCCATTTTGAGATAGTATCTCTCCCTGAGCCCTGAGCTGAGAGATCGGTTTGACTGACTGGTCAGGGAGCTTCCAGGATCTGATCATTCCCATCCGTCCAGCATAGGGCTGCAGGTGTGCGTCACTGTGCCTGGCTTTATGTAGATGCTGGGACTCTGGTTCTCACGCTTGCACAGCAGGCCTTTTACCAACTGAGCCACCCTCCCAGCTGTGGGCCTCAAGAACATTTAAGCGTCTTTGTTTTGTTCAAAAAGAACTAAAATACCTGGTGGTTTTTGTGTGTTTGAAGGTTTTTTTTTTCTTTTTAGGTTAATACTTTTTGAAAGGTAAAAGGTAAATGACTAAAGGGAAAAAAATGTCGATACTGAACCAGTATGTTATAAAAGCAATGCTGAGTTCTAGAATGAAGAGAAAAGACAGGCCAATAGAACTAGACTGTGTCCTGTGTAGAAACAGGTTCAGTGCGGTCAGTGGAGCATGAGAACAATGGTGAGGTGGACGTGATTAGCAGCCAAACTGCTCCAATCTGAGCTGAGTAACTTGGCTTTTCCTGCACTCACATGTGACGTGTGGAGGGCTTGTTTGTTGTTGTTGTTTTTTGTTTTTTCCAGATAGGGTTTCTCTGTGTAATAGTCCTGGCTGATCTGGACTCACTTTGTAGACCAGGCTGACCTCGAACACACAGAGATCCATTTGCCTCTGCCTCCCAAGTGCTGGGATTAAAGGTGTGCGTCACCGTGCCCAGTTTAATAGTTAAAGCAATGTATTCTCAACAAAAATCACCAAGAACTGAAAGTTACTACCCTATCACTACATGTATTACATGTGTCTTAGTGTGTGTGCTTGTGTGTGTGGAGGCCAGAGGATGACTTCATATGTTGTCTCCTTTGAGATAGGAGACATTTTCATTTTTAGGCTTTTCATTTTTCTGGAGCTCACCAATCTGCCCACCAAGGGATCCTCCTGACTCCCGAGTGCTGTGATTACAATCGGGCATCATTACACCCACTGTCTTAGTTAGGGATACTATTGATCTGATGGAACACCGTGACCAAAAGCAAGTTGGAGAAGAAAGTGCCTTGATGGAAATCATTAAAAAATATCTGGATGGGCGGTGGCGGTGGTGGTGCACACCTTTAATCCCATCATTTGGGAGGCAGAGGCAGGTAGATCTCTAAGTTTCAGGCCAGCCTGGTCTACAGAGTGAGTTCCAGGATCACCAGGGCTACACAGAAAAACCTGGTCTTGAAAAAATAAAATATCTGATCCGTGTATTAAGAAACTGGGTCAGATGATCAGCAGCAGCTGCAAAGGAAGAGCTTCGATAACCAGATCTGCTGAGGAACAACACCCTTGGCACTTAACAGTTTACATTACTCAGCATTATGTAGAAAATCGGTACCCTACAGAGTACTTACATGGTTTCTTGACTTTAGGTTTGGTCTGAGATTGGAAAAGGCTTTCTAGATGGGTCACTTGATAAAAATACTACTCGGAGAGAACAATATCAAGATGGTAAGTTTTTTTTTTCTTTCTTCTTTTTTTTGTTTCTCGAGATAGGGTTTCTCTGTGTAACAGCCCTGGCTGTCCTGGAACTCACTCTGTAGACCAGGGTGGCCTTAAACTCACAGAGATCCACCTGCCTCTGCCTCCCGAGTGCTGGGATTAAAGGCATGCGCCACCATGCCCAGCAACGGTAAGTTTCTTAATTAACTGGTTCTTGGGTAGTACATGGTAGGCGGGTGTTCTACCAAGGACCAAGGCCCATGTCTCACCTTCAAATTTTAATAAGGATTGAAAGATATAAGCCCTGATTTTAGTAGTTTTATCTCTGAATGGCGTGAGATCATTGGTCACTTATATTTTGACCTATGATTTTTCCTTGTACATTTCATTCAATGATGGTTTTTCTTCAATGAGAAGCTGGTACTCTCTGCACAGGGAGTACACAGTGCATAACTTGTGAGAAGCATACGGGACGAGAAAGCCATTCAGTAATACATATTATGAATAATGAACAAGAGGTGGAATTCTCTAAAAGAAGAAAATATTTGTGAAGTTTTTATTTGATTTAATGTGTTTGAGTACATCTGTGGACCACTTGCATGACAGGAGCCCACGGAGGCCAGAAGAAGGAGTCAGAGCCTCTGGAACTGTAATTACAGATAGTTATGAGCTGCCATGTGGGAGCTGGGAATCAAACCTGGGTCCTCTGGAAGAACAGCTGGTGCTCTTCACCACTGCGTATCTCTCAAGACCATGTGGAAACTCTTATATGTGTGTATGTGTCGCTGAGGATGCTGTGCGTGTGATCTACTACTGAGCCGTATTTCTAATGCTTATTATTGGCAGACTATTTCTACAAGTGAAAACCAAGAACAAACTAAATATTCAGTATTACAGGGACTGCTAAGGAAATAATGTCAAAATGATTACTCCACAGACATTTGTGAAAATATAGCAAAATAAAAGAATTCCTTAATATTTTTAAGCAATTTTATGTGAATGAGCTTTTGGCCTGCATGTATTTTTGTGCATGGTGTTGTTCTGCCTGGTTCTTGAGACCCCCAAAGACCATCCAGGAGCCAACACCTATGTAAATACATGAGGGTTGTTTATTCAAGCTCAGAGCTTGGACTCTTAAGACTCACTGACTCAGCACTTCGAGTTGAGAACCCTGAACCCAGAAAACATAGGGTTTATATACAAACTTAGATAAAGAAACAGACAGGCCGGGCGGTGGTGGCGCACGCCTTTAATCCCAGCACTTGGGAGGTAGAGGCAGGCGGATCTCTGTGAGTTCGAGGCCAGCCTGGTCTACAAAAAAACGAGTCCAGGACAGCCAGAGCTGTTATACAGAGAAACCCTGTCTCGAAAAAAAAAAAAAAAAAAAACAAACAAAACCAAAAAAAAGAAACAGACAGGTCTTTTTTTTTTATCATACGATTGGATGACATTTGGGTAGCTAGTCATGTCCATTTCTGATTGGCTCGTGTTACTGACTAACCAGCTGAGGTCAGCTTGACCATCAGAAAGTTTGTTTAGACTTTTTGGGTGCTTTCTCAGAGTGAACTGTCCGGTGATGATGAGGGAACACCCCTGGAATACAAGGTCGGGTACATTTTGTTGTTGTTCTGGAACTGGAGGTCAGCTCTGAGTCAAACTTAATACAAACTGGAATCTTGTTTTTTAAAAGATGGATTTAGTCAGGCTCTACAATGTGTGTGCAGGGCCCTAGGAGGCCAGAAGTGGGCATTGGATCCTCTGGAACTGTAGTATAGACAGTTGTGAGCTGCCATGTGGGTGCTGAGAATGGAACCTGGGTCCTCTGCAAGAACAGCAAGTGCACTCAACTGCCAGCCTCCCAAAATACATACCGTCATTATAAAATTGAGTAAGTTATTTTCCAAGTTGCCTGACAGTACTTTATAAAATTTATATTCAGGGTATATAGAGAGATGGCTTAGCAGCTGTTCTCATCTTAGTGTCCTCATCAGGCAGATCACAAACACCTGTAATCCCAACTCCGAGGGATCTGATATCCCCCTCTTACCTCTGAGGGCACCTACATGCACTCACACATGTGCACATAAACATAAATAAGAAATAGACAACTACTAGGGTTTATAGAATGAAAAGTAAAATTCAGATGGGACAGGGATGTTTTGCAGGCTTGGTTAGTAATGCACTGGCTGTTAAGCACAAGGGCCTGAGGTCAAATTCTGAACAACTATTCAGAATCTTTGTGTGGTGTGCATACCTGTAATTCCTGTGCTTGAGGGGATGGCAGAGGAGGGGACAGGGCATCCAAGGGCTTACTGGCCAGCCAGTGTAGCTGAAATGCCAACCTCTAGGTCCAGTGAAAGTCCTTACCTCAGAAAATATGGTGCCAAGCCCTCAAAATGCCTTAATGGGTGACTGCTTGCTGGACAAACCTGACAGCATGTGTGTGCATGCGGGGACTAGAGTTTAATGTCCTGTGTCTTCCTCTGTAGCTCTTTTGAGGGGCTGGAGAGACGGCTCAGCAGTTAAGAGCACTGGCTGCTCTTCCATAGGCCCTGCATTCAGTTCCCAGCACCCACATGATGGACCACAACTGTCTGTACCTCCTGTTCCAGAGGATCCAACACCCTCACACCAACACACATAAGTCAAAACACCAATGTACAAAAAATAAAAATAATAAAGGAATCATTAAAAACCTTTTTTTTTTTTTTGAAAATTTGGAACTAAATATTCCTTTGATTGTATATTTTGAGATCACAAAGGACATGCAGTTTGAATTCCAGCCTGTGTTTTGCAAGTGGCTTTTAAATTTAAACCATTGTAAATCTTATGTGTCTGCCTCTGCCTCCCAAATGTTGGGATCAAAGGTGTGTGTCTCCCAAGTGCTGTGGTGTGAACCAACACACCTGGATCTAAATTTTTCTGACTTGGAACTTGCTCTGTTTCAGACTGGCCTTGAACTCAGGGATATTGTAGGCTTCTGTTTCCTGAGCATTGGGACTAAAGGTGTGTGCCTTCCAAGTGCTGGGTTTGAATGTGTGAACCATCACACATTTAGAATTTAGAAGAATTCAGAAGAGTTAAAAAATTAACTCTATAGTGATCTGCCTGTCTCTGCTGGGATAAAAGGCATGAGCTAACACCACCTTGCTCAAATATTTTATTTTAGCTCCAAATTACTCCACCTCTTAGAGATTTAGAAAACAAGTTTGAACCGTAGTAACCTGTAATTTTCTTACAACATTTTTTTTGTTGTTGACTCACTTTGTAGACCAGGCTGGCCTTGAACTCACAGAGATTCACCTGCCTCTGCCTCCTGAGTGCTGGGATTAAAGGCATGCGCCCAACGCCCGGCCTCTTAGCTGGATTTTAATACTAAACAACAAAAATATTCTTTTTATTTAAGAAGAAAACTTTAGTATTTGTACATTAGTTTGAACTAAATGACCAAGCTGCCTGATGAATCACCTCTCTTTATTCAGATCTCTCCTGTTCGAATCTAATCTTTATCAATTTTGATGGTATCCATAACTTCTCCTGTAGAAACAAAGACAAAACCTCTTCCCAAACATAACACATATCCTGGTTTCCATTCTGAGGTCAACTGTAACAGTAAATTTTTATTTATCAATCATATATTTATTAATATTTAACAATTACCTAACAATTGCCTATAAAATTCCTAAATCCTAAACCCAAACCCTAACTCTAAAACCTAACACCTAAAACTTCTTAATATCTATAATACAAACATATAACATTAACCTGAAGTTTCTCAAAAGGATATTTTCCTCTGGGAGAGGGTCCTTATGGATGACTGGTCTTCATACAATTTTTCAGTCTTAAAGTCTCTGAATTTTGTTCGTCAGATCCTAAGACAGCAGTAATTACCTTTGTGGTCTTAGAGTACAATTATTTAGCATATGAAAAAGTCTCCCAGGCTCACCATTTAGATGCCACAGGTCTACAAGGGTCCTACTACTTCAGTGTTCTGTCCAATCTGAAGTCCCTGGGCTCTGAGGGAAGACAACTCTCCACTTAGGCACTCCAGAATCTCAGGGAGAACCTGCAAGGGTCTAGCTACAGTGTTCCATCTGAACCGAAGTCCCTGGGCTCAGAAGGGAGTCAACTCCCTGCCTAAGAGTTCCAATATCTCAGGGAGAATCCGTCTCCAGACCCATAATGGGTGAATATAAGAGGGTGAAGCCTTCTGGTGAGAGTGATGTGAGTTTCTCAGCCAGATGAGGAGGAGGTAAAAACAGAAAGAGGAACCAAGTGCTCTGTCTATGTGAATCTTGACTTAAATATCTTCAGCAGAAGCTTTCACAACTTTCAGGTCATGCCTCTGGGCTCCGTCTCTTCAAATGCTTTTTGCAGAGGGACGTGAAATGGCAGGTGGTCCGGAGACCATGATCTGGGGGTGGGTGCCTTAGGGCATGTCCCTGCCCCCCAGTCCTATGATCAAAGGAGTCATCCATCCTTGGCAAGTTTCCCAAGGACATGTCACTTCAGAAGTAAGTCTTTTATCTTAAAGTCCAGGCTTTTGCTATTTCAACTTCCCTATGCTATTAAATGCTATCACTAACCCCATCACAGTCAACACCTCTTTAAAGTATACAAGCTGATGTAATTCAGCAGTCTTTTCTATTGTCCAATGTCTCTCTGGAGCTGTTGTTCCTTTCTCATCAACATTTAAAAAATTTAAAGTTAGCCGGGCGTGGTGGCGCATGCCTTTAATCCCAGCACTTGGGTGGCAGAGGCAGGCAGATCTCTGTGAGTTCGAGGCCAGCATGGTCTACAAAAGGAGTCCAGGACAGTCAGAGCTGTTACACAGAGAAACCCTGTCTCAAAAAAACAAAAAAAAAAAAAATTAAAGTTAATAAACCACTGTGTAATCTATCTCTGGGGGTCTTTATTACACCCTTTGGTTTATTAAGCATATCTTTTAAAGTGCAATTAGTTCTTTCTATAACTGCTTGTCCTGTAGGATTGTGTGGTATACCTGTAATATGCTTTATGTTGCAATATGGAAAAAAATGTTTCATTTTACTAGAGACATATGCTGGAGTATTGTCAGTCTTATTTGTACAGGTATCTCCATAGTAGCCATAACTTCTAATAGATGTATAATTACATAATCAGCTTTTTCAGAACTTAAAGCAGTTGCCCATTGAAATCCTGAATATGTATCTATGGTATGGTGCACATTTTTTGTTTTCGAGACAGGGTTTCTCTGTGTAACAGCCCTGGCTGTCCTGGATTCGCTTTGTAGACCAGGCTGACCTCAAACTCACAGAGATCTCCCTATCTCTGCCTCCAGAGTGCTGGGATTAAAGGTGTTTGCCACCACACCCAGCTGGTGCACATATGTTAATTTTCCAAGTTCTGCAAAATGAAACACATCCATTTTCTAAATTTCATTTCTTTGGATACCTTTTGGGTTACTTCCTGCAGGTAACGGAGGTTTTATAATTTCCTTGACTTGTTGCCAAGTGATAGAAAAATCTTTCTTCAAACCTTTGCTGTTAGCATGGTGTTTCTTATGAAATTTTGAGGCTTCCAACACATTGCCTATTAACAACTGATCAGTTTCATCATTACCTTGTGCTAGGAGGCCTGGTAGACCTGTATGAGATCTGATATGTGTTAGATATAGTGGATGATCTCTATTTCTAATTACTTGTTGTAGTTGAATAAATAGCAAAGTTAATTCTGAATCATCTGAAATAAACTCAGCAGTTTCAATATGTAAAACAACTTTCTGCATATTTTCAGTCAGTAACTATATTAAGAGATTCATGAAAATCACATAATAACATAATAATGGCATACAACTATGATTTCTGAACTGAATCATAAGTGCTCTGAACCACTTTAATTATTTTTCCTGGCTTATAACCTGCCTTTCCTGATTTATTTGCATCAGTATAGATTGTAGGTGCTCCAGAAATTGGTGTCCCTTTTACTATATGAGGGAGAATCCAATTAGTTCTTTTTGTAAATTGAAGTTTCTTGCTTTTGGAATATTGGTTGTTAATCTCACCCTCCAAAAAAATGCTGAAAGCTCTTTGCCAGTGTTCATTTTCTGCTCATAAAGGGGTGATTTCAGCATTAGTAAAGGGTCCCACAATTTCTGCTGGATATATCCCTGCTAATTGACAAAGTCTCATTTTTCCTTTCAGAATCAATTCAGAAACTTTTCTACATAGGTCTTCAATTTTTTTATTCTGTTTGTGTGCTAAAAAAATATCCATTCTGAGATATTATCTTCTGCCTGCATAAGAATTCCTGTGGGAGAATAAGTAGAAGGTCAAATAACCAAAATGCAATCCAGCTTTTGGTCCAGGTGATCCACAGTTGCACCCTGTAATTTCTTTTCTACCAGAGCCAATTCTCTCTCAGCTTCACTTGATAGTTTTCTTTGACTATTTACGTCCTTATCACCTTTTAAGGTTTGAAATAAATTACTTAGCTTTTGAGTAGTTAAATCCAATTGTAGGCCTTAGCCAGTTTATATCTCCCAGCAATTTTTGAAAATCATTAAGAGTTTGCAATTGGCCTCTGTTGATTTGTACTTTCTGTGGTCGAATCTTCTGTAAACCTATCTTATATCCTAGAGTATTGATAGTATCTCCTCTTTGTATTTCTTCAGGAGCAATTTGTAGTCTTCTAGCAAGGCAAAATTCACTTTACTTTGTCAAACATTTTTTTCTAAGGTATTTGCATCTGAATCAGCCAGTAAGATATCATCCATACAATGGTAAATTTTAGATTGAGGAAACTTTATTTCTAATGGCTGTTGTAAAAAATATTATCACAAGGTAGAACTGTTTAACATATCTTGTGGTAAAACTTTCCAATGATACCTCTTTATCGGACAACTATTATTATAAGTAGATACTGAGAAAGCAAACCTTTCCCTATCATGTTCATGCAAAGGGATCGTGAAAAAGCAGTCTTTTAAATCAATTAGTATCAAAGGCCATGACTTAGGTAATAAAGAAAGCAATGGGATTCCAGGCTGTGAAGAGCCCTTTGGCTGAATCATTTTAATTATGTCCCTTAAATCTTTTAACATCTTCCATTTTCCTGACTTCTTTTTATTACAAACACAGGGGAATTCTAAGGGCTGGTGCATTCCTCAATGTGTTGAGGAATTTAGCTGCTGCTGTACCAGCTGTTCTAGTACCTGCAATTTTTCTTTTATCATAGCCCATTGATCCACCCATATAGGTTTGTCACTTACCCATTTTAAAGGCAGGGCAATTGGTACCTTTGAACGACCAACACCTGTTGTTTCCTGCTTATGGACAACCTGACAGTCTGTGACTGTTCTCAATAATATCTTCTAACAGTTTTCTCAGAAGCATATTTATTTTATATTTTGTTTCTGAAATTGGAGAAGTTAATCTCTGTTTCCCATTGGTGCAACAAATCACACCCCCATTAATTCATGGCTGCATTAGGCACATATGGCTTTAGTTTTCCTATTTGTCCTTCTTGCCCTATACACACAACCCATCTTGCAAGTTGTTTTACCTGAGATAAAATTCCAGTCCTAGAAGCTTTATATTTACCTCCTGAAGAGGCCAATCTGGATGCCAAGATTTTGGTGAAATTATTGTTGCATCTGCTCCCATGTCTACTAAACTTTCAGTTTTAATGCCAGTTATTTGTATTTTTAGCTTTGGTCTCTGATCATTTATAGAAGCTTGCCACAATATTTGTTTTGTGGTATCTCCTGAATTTTTTGTACTATTTATTGAAACTGTTCTGTCCTTGATTACATCCAGAGCAATGTTTTTAACAACAGGCATTAAATCTTGTAATTGCTCTGTGGTTGAGTTTTTTCTGTGCTGTCAGGGAATGTTTGAATCGAATTTGAGATTGGGGCCTGCTGGAGGCACCCTTGAGTTTTCCCCAATGGCAAAGGATTACCTTGCCTATTGATTGTTGATCTGCATTCATTAGTCCAGTGCTGCCCTTTGCTACAGATTCCTGCATACTCCAGAAGGCTGAGCCCTTCTTTTAGGATTATTTGTAGAAAAAAAACATTGTTTCTAGGAACACCTTGATTATAATCCCTTTTTAAATGACCTTGCTTACCACAATTGAAACATCTGCCATTTTGAGTTTTCTTAAGATTTTTAGAAATTGCTTGTCCTATTAGATTAGCATCATAACTGAGATCCAATGTCAGCTGTATCTCTAATCCATTCCTCTGTTGGTACTGATCTTGCCTTTAAAGGTCTGTTCACCCCCTTGCATTCTGAATTAGTATTTTCAAAAACCAAAATTTCAGTTAGTACTTTTCTGGCTTCTGGATTTGATACTTTTCTATCTACAGCTGAAGTTAATCTTTGCAAAAATTCAGTGGAGACTTCTCTTGGGTCTTGTATAATTTTAGTAAAAGGCTCAGACTTCTTTACCGATTCTTCAACCTTATCCCAAGCATTTGACGCTGCTAAAGGACATAGTGCCGAAGTGTGATCATTATAATCAAGCTGCTTTTGTATTCATCTTCCCCTAGCACCTTATCCTGGGAACTATCAATACCTCTTCTAGCCTGATTTTGTTGTTCTGTAGCCACCTTGTTCGCCATTGTAATGAATAGCGAGACTCCATCATTTCTGTTGCCAAATCTTTCCAGTCTTGAGGGATAATTCTGTTCTGAGTTGTCCATGAATTTAGAATCTCTTTCACATAGGATGAATGTATACCGTAGGAGACAATCACTTCCTTAAATCTCCTCAAGTCTAGTATATCTATAAGATTTCATGTTATTTCTTCATAACCTTGGGAGTACTTAGGATCTCCTGGTAGTCCTTTTATAGTATCTGGATGAACTAAGGTTGGTTTTCTAACAGTCTTGGACCTCCCCCTTTCAATTTCATCATGCAGATGCATGGTAGGCTCTTGTCTAAATCCTCTGTTGGTGTCTGAGAATTTTTCTTTTTCTCGTTTATAAGTCTCCCTAATTTTCCTTCTAAGGCTTGTATCTTTCAATCCATTTTCCATATTTTTGTTTTTCCTGTATCTCTAAAGACTTTTTCTTTGAGTGGATACAGAAAGCCATTATGGGTATTAAGAGTAAAGTATAAATTATAATCATAATCAGAATGAATATGCCAACTTCAGCTAAGCCAGTTAACATTTCATTTTCTGCTTCCATTTTTCAAGCCATCTAGGGTAGCACTATACAGGGTCCTAAAGCCTTCTAACCTGGTACTTCCTTTTATTTTTTCCGAGACAGGGTTTCTCTCTGTATCCTTGGCTGTCCTGGACTCACTTTGTAGACCAGGCTGGCCTCGAACTCACAAAGATCCGCCTGCCTCTGCCTCCCAAGTGCTGGGATTAAAGGCGTGCGCCACCACCGCCCGGCTTTCGGTACTTCCTATCTTTAACTTTCTGCTTGAGGATTTCCCAAATGACTTACCAAATCTGACGGCTTCTCGGTTTTTCCGAAGCTGGGGTAATTTCTCTGTCCATGGGGTCTTGCCACAGTTGGAGTGCCTTTTGTAAAAGGTCTGGTAGACTTACGCCTCCAGGGGAAGAGGTCTGAGGCCCAGGGCAGCACTTATGCCCACAAAATAAATACACCAAGACCTTTTAACATTTTTATGCTTATGCCTTAGCTGGGCAGACTCTCAACTAGCTCACCTAAGTTAACCTCATCACCTAATCCCAACCAGCCACGTGGGTGTCCGTACCTTCTGAGCCCATGAAGCAGTCTAGAAGGAACTAGGGCGTGGCCCAGGTGCTGAGCAACAGCTGAGGACAGAAACAACAGGGGAGCAACAGAAAATTCTGATTCTGCGCTTCAAGGACAGAGCCACCAGCTGGGTTTACTACCAGTGGGTTAAATATGGAGTCCAGAGAGTAGAAGGCAGGCTGTCAGGCCAGAGCAACTCCAGAACAAGATTATTAGTGAGTAAGATGGAAAGGTTGGGAGGATACCGTTTTGCAGAATGATCAAGAGTTAGTATGGATGCTGCGTTTAATATGGTTCTGGTATCTAAAAGGACGTGGTGAGTTTGCAGTTAAATTTATGAGTCTGGAGTGTAGAGGAGAGAGGTCCTAGCTAGAAATAAAGTTCTGGAAGTATTTGTTACATAGCTTTAACATATTGAGACCAAAGATCACCAAGGTAGCAAATAGAGATTAAGAGGGAGGCCCGAAACAGAGCCCTTACGGAGAGAATTCCAGGTCAGCCTGGGCCAAACAGGGTGACCCTGTCTCCAAGCAGACAGACAAACAAAGCAACCAAAGGCGAGGTAGAGGGGTGGAGAAAAGAAGGAAGGAAGGAAAAAGAAATAAACAACAGCCCAATCCTTGGACATTGCATCATTAAAACATTCAAGAGCCAGGAAGGAGTTACAATGAAATTTGAGATGGATTAGCAAGAAAGTGGGAGGGAAGTCTAGAGTCCATGGAGTGTCAGGCCCTGGGAGCCACTATGGAGTAAGTTTTAACATCAGAGGTGGGATAGGTCAACCAAGATGAGGAATGAAGCAAAACTTTGATAGTTTTAGTGGCCATTGGTTAGCAGTTATTTTTATTTTTTAGGTTAGAATTCACCTTTCTGATTGTTTCATACCTGTTTCTGTCCCTTGATGACTGATACTTGATTTGAGAGAAACAGTGGAGTTAGGAGGACAGAATTTAGAAGGAAAGATTAATATTAATGGAGAGATTTGTTTGTTTTGTTTACATTTTCACCTGGGTGGTAATAATTTAGATGTACCTGGGTGGTAATAATTTAGATGTTTCTTTAAAATCAGTTACTCTCTGAATTGCATGTAAGTTTTTTATGCATGTTTGTTTGTTTTTCTGGACAGGGTTTCTCTCCGTGGCCCTGTAACTCACTTTGTAGAGTCTTTAAAATCGTTATTCCTTGAATTGGATGTAGGTATTTTATGCGCTTTATTTATTTATTCATTTTTTGGGACAGGATTTCTCTGTGTAGCTCATTTTGTAGACCAGGCTGGCCTTGAACTCACAAAGATCTGCCTGCCTTTGCCTCCTGAGTGTATCTTAAATTTCACAAAAAAGGAAGAAAAACCGTATGATTTAAATAAAAGTTTGCTTTTAAAATGCTTGGTTAGTGTCTTCAAAGGTTTTGTTCCGCACATGGTAACATTAAACAGAAATATTTTTAGGAAGTTTAGTTCCCACAAATTCTAATTTTTTTTTTTGAATTTTCTTCTTTAAGCCCTTATGCAGTTGGAATCTATTTTAAAGAAAATCATAAAGGAACGAAAAGGAAAGAACGACAGTCAACATATCTTCATCGACTCCTTAGCACAAGGAAACCTTAGTGATCAACAGGTGACAAAAGTGCTAACCAGATATGGAAAGGTCACACGTGCACAGAGAGCTTTTCTTTCCACCCAAATGGCCTCCGAGGAGTTGGGGTGTATCTTTTGTCATAACATAAGTGGTCCGTGTATCACTAGGTCACCCTCTGAAGCCGCTATAGAGCATTTAAAACTAGAATAAGCAAACATCAAGCCAGATGATCTGTTCATAGAGAAGTGTGTGTGAGCCTTCCTGCCCACATGGCCAGGTGTGACGACGGGGCTGGTAACTTTGTCTGTTACCAGCATAATGCTGTTTACAGTGTTGCCGGGCAAGCAGTGCCATCTTTGCCACTCCACCTCACTCTCACTGTGGAATTGTGTATCCCAACAAGGCATACAGTGTCTGGTAGGCAGAAGCAAGTTTCTGGAGGAGTTTGTGCAGAAACTGAATCAGGTTCTCAGGATAGGCACTTCTTCCCTATGCCCAAGACTTTGTTGTTGCTCCAGGTTGTGCCATGCAAGTAGGACTGAAAAGGCTTGTCTGTGATGAACCAGTAGGATTACAAAGAAGTAAATGTCTGCTGCATCAAAAAGGCTGCAACTAGGAGTAATGGCACACCTTTAATCCCAGCACTCACGAGGCAGAGGCAGCCAGTCTCTGTGAGTTCTAGGCCAGCCTACATAGTGAGACCCTGTCTCGAAACCAAAACAAAAGGCATCACAAGGTCGGATCCACTCATGGCAGGGTGGATAGAGAGTGGGGGTGAGAGTAACCAGAACCAATTCTGTTCATGTCCGATTTTCAAAGGACAAATTAATTAAAAATGACAAAAATAAACGGTAAAACTAACACAAATAAGAAAATAGTGATTTAGAAATTTTTATTTGTTCTTTTCTTTAAAATGTAAGTGTGTGAGCCTATGTGAGTTTATGCACACTATGTGTGTGCAGGAGCCCTCAGTCCAGAAGAGGGCGCCAGATCCTCAGAAAGTTACTGGAGTTACAGGTGATTGGGAGCTGCCCATGGTGGTTGCTGGGAACCAAACCTAAGTCACTGCAAGAGCAGAGCAGTGGACACTCTTAACTGCGGGATCTCCCTCCACCCAGCAATCCATTACTTACAGTGTTCTCACATTACACAGATTTTGTTTTTGGTGAAGACCTAGTAAGACAATAATAACACATTTCCCCACTTTTTTTTTTTTAATTTTTCGAGACAAGGTTTCTCTGTGTATCCCTGGCTGTCCTGGACTTGCTTTGTAGACCAGGCTAGCACTGTGAACTCACAGAAATCCCTCTGCCCCTGCCTGCCAAGTGCTGGTTCCCCCCACTTTTTGTTGAGCCTAACTTTACAGTCCAGATTATCTTAGTAGAGCCTGGTGAATGTCACCTTATATTTCATACTTTCTAAACTTAGTTTTGTTTTATAGATCCTGGAAGACAGTATGATATTTTCTCTGGCTGGTTGCATAATAACTGCAAGGTGTAAGTATGAATTGACTTCTGTCTCAGATAGATTACAAAATATACACTGGTGAAGCTCTTCTAAGCAGAAAGAAACACTTGTGTCCTTGCTCTTTCATTCCCGTTTAAAAAGCTTGCTTCACATGGTGGGTATGTCTCCCTCCTCTGCATCCCTGTCTCTCTCTCTCTCTCTCTCTCTCTCTCTCTCTCTCTCTCACACACACACACACACACACACACACACACACACACACACACGTTCAATTTCAACTTGAAAATTGCCATAAATTTTTTGACACATTTTATGCACCGTGAATTCTGTCAGTGCCTTTCAAGTGAGCTGCTACCAGCACCTTTCCTGGTGAGTAAACAGCTTTCAACTCCCCACTGCTGCTCCCCTGCTTTCCTGCTGGGTTGAACAGTCTTCACCCCTGCTAGATAAACAGTCTCCCGCTGAGTCACAGCCCTAGCCCCTCTGTTGCTACTTTTCATTGCTTCTAGGCTCACCTGTGGTTACTAAGGGCTCCAAAAGGGCCTGGAGTCCACTGATCATGGCTGGAAGGACTCTTCTTATAAGATGTCATGTGCATCCTTCTGGGTCTGGGTCAGCTCACTCAGGATGAGCTTCTCTAGTTCCATCCATTTGGCTGCAAATTGCATAATTTCACTGTTTCTGATGGCTGAGTAGTATTCCATTGTGTAGATGTACCACAGTTTTTTAATCCATTCTTCGGTTGAGGGACATCTGGGTTGTTTCCAGTTTCTAGCTATTACAAATAAGGCTGCTATGAACATAGATGAGGAAACCTGTTTTTCAAGACAGCATTTCTCTGTGTAGCCCTAGCTGTCCTGTAACTTGTTCTGTATAGATGACTCTTAAGATTCCTTTTAGCTAAGAATTTATGTCTAGCCGGGCGGTGGTGGCGCACGCCTTTAATCCCAGCACTTGGGAGGCAGAGGCAGGCGGATCTTTGCGAGTTCGAGGCCAGCCTGGTCTACAAAGTGAGTCCAGGACAGTAAGGGCTACACAGAGAAACCCTGTCTCGAAAACCAAAAAAAAAAAAAAGAATTTATGTCTAATTGTATTTATAGAATATTGTGTCTCCAAATCACATTTAAAGCAATTTCCAGTCATATCTTTTGCATTTTAAAACAATGACACACACACACACACACACACACACACACCACCACCACCACCACCACCAGTGATTAAAATTATTAAGTGTATATACATATATAATGTTTTGTAAGTTTTAAGTGACAGTAGAATCGCCAGGGCATATGGATGACTATGGAAATCCTTATGTTAACCCTTTCATAGTGTATGGATAGCTATGGTAAACTTGTACTGCATATTTCAATATATATTGTAAATTCCATATGTTTACATATCATTTGTGGAATAGAAATGCTGTGATTCACCCAAAGGCCATAGTGAGCCAAGCTAAGTAGGGTGGTGGTGCACGCCTTTAGTCCCTACACTAGAGAAGCAGAGGCAGGTGGATTACTGGGAGTTTGAGGTCTGCCTGGTCTACAGAGTGAGTCCAGGACAGCCAGGGTATGTAGGGAAAGTTAAGGACACACAGCCAGTTACTCTCAAATAATTGGGTTACCAGGTGGCTATTGAATTTTAGAGGCAACAAGTCAATCAGGCAGACGTTTTTTAAAAATTAACTTTGGGTTTTGTGAATGTAGCTTTTAACACTTACCTTGTACACACAAGACCTTGAATTGATTCCAGCACAGTAGTAATTAATAATAATACTATAATGAGAAATTAATTTAAGTCGATCTTTAGCCTAGAAAAAAAAAGGCAATTGATAAGGAGAGGTAAATAATACTCTACACACATTACAAAGCACCTGGAATAGAAAAGGCAGAACTGTAGGGCCTGTTGTTTAAGCATACTCTAGGGAGAAGATGTATCAGAATGGTTAGGGAGCATAGCTACTTTGTTTTCTCTTCACCCTGTGGGGGAAAAAATCCATAAATCAATTGTAAACAAAAGTGAGCCATGATCCAGTGACCCTCTGGCTTGGGTATCAGAGTATTTATTAAAAGTACAGATGGGGAAGCTGGGCGGTGGTGGCGCACACCTTTAATCCCAGCACTTGGGAGGCAGAGGCAGGCGGATCTTTGTGAGTTCGAGGCCAGCCTGGTCTACAAAGCGAGTCCAGGACAGCCAGGGCTACACAGAGAAACCCTGTCTCGAAAAACCAAAAAAAAAAAAAGTACAGATGGGGAGAGGACTGGGAGAGATGACTGCTCTTCCAAAGGACCCAGGTTCAAATCCCAGCACCCACATGGCAGTTCACAGCTGTCTGTAATGGCCGGGCATGGTGGCGCACGCCTTTAATCCCAGCTCTCAGGAGGCAGAGGCAGGCGGATCTCTGTGAGTTCAAGGCCAACTTGGTGTACAAAGTGAGTCCAGGACAGTTAAGGATACACAGAGAAAACCCTGTCTCGAAAAACCTTAAAAAAAAAAATACAGATGGGGACATCATGATGAGTCCTAGGATAAAGGGCTTGCCACTATCCTGATGACCCGAGTTCAGTCCCAGGAATGCACATGGTTGTAGGAGGGAACCAACTCCCACAAGTACTGAACTCCACAGGCATGTCAGCATACTTGAAATACATGATACACACACACACACACAATAGATAAATAAATACGATTAAGGTTTATAAAATAGTGCAGATGGGTGGACCTTACCCTACCTCGAGACTCAGAATCTCTGAATATTGCAGCACCAACAAACTCTCAGGTAGTTTTAGGGGATCCAGTAACCTGAGCAATAATCAGTTATTAAAAGTCTAAAAAAAAGATCAACAATGCAGAAACCAAACAGAGAAATAATGAACCTCACAGATGTCATGAATCAAATGGACCTAATTGATATCTACAGAACATTTCACCCAAAAACAAAAGAATACACTTTCTTCTTGGCACCTCATGGAACCTTCTCCAAAATCGACCATATAGTCGGTCACAAAGCAAGCCTCAACAGATACAGGAAAATTGAAATCACTCCTTGTAACTTATCAGACCATCATGGAATAAAGCTAGGCTTCAACAGTAACAAAAACAACAGAGTGCTTGCAAAAACATGGAAACTGAACAACTCTCTCCTCAATGACCTCTGGGTCAGGGAAGAAATAAAAAAAGAAATTAAAGTCTTCTTAGAACTCAATGAAAATGAAGGCACAACATACCCAAACTTATGGGACACATTGAAAGCAGTGCTAAGAGGAAAGTTTATAGCTCTAAGTGCCTTCAAAAAGAAACTGGAGAATTCCTATACTAGCCACCTAAAAGAACACCTGAAAGAGCTAGAACAAAAAGAAGCAAACACTCCCAAGAGGAGCAGACGAGGGGAAATTATCAAACTCAGGGCTGAAATCAACAACTTAGAAACAAAAAGAACAATACAAAGAATCGACAAAACCAAGAGCTGGTTCTTTGAGAAAATCAACAAAATAGACAAGCCCTTAGCTAAACTAACTAAAAGGCAGAGGGAAAATACCCAAATCAACAAAATCAGAAATGAAAAGGGGGAAATAACAACAGACACTGAGGAAATCCAAAGAATCGTTAGGTCCTACTTCAAAAACTTGTACTCCACAAAATTGGAAAATCTAAATGAAATGGACAATTTTCTTGATAGATTCCACCTACCAAGGTTAAATCAAGAACAGGTAAACAAATTAAACAGTCCTATAACCCTTAAGGAAATAGAAGAAGTCATTAGACGTCTTCCAACCAAAAAAAGCCCAGGCCCAGATGGTCTCAGCACAGAATTCTACCAGACATTCAAAGAAGAGCTAACACCAATATTCTTCAAACTCTTCCACAACATAGAAACAGAAGGAATACTGCCAAACACATTCTATGAGGCCACAGTTACCCTGATACCTAAACCTCACAAAGACCCAACGGAGAAAGAAAATTTCAGACCAATTTCCCTTATGAACATGGATGCAAAGATACTTAATAAAATACTTGCAAACCGGATCCAAGATCACATCAAAAGTATCATACACCATGATCAAGTAGGCTTCATCCCAGGGATGCAGGGGTGGTTCAACATTAGAAAATCCATCAATGTAATCCACCACATAAACAAGCTGAAAGAAAAGAACCACATGATCATCTCATTGGATGCTGAAAAAGCTTTTGATAAAATACAGCACCCTTTCATGATAAAAGTCTTAGAGAGATCAGGCATACAAGGACCATACTTAAAAATAATAAAAGCAATTTACAGCAAGCCAATAGCCAACATCAAACTAAATGGAGAGAAACTTAAAGCATTTCCTCTAAAATCAGGGACAAGGCAAGGCTGCCCACCCTCTCCATATCTCTTCAACATAGTACTTGAAGTTTTAGCTAGAGCAATAAGACAACTAAAAGAGATCAAGGGGATACAAATTGGAAAGGAAGAAGTCAAAGTATCCCTATTTGAAGATGATATGATAGTATACATCAGTGACCCCAAAAATTCCAACAGAGAACTTCTACAGCTGATAAACTCCTTCAGCAAGGTGGCCGGATACAAAATCAATTCAAAAAAATCAGTAGCCCTTCTTTACACAAAAGATAAATGGGCTGAGAAAGAAATAAGGGAATCAACACCCTTCACAATAGCCACAAATAATATAAAATACCTTGGGGTAACTCTAACCAAGCAAGTGAAAGACCTGTATGATAAGAACTTCAAGACCCTGAAGAAAGAAATTGAAGAAGATATCAGGAGATGGAAAGATCTCCCTTGTTCATGGATAGGTAGGATCAACATAATAAAAATGGCAATCTTACCAAAAGCAATATACAGATTCAATGCAATTCCTATCCAAATACCAACTCAATTTTTTTACAGATCTGGAAAAAACAATTCTCAACTTCATATGGAATAACAAAAGACCCAGAATAGCTAAATCAATCATGTACAATAACAGAACATCTGGAGGTATCACCATCCCGGATTTCAAGCTGTACTACAGGGCAATAGTAATAAAAACAGCATGGTACTGGTATAGAAACAGACCAGTTGACCAATGGAATCGAATTGAAGACCCAGAAATAAACCCACACATCTATGGTCACTTAATTTTTGATAAAGAAGCCAAAAACATACAATGGAAAAAGGAAAGCATCTTCAATAAATGGTGCTGGTCTAACTGGATGTCAACATGTAGAAGAATGCAAATAGATCCATACTTATCACCCTGTACAAAACTTAAGTCTAAGTGGATCAAGGACCTCAACATAAATCCAGACACACTAACATTAATAGAAGAGAAAGTGGGAAAAAGCCTTGAAATCATTGGCACTGGTAGCAACTTCCTGAATAGAACACCAATAGCTCAGGCACTAAAACAAACAATCAATAAATGGGACCTTATAAAATTGAAAAGCTTCTGTAAGGCAAAGGACACTGTCCTTAGAACAAAACAGCAGCCTACAGAGTGGGAAAGGATCTTCACCAACCCAACATCTGACAGAGGGCTAATATCCAAAATATATAAAGAACTGAAGAAATTAAACACCAAAAAATCAAATAACCCCATCAATAAATGGGGTACAGAGCTAAACCGAGAATTCACAGAAGAGGAATCTCTAAAGGCTGAGAGGCATTTGAGGAAATGTTCAACATCTTTGGTTATCAGGGAAATGCAACTTAAAACAACTCTGAGATTCCATCTCACACCTGTCAGAATGGCTAAGATCAAAAACTCAAATGATAGCACATGCTGGCGAGGATGTGGAGAAAGGGGAACACTCCCCCATTGCTGGTGGTACTGCAAACTTGTGCAACCACTTTGGAAATCAATCTGGAGATATCTTAGAAAATTGGGAATAAATCTACCTCAAGACCCAGCCATACCCCTCTTGGGCATATATCCAAAAGATTTGAAACGAAACCACAAGGACATTGCCTCAACAATGTTCATAGCAGCTTTATTTGTAATAGCCAGAAACTGGAAACAACCCAGATGTCCATCAACTGAAGAATGGATAAAAAAACTGTGGTACATATACACAATGGAATACTACACAGCTATCAGAAATGAGAAAATCATGCAATTCAAAACCAAATGGATGGAACTAGAAAAGCTCATCCTAAGTGAGCTGACGCAGTCCCAGAAAGATAAACATGGTATGTATTCCCTTACAAATGGATATTAACCATACATCAGAGGATAACTATCCTACAACCCACACACCCAAATAGACAGGAACCTAGCATATCTATCCTAGGAAAAATTCTACCCACCAGTGAGTCATGGAATCTGCTGCAGGTTAGTGGAACCCCACACCCTAGATGGTGTGCCTTATCAAGCTCCAGTACGAGTGTAAGCTCTTGGGCCTCACATGACGCAAGATCTGAGGGAGTATGATATGTGAGGACCCACCTCATCTGAGGAGAAGGAGAGTACCAAGTAGAGGAACAAGGAGGGAGGGAGGGAGGAAGGGAGGGAGGGAGGGAAGGAGAGAGGGAGGGAAGGAGAGATGAAGGGAGGGGCCAAGAGGGGAGGAGGGAGGAAACTATGTTCTAGAAATAAATAATACTATTTTAAGAAAAGAATTAATAAGCTTAAAAATATAATAAAAATACAATATAAAATTTTCAAACTATAATTTACCTTACTGGCATGAAAAGAAAATGGCCTTAATTTCAGATTAGAATGTTAGACTGCAGGTGGCTACAGAGATTACACAAACTTGATAGCAGCTTAAAAGTTTTTTTTGTTTTTTGGTTTTTGTTTTTGTAGAGGTATAGGCTATTTCCATGGTTTGGCATTAAAAAGCAGGTAACAGGTTTAAAACACTGTAAATAAATTAAAGGTGACAGCTATTCAACCTGGTTTTACAAACCTCCAAGAGTTGAAAAAACTTAGATCTAAGGTAAAATTAAAAAAAAAAAAAAGTCTAAAAAAAATTAATGTGATTGTATGAGCAAATCAGTAGGAATCATTTCATTAGTGCTCCTGAGTGAACACCCTGATTAAGTCAGGCTTTCAGTCATGAGATTGAAGCAGATAATCCATCATGATCTGCAGCATTCGGTCCGCCCCTCCATGTCTGTTTTCACTGGCCATAGGGAGGGTGTTAGTTGCCTGAGACTCCACAAGGACGGCACCTTGATAGCTTTGCTTATTTTGCCGTCTTCTAAATACACTGGTGTTCTGTTGAAAGAAGCTCAAATCCTATCAAGAATTTTGTTTCAATTTTTGGTAACATTTATGCATTATCTTCTAAGGAAAAAAGTTTACAAACTGAAGCATTAGCTTTTTTTCTTATTTTATATCAAAAAGTATATAGTAGCTATTTTCGTTGTTACTAATATAATTTTTATGTAGTGTGTACCTGGGCAATCTATTTCCTAACGACATCTGGGGAAGCTCAGAAGAAACTACACAAGGAGATAGAGCAAGTTTTTGGGAAAGGTCCTATTACTTCAGAGAAAATTGAGCAGCTCAGGTAAGAATACAGTTAAAAGAAAAAAATTACTAAAAGGCAATTATCAAGTGGTTTATTGCATAAAGCTTATGCTAATATTTAGGAAAGATGTATATATATGTGTGTGTGTGTTTTAAAATCTTTACATAGATTTAAATTTTGATTTGTTCCTGTTTAATTTTTTATTTTTAGATTTTATTTATTTATTAGGTATACAGTGTTCTGTCTGCCTGTATGGCTGCAGGCCAGGAGAGGGCACCAGATCCCATTATAGATGGTTGTGAGCCACCAAGTGGTTGCTGGGAATTGAACTCAGGACCTCTGGAAGAGCAGCCAGTGCTCTTAACCTCTGAGCCATCTTTCCAGCCCCTTTACAAATTATTTACCCAGGCGTGGTGGTACACAGCTTTAATCTCAGCACTTGAGAGGCAGAGGCAGGAGGATCTCTGTGAGTTCAAGGCCAGCCTGGTCTACAGAGTGAGTTCCAGGACAGCCAGAGCTACATAGTGAGACTCTGTCTTGCAAAAAAACAACCAAAAATTTATATGCATTTGTGTCTGTATGAGTGTTTGTGCACATGAGTGTGGGGAACCTTTGGAGACCAGAAGAGGGAGTTGGATCCCTGGAGCTGGATTGTAGGTGGTTGTGAGCCACCCAACGAGCGTATGGTGTCAAAACTCAATCCTCACGATTGAATATCAAGCACTCCTAACTGTTCTGGACAGTTTCTGCTTTTTGAGAAAAAGTCCTCCTGAGAGCTGTGATCACAATTACATATACCACACCTATTTACACACAGATTTTAATAGATAATTTAATCCCCTGTCTAAAATTGTAAAATTATATAATTCTGTGAGCTGGAGAGACGGCTCAGCAGTTAAGAGCACTGGTTGCTCTTCCAGATGACCCGGGTTTGATTCCCAGCACCCACATGGTGATTTGCAGCCATCTGTAACTCCAGTTCCTAGGTATGCAGTGCCCTCTTCTGGTCCCCGTGGGCAGTACACGCTAATATCATGCACAGTCATATAACCAAGCAAAGCACCTATGCACACAGAGTAATAAGTTTATAAATAAGACTCTGCAACTCTTCTGCTACATTAAAATTTTTAAAAAAGGTAGTTGTAGATAACTTTTATTTTAGCCTGTATATAGTACCAATGATGCCAAGCATGTGGACATTCATGCTTTATTATAGGAATTCAGAATAGTACAGGCACACGGGGAAATGCTATGGTAGGACTTTATAATGTTAAGCATACACTCAGCTTTTGAAGGAATCAGAAATCCCTCAGCATTCCTCGGTTGCTTCCCAAGAGAATGAAAGCCCACACAGAGAGCTGTGTGCAGATGTTGGTAGCTGTATATTGAAAACACACAAGAGCTAGCTAGAAGCAGCCTGGATGTTTACCAGCTGGTAGGTAAATTAGCAAACTGTTGCCATACCATGGGAGGGTGCTAATTAGTAGGAAAACAAGGTCAGTATATATAACCACATGGATAAACCTTCTATTAATCAGAAGAAACAAACAGAGTGCAAAGGACTGCCAACTGCATGGTTTCACCAACGTGAAATTCTGGAAAACCATTAGGGCCATGGAAGGCCTTGCCGCTTACCTCTCCCCAGCCTCTTCTTGGAATTGCTGTCATGGCCTTGACTGCACACTGGACTCCACTTGGCCACTTAGAAAGACAGGTGCCTACCTGGAGACAGTCTCAAACCGCTCCGTAGTCTCTGGGCATCCAAAGGTTTCAAAACCCAGAGTTCAGTCAACACAAAAAGAAAAGAAAGTTTCCCAGATCCCTGGAACTGTGAGCTACCGTGTATGGGTGCTGTGGCCCAAACCTGGGTCCTCTGAGAGAGCCACAAGTTCCCTTAGCTTTGGAACCACCTCTCCAGCCCAGCTGATTGGTTTTTGACCTCCATTCTGCTCATGTTTGTCATTTTTATTGACATCATATCTGTTTAATCTTTTTTAATAGATATTGCCGACAAGTGCTTTGTGAAACCGTTCGGACTGCCAAACTAACCCCAGTTTCTGCCCGGCTTCAAGATATTGAAGGAAAAGTTGGCCCATTTGTTATTCCTAAGGAGGTAGGAGATGTTTGGTATATTTAACTCAGTTTGTCCTCAGCTACTTTGCTCTGAGCTTTTATTCTGTTTCTTTTAATTGAAATACTTCTTTTCATGTGATATATTCTTATCACACTTTCCCTCCCTCAACCTCTCCATGTCCTTCCCTTTCAACTCCACGGCCTTCTTTCTCTCTTTAGAAAACAAAGAGGCAAATAAAAAAAACAAACAAATCAGAATAAACAAAGCAAATACACCAAGCAAAAAGCACAAGAAACACATTCACAACACAGACACACATACACACACACACACACACACACACACACACCAAAAAATCTTGGAAAGTACCACTGAGTTCCTTTTGTGATGGGTTCAGTGAATCCCAGGCACTTCAGTTGTGGAATGGTATTACTTCTTTTAGCTTTCCTTGTCTGCATGTGCTGCTGTCAACAGTCCATGTATTTGTGCACTCTTGTGTGTGATTATTGTGCTGTGTGTGCATGTATGTTTCTTAAAAGCTTGATTTAGGGGCTGGTAAGATCATTCAGCAGATAACACACTCCATGCAAGCCTGGTGACCTGAGTTCGGTCCCTGGAACCCACATAAAGGTGGAAAGAGAGAACGGACTCCACAGAGCTGAACTCCGATCTCACACATGGGCCTTGGCACACCCTTATTCACACTCACACATCATACACACACAATAATAAATATGTTTTGAAACTTAGTCTTAATACTTAATCTTATAATTAATGTGTTGTTCTTTATTTTCTTCTTCTTTTTTGGGGTTTTTTCGAGACAGGGTTTCTCTGTGTAACAGCTCTGGCTGTCCTGGACTTGCTTTGTAGACCAGGCTGGCCTCGAACTCACAGTTATCTGCCTGCCTCTGCCTCCCAAGTGCTGGGATTAAAGGCGTGCGCCACCACGTCTGGCTATTTTCTTCTTTTTTATTGTGCATACCATAACTTAATAAGACTGGCACTTGTTGGAGATCAGCTCAGTTTAGCAGCCATGTAGTGTTCTACTGTATGTATCGTATTAACTTACAGGCTGTAAATAAAGCTGTCCCACTAGTGAAGATTTAGATTGACATTCTCTTTTCATTATTATAAATTATTATCCAATTGTATAAATATTGGATAATGCCACTGGGCATGGTGGTGTTCGCCTTTAATCCCAGCACTCTGGGAGGCAGAGGCAGTCAGATCTCTGTGAGTTCAAGGCCAGCCTGGTCTACAAAGTGAGTCCAGGACAGCCAGGGCTACACAGAGAGAAACCCTGTCTTGAAAAAACAAACAAACAAAAAAAGTATTGGATAATGCCTTCGAAATGGAGTTTTTGAAAGCTAGATACATGCTTTTAACTTCAGTACTTCAGAGGCTGAGACAGGAGCATTGGCAATGATTTTGAAGCTATCCTGAAATACATAGTGTGTTAGAGATCAGCCTGGACTACATAGTGAAGAAATGGAGTGTTTGGGTCAAGAGCCATGGACTGAAATATAGTATAGCTCAGGTGGAGCCCTTGACCAACTAACTATGTGCAAAGCCCTGGTTTTGAGCCTCAGCACCAACATATGAATTATCTCATTAATAATTAAACTTTGTAAAAGGCAATTTAGAGTTCACTAATAATGATAGTACTTGCTTTTTCAGGGTTAGGGATGTGGCCCAGTGATAGTGTGATGCCTAACTTGAACGGAAGTTGTCTGTAACACAACAAGCTAAGCAAGTAATCAACCAATTAACTAAATCGCAAAACCCTTTTAAGACTGAGGGAATAGCTTAGTGGGCCCGGGTTCAGTCCCTAGCACCAAAAGAAAGGATATTTTTCCCTCTAGGACCTCAGTTCTTTGGATTTATGAGTTGTCTGTATATTTCCCGAATCATATATGAATTATTTCATTGTTTCACTTGCTTCTCCATGATCATTACAGAGATGGAACTGCTTTTCATATGTGTTAACAGTTTGCCTTTCTCCTGAATTATCTGTTTGACCACCCACGCTTCTCACCCCATTCTTCCTCCTAGTGAGCTGCTGTGTGTTATTCAGCTCTTGGTCATGTAGTGGGTTTCTTTCTGTGTGTAATCCTCTTCCACTGTGATCACAGTTGTTTTCAGGTTTTTTTTTTGTTTGTTTGTTTTGTTTTTGGTTTTTCGAGACAGGGTTTCTCTGAATATCTCTGGCTGTCCTGGACTCGCTTTGTAGACCAGGCTGGCCTCGAACTCACAAAGATCCGCCTGCCTCTGCCTCCCAAGTGCTGGGATTAAAGGCGTGCGCCACCACCGCCCGGCTGTTTTCAGTTTTTAATCATATGCAGGCTTTAAATTTTCACATAGTTGGAGCTGGAGAGATGGCTCAGCAGCTGAGAGCACTAGCTGCTCTTCCAGAGGTCCTGAGTTCAATTCCCAGCAACCACATGGTGGCTCACAACCGTCTATACTGGAATCTGATGCCCTCTTCTGGAATGCAGGGGTACATGCAGATAGAACTCTCATGTATGTGAAAAAAATAAGTAAATCTTGAAAAAAAATTTTTTTTCACATAGTTGAGTGTGTTTTTTCCTCTATGGCATCTGGATACTGTGACATGCTTAGGAAACCTGCTCTGTCATAAGGTCTCCTAGGTAATGGCAGGGGGTGATTCTGTGACTTTATGTTTTCATATCTGTGCTAGAAGAGCTGTTGGGTGACTTGTGTTTGTGGTACTTCACTAACTAGACTGTTTGTTTTGTAGACGCTCGTCCTTTATGCCCTCGGTGTGGTTCTTCAGGACCCCGGCACTTGGCCATCACCACACAAGTATGAAATTATGTTATGTTTTTTCCATTGCTGTTTTTATGTGTATCCATATTTGTATTCCTTTCCAGTGTTTTGGAGAGAATGTTCAGTGTGTGGTAATAACGTGACAGTGGAAGCCACTCCTCTCTGCCTTGTCTTTGTTGTTTCTCCTTTATTGTCTCATTTCTCTGTCAGCCCTCCTTTCTCCTCTTCCCATCTCATTCATTCATTAGTTCATTCACTTATTCTTGAGACATGCTTAATAGCTCATGCTGGCCTTGAACTTCTGATCCTCCCACCCCAGCTCCTCAATGCTGAATTTATAGGCATGTGACATTACCTATGTTGATTTTTGGTTTTGTCTCTTTTATTATCACTCAATCCATATAGTTATCTGATTCTATAAGTTTCCTTTAGTCTTTTTTTTGAAGATTTATTTATTTATTATGAATACAGTGTTCTATCTGCATGCACACCTGCAAGCAGAAGAGGGCATCAGATCACATTGTGGGTGGTTGTGAGCCACCATGTGGCTGGGAATTGAACTCAGGACCTGTGGAAGAGCAGCCAGTGCTCTTAACCACTAAGCCATCTCTCCAGCCCTCCTTTAGTCTTAATACATTTTTTTTAAAAAGATGTAGCTTATACAGCTCTTTCATAGACTCCAGAAATTGCTGCCGTGTGTCACGCATGTGAATGGTGAGGGGGACAGAGCTGAAGGGCAAGACGGATTCACACCCTGGAAAAGCTTAGGTGCATGGAGCTGTTTAGAGATCATATGGTCTGGTGATAGCCCGTGGTAGTAAGCACTCTAAGGATGGGCATGTAAATGCTCCTGGCACTTTAGGTTGTTTTGCTTGTTTGTTTTTAAGTATCTTGACATTAAAGAGTATTTGGGGGATGGGGTTGGGGTAGGGTTTCTCTGTGTAGCCCTGGTTGTCTTAGTACTCGCTCTGTAGACCAGGCTGGGCTTGAAGTCAGAGATCCACCTGCCTCTGTCTCCTGACTGCTGGGATTAAAGGCATGCGCCCCTGTGGCCCAGTTTAAAGAGTCTTAATAAAACAACAGACCGCCGGGTCTCACTTTGTAGACCACGCTGACCTCGAACTCACAGAGATCCGCCTGCCTCTGCCTCCCAAGTGCTGGGACTAAAGGCGTGCGCCACCATGGCCAGCTAAAATTTGAAATTTTCAACTTAAAAAAAAAATCTATGTGAAAAATGCCAAGTTTTTGGTAAACTTTAAGTGCAATATGAGGAATCTAGTTGGACATGTTGCTCATGTGCAAGGCCTGGGTTCTGTTCTCATAATAGAGAAGGGGGGGGAGGAGCTTCATTAGAACTTCTGACATTGTTGCTATTTTCAAAACATTCAGAGAAATTGAAAATGTTAAAAGAAATAGATGGGGGGCTGGAGAGATGGCTCAGAGGTTAAGAGCACTGGCTGTTCTTCCAAAGGTCCTGAGTTCAATTCCCAGCAACCACATGGTGGATCACAACCATCTACCTTGAGATCTGGTACCCGGGCATAAATGTAGAGCAAATACTGTATACATAATAAATAAATAAATGTTTAAAAAAAAAAAAGAAATAGATGGAGAGGCTGGAGAGATGGCTCAGCAGTTAAGAGCACTGGCTACTCTTCCAAAGGACCCAGGTTCAAATCCTAGCACCCATATGGCAATTCGAAACTGTCTGTAATTGCCAGGCATGGTGGCACACGTCTTTAATCCCAGCACTTGGGAGGCAGAGGCAGGCGGATCTCTGTGAGTTCAAGGCCAGCCTGGTCTATGGAGTCAGTTCCAGGATACCCAGGGCTACACAGAGAAACCTTGTCTCAAACAAACAAACAACAACAACAAAAAAAAAAACCCAAACCCAAAAAAGAAATAGATAGAACCAGGTGTAATCCCAATAATTGGAAGGTAGAGGCTGGAAAAGGGAGAGTTTGAGGATATCCTGGGCTACCTTTCAAGACTTTGTCACAAATGCCTGCCTTCCCCAAAGGGAGTTGATGCTGAATTGTGGAGATCATTTTGAATGATTAAATTTAGAAGATGTAGAGGTTGGTATTATATGTGACAGCTTTCTGAAGCTGGGCACTTCCTTATTTATATCAGGTGGAAGGGCCAGAGATTTATTGCTGCTAGTCTTTGAGAGACAACTCATCCACAGAGAAATGCGTACACACAGAACTCAGACACTAGAGACAATAGGTTAATCATAGCTTATATAATTGTCACATGCATGAGGATAAAGAAGAGAACAAAGTGGGAAGAATTGACTTTTTAAAGTTGGATGCCTTTGAGATCCAAGTAAGTTGTTGCATGTTCTTCTTGTGGCTGAGTAATACTCTACTGAATGGATGTACCAGAGTTTGTGCAAAACCATTAAGCTATAGCAGGATATTAGGTTATTTTTAGTTTTTACTATTATGAATGAAGCTACTATAAATATTTGTGTGGTTTTGTTTGAACTAGGATTTCATATTTTTATAAATGCCTAAGACAGTGATGGAGAGATAGCTCAGAGGTTAAAAATACTGGCTGCTTGCCGGGCAGTGGTGGCGCACGCCTTTAATCCCAGCACTTGGGAGGCAGAGGCAGGCGGATCTTTGCAAGTTCGAGGCCAGCCTGGTCTACAAATTGAGTCCAGGACAGCCAGGGCTACATAGAGAAACCCTGTCTCGAAAAACCAAAAAAAAAAAAAAAATACTGGCTGCTCTTCCAGAGGTCCTGAGTTCTCAATTCCCAGCAACCACATGGTGGCTCATAAGCCAGCTTTGTTGAGATCTGGTGCCCTCTTCTGGCCTGCAGACATACACGCAGACAGAACACTGTATACATAATAAATAAATAACATCTTTTTTAAAAAATGCCTAAGGCTATAACTTTACATATGTGTTAAAAACAAAATAATAAATTGTAATACTGACTGGGCATGGTGCTGTGCATGTGTAATCTCATCGCTTTAGAAGTAATAAGGGCCGGGCGGTGGTGGCGCACGCCTTTAATCCCAGCACTTGGGAGGCAGAGGCAGGTGGATCTTTGTGAGTTCGAGGCCAGCCTGGTCTACAAAGTAAGTCCAGGACAGCCAAGGATACACAGAGAAACCCTGTCTCGAAAAACCAAAAAAAAAAAAAAAAGAAGTAATAAGGTAGTGATAAGGGAAGGTAGTAATAAGGGTTGTGAGCTGGAGGCTTGCGTGGGTACACCAGGAGGGTCTGTCCCATAAGGAGGGAAGGGAGAGGAGAACAGGGAAGAAAACAGTCACCTTCAGACCCCAGCATTGGTTTGAGTCACCCAGGAACTGTGTTGCTCTCCCAAGGAACAAGCCTGCTGCCTTACCCCTTTGAGCAGAACAGGAGCAATCCCCACGTCTCAGGTGTGGGCAAGCATGAAGCTATAACTGGCAGAGTACTTAGCAAAGCACCTACTGGGTAACGAGTATTTGATAAAGGTTCGTGCACAGCACTCACAGCCAGGTGAAGCTATGTTGAACTTTTTGTTTGGTTTTAGTTTAATTTAATTAAAACATAGATACATCATGTCCTCTCTCCCTCTCCTCCATTCTATCCCTCCTACGTCCTCTTTGCGCATTGTTGTTACACATGCATATAAACGAGTCTACATCTAAACGAAGCCTGCTGAGTCCGTCTGTCCATGCTGCCTGCGTGTATGTGTTTCTAAGGCTGGCCACTGGATGTTGGATATATAGTCAGAGAGCTCGTCCCCTAGAGAACACTAATTCTCCCTCTCTCAGCATTGTTAGTTGCTTGTAGCTCCTCACTAAGGGTGGGCCTGGTGAGATTTCCCCCATCTTGGGAATGTCAGCTGTTGGAATTGTTGAGGGCTTGTGCTGGCAGCCATGTTGTTGAGATTCCACAGCCGACTTTGTGGTCTCTTGGCATGAACCATTTTTCTTACCTGATCCTACTTAAGTCTCCCACAGCCCAGTGCGCTGAGAGTCTTACAGGAGGAAAAATTGACTAGAGAGGTTGCATTTACACAGCTGTGGGAGAATGGAGACAGAACCCCGGAGTTGACCACTCTTGGCTTTTAGGTCTTTTCAATGTGAGCACACTGTTCAAACGTGTGAACACCTTCTGGAAGCCATATTAATGCATAGTGTAAATACTGACATTTTAATAATCAGCAATGTGCTCATTAGAATCTAATACAGCCCGTCTGGGCGGTGGTGGTGCAGGCATTTAAATCCAGCACTTGGGAGGCGGGGTTGATATTCAAGGTGCAAGCGGGACTGTGTTACGAAGACCACGGATTTACCTTTCAGGTTCGATCCGGATCGCTTCACTGACGAGTCAGTGGTGAGAGCGTTTTCCTCTCTTGGCTTCTCCGGCACTTGGGAATGCCCAGAGTTGAGGTAAGTGACAACGGTGGGAGGAAAAGATGCCATGCTTGCCCGCTCGGAATTTGATGGATGATCTCTCTTAATGAGAGTGGGTAAACTACATAATTCTTTTTTTTTTTTTTTTTGGTTTTTCGAGACAGGGTTTCTCTGAATATCTCTGGCTGTCCTGGACTCGCTTTGTAGACCAGGCTGGCCTCGAACTCACAAAGATCCGCCTGCCTCTGCCTCCCAAGTGCTGGGATTAAAGGCGTGCGCCACCACCGCCCGGCTAACTACATAATTCTTAATGTCAGATCTTTAGCCTTTAGTAATCAAGTGGCTCTCTTCGTGCCCAGGTTTGCTTACATGGTGACCACAGTGCTTGTGAGCGTGTTGCTGAAGAGGCTGTACCTGCTGGCTGTGGATGGACAAGGTTTTGAAATGAAGTATGAACTGGTCACAACATCAAGGGAAGAAACTTGGATCACTGTCTCCAAAAGACACTAGACATTTATACACTGAAAGTCTGTTAAGTCGATGACTGGAAAATGCCCAGTTAGAATATGTGCTAAGTCCTTTTATAAACCCAATATCATTCCTAATGTAAAACCTTCGTTTTGTATGAGTGCTTCGTGATGTAAATTTGGATTTTTATATGTCAAAATTTCTTAATGTATGATATATGTTTATACTTAACTGCACCAATATATTAACAACTTTAATAGGAAAGTTTAATTTTCTTTTAATTTGCATCATTTTCTAAGCCATCATCATCATCATCATTATTATTAGGGAGGGCGGGAACGGGGGTTAAGACAGGGTTTCTCTGTGTAGCCCTGGCTATCCTGGAAGTAGCTCTGAAGACCAGGCTGGGCTCAAACTCACAGAGATCCGCCTGCCTCTGCCTCCTGAAAGGCGTGTGCCACCACTGCCAAGCTTAGTCATTAGTTTTAATCTTGATTTTCTTTCTTTTTCGTTTCTTTCTTTTTTTTTTTTTTTTGAAACACAGTTTCTCTGTGTAGCCCTGGCTGTCTGGACTCACTTTGTAGACCAGGCTAGCCTTACACTCACAGAGATCCACCTGTCTCTGCCCCCTGAGTGCTGGGATTAAAGGTGAGCGCCATGACTCCCGGGAATCTTGATTTTCTTTTTTTCTTTTGGTTTTTCGAGACAGGGTTTCTCTGAATATCTCTGGCTGTCCTGGACTCGCTTTGTAGACCAGGCTGGCCTCGAACTCACAAAGAGGCCTGCCTCTGCCTCCCAAGTGCTGGGATTAAAGGCGTGCGCCACCACCGCCCGGCAAATCTTGATTTTCTTAACTTGATCTCTGAAATGAATAATCTAGATAACTATTTTGTACAAGTTGGAGAATCATGTTTTCTTAATATTCATAAAAGAGAAACATAATTTTTTCATTTCTAATAAATTACTTATCACTCTATATAGGGATTATTTTTGTTTTCTGGGTATTAATTAGTGTGTCTTAATCATTTTCATCAGGTTTTAGTGATTCCCTAAACATTCTGTCTAGCATCTGCTATATTTTCTCATTGCTCCAAAGCATTCAGCTAAAGACTTGCACATGGCTCAGCATTTTGAACAGTTTGGAGTCATCTGGGACTCTGAACTATAGCCCGTTGCTTCCGAATGTGCTTCAAAGCAAGGCCCCTCCTATGTGACAAACTGGAAGTTTATCCTCTTTTGCTGGAAATCTTAAAGCATTATGTTAAATTCTACTTTTCATGCAGAGAATCAGAATTCCCAAGTTGGGAATTAACTATGCTGTTTTATCGACACAAAATAAACACTTTAGTAAGAAAGTTTACATAAAGCAGGAGTCAGAAACCACAACCAAAGTGGGCTCCGGGAGAAGAAAACAGACGGGTGAAGAAATTGTAAACTGTATGACAGACAAGGAAAATATGCTCATTTCAGGTGAAAGGCTCTCACAAACTGTTAAAGATCTGGGAACGAGGCTCAGTGATAAAGTACTTGCCTTGCATGTGTTGCCCTCAGTTCAGTCCTCAGCACCTCAAAAACAAACAGACAAAAAAATCAAAACAGTCTACAAGAAATATACAGTAAGACGAATGGGCAAAAGATGAGGACAGAAATGATGGGTGGTCGTCTCCAGCAATGTTCAGTTCAGTCATTAGTAAGCAAGGCGGTACTGAAGCTATTTAGGTAATATTTGGTGGTTTGTTTGGTTTTTGAGGCAGGGTTTCTCTGTGTAGCTCTGGCTGTCCTGGACTCGCTTTTGTAGACCAGGCTGGCCTTGAACTCACAGAGATCTGCCTGCCTCTACCTCCCGAGTGCTGGGATTAAAGGCGTGCGCCACCACCGCCCAGCCTGCCTTCCCTTTCTGGCCCTCCCTTCCTTTCTTGATTACAGATGTGCAATCAAGCTGTAACGTCTATTTCTAACACACACACACTATTTATGCAGCATATTCCAAAACTTTCCTTAAGGTCTATTGTTGGTGACTACTTTGTTTCTGTGACTTGGGTCAGGTTGTTAAATTTGGCCCCTCCCACCTGTTTCCTGTGGTTTGGGTTTTGTGTTGTCCTAGTTTGGTGGATAGATTGGAATTGTGCAGAGGATTAGAGCAGGCAATTGATATTCGAAACAGGTGTCAGTGAGATCTGTGGAATCAAGGGTCATTTTAAAGCAAGTGAGGTCTGCTAAGCAACGATCAAGCAAAGACTGGGTCCCTAACTAACTAAGCCAGAAGGGAGCATGGCATATTTGCCAATAAATGAGGTTGCATGGAATAATGAGTGGCAGGAAAACAGAGCGCAGAGGAGCCGGCCAAACACGCCTGTTCTGCCCATGGTTCCACGATTAACTTAAAGCATCACAAAGAACTCGTTTTCTAGAGTTTTTTTTTTTTTAATTAATGGAAATTCTGAGGCCAGAAAAGTAGCTCCAGTTGGTAAAATATTTGTCACAAAAACATGAGAACCTGATTCAATTCCCAGCACTCAGTCGGGTGTGGTGACATGACGTGTAATCACAGTGCTGTGAAGGCACAGACAGGCTGATCCCTAGGGCTTGCAGCCAGCCATCGAGAAGCCAGTGAGAGACTCTGCCCAGAAGCAAGATGAATAACACCCGAGTAACACCTGAGATGTTCTCTAGCCTCCATGTGCACCCAAACACACACACATACACATATACACACACACACACACACACACACACACATATAAGAATAGAAATACCAAAGGACTGAAAATGTAGCTCAATGAAAACACCTGTTTAACATTTTTGAGGCTCTGGGTATGAACCCCAGTAACACACACAAAATGTATAGGTTTGATAATGAGTAAAATATGTTGACTATTCACTATTGTTCTTTCTCGGCTCTTTGGTAGCCGCATTGTCACTTGGAGCAAGATTCTTGCAGGAGTGGGGTTATTTAAGACTTTTTAACTGATAAAGTGGTTACAGGGGATAAGCTTGTTATGATAATGCTTCAGGTCACGCCACCAAATGTTAAGATATTGCGGTGGGTAAATCACGCCATGCCACACAACAGGTCTGGTTTATTAAGGTAGGAAGTTAAGGGCAGAGCCGTGGAGAGTGAGAGAGAGGAAGAAAGAGGAAGTGAGAGGGAGAAAAGAAGAGAGGCATGAGAAAATGGGAAGAGAGGAATAGAGATTGGTGGGGAACTTTTATTCTGACAGGTGCAGCTGATGATGTATGATGTAAGGGCCCGGAAGGACCCTGAAGTCAGGTTAGTGGAAAAGCCTTCAGACTTGCAAGGCTCATGAGCTCCCACCCTAGCTAAGGAGCTATTGAGAATTAATTCTTTAGTGGTATAATCACTCGTACATTACTCATGCTCCAGTAAATAGTCAGACAACCGTTCTGTTTCTTGCAAGCAACTCTGATTAAACTCAGAGGGATGCCAGTGGGTGGCGCATGCCTTTGATTCCAGTGCTTGGGAGGAGGATCTCTGAGTTCGAGGCCAGCCTGGTCTACAGAGCAAGTTCCAGGACAGCCAAGGCTGCACAGAAACCCTGTCTTGAAAAGACAGACAAACAAACCCCACCTCAGTGGGTCAGAGAGGGTGGAGGGAGGATTGAGTGGGGTGGCAAAGAGAGAGGTGTGAAAGTAACTGAAAATTATGAGGAAGAAGGGATTTAGAAGGAGTAAAAGGGAGATGATAATGGGGGGCTGAATGTGATCAAAATACATTATGTATATATGTGTATGTATGAAATTGGCAAACTATAGATGTAAAAAATTTTTAGGGGGCTGAGAGCTGGCTGAATAAGGCCATTATTGCTCTTCCAGAAGACCCTCGTTTGGTCCCCAGCACCCATGTTAGGTGGCTCACAACTGTCTGTAGCTCCATCTCCAAGGAATCTGATGCCCTCTTCTGGCCTACATGGGTACCTACACACACGGCATACACATACACAAGTAGAAGTAAATCATTTTAAATGTTTTAAAAATAAAAGCAATTTTGTACCTTGGTGATACTTTGAAATTTATTTCTTCATAGACCTTGATATACTTTTTTTTTTTTAGCAAGGTCTCACACTGTAACACAGCTAGCTGCAAACACCCCATCCTTCTAAGCACCCCACTGCTGATAACAGATTGTGCTGGCATGTCTCCTGGCTTGACCTGTGCTCTTTTGGATTCTTCAGAAGTTTATTGGTAAAAACCAGTACAAGTTGGGTGTGACGTCTCATTCTTGCAGTCCCAATGCTGAGGAGATTGTGGTGGAACTTTTGATTTCTTTAGAAACATGGTTGTGTTGAATGTGTTTTTGTTTACTCTCAAGTGTGGGATGTGAGGGTGCTTTGTACACTGCTGAAAAGCAGACTCATGAGAGGGGCATGAAGAGCATCTTGATGGAAGAGCCCATGATGTTTGTATCAGCCAGAAACTGTCACATGTGGGGAACAGGCTTTTTGCTGGAAAACATCCTTTGATGGATGGATTCCTTGGAGAGCATGTGATCTTGGTCAACAGAAAGTACCTCCTGCGGAGAGCATAAGGTTGGCCAATTAGAAAACATCCTTGTGTGGATTTTGAGGGGGTATAAATAGAAACCCCAGAACCATAGGGGGGCTCTTGCTGGTCATCGCTTCTCATCGCTGCTTCGGTTTGAAGTGCTCCAGACAACACTTTGCTGAATCTTGATGCTGCTGAGATTTGCTGCTAATCGCAGGCCATATCGGGCCTCTTCTGGGGCCAAGAGAGCTGCTGCTTCTTTGGCTGCCCTTGGTAGTGCCCCCCAAAACTGCTGCTGGTTTCCTGGCTAGCTGTGTTCCTGCTGCTGCTGATAGTTGTGTTCACATTGCTGCTTCCACCTGTTCCTTTGTATGCTGATGTAGCTGGACTGCTGATGAATTGCCCCAAGGACCTACATGCTGCTGACCACGGTGTAGTGGTCTCAGCAACCGAACCAGGTTTCAAGAAGTTTTCAGGTGGGGAGCGGATTCGGCGTGACAGATTCGCCCCCACAAATATCCAGGCTTCCGTCCAGCACCCCTTTTGGCTAATGGGTCATTCTTCAGGGCCTGGAAAAGCCCAGAAGAACCCCCCAGCCATACAACATGCATGTTTGTCACACAGCGGTCGTAGCCTGCACTGCTGGCGAGGCGGGTGTGGCAGTTCTCGGTTTTTTGTTTTTTAGACGAATTTCCTCAAGGTCCCTCTGAGTGGCCTTCACGGTCTTTAGGATAATTCTGAAAAGGCAAGGAAACACCATGAATACTATAATCAAAACTACAAAGGCAACTGTAGCAATGAGAATATAATGCCACCAATCTAGTGGGTTAAGAACTGAAATGTTATCATATAGTTCTTGAGCTAGAGTTTCAAATCCATAATTATTTAGTTGTGCCTTGCTAACTTCTGATATATGCTCTTGAAGAGCTTGTAAATCATGAGTAATGTCATTGTCCCTCCAAATGCCTAAAAGATGAGAGCGAGTGTTATTCCAATCTTTTGTACCATTATATTTTGTAGGAGTGACATAAATATATTTAAAGGAAGCATGACATTTGGTTGCCATACGTACCTTTAAGTTTGTCACATCCTGTCCTAATGATAAAACCATATCCTCTAAGGCATTAAGCTTAGCTTTTAATTTTCTATCTATAATATGTTGTTTAGCCAAAATAAGGGAAACATTTTTATGTATCTCATTTACAAAATTGGCAGTTTGTACATTTTTAAGTAATGTTGTAGTTGATATAGCAAACGAAGTGAGGATAGCTATAAGTGTTGTAATACCCAGTATTAATGAAGCGACAAAGCGTTTAGGGCGCAACATAGAAACTTTTTTTTTTTTTTTTTTTTTTTTTGGTTTTTCGAGACAGGGTTTCTCTGTGTAGCCCTGGCTGTCCTGGACTCAATTTGTAGACCAGGCTGGCCTCGAACTCGCAAAGATCCGCCTGCCTCTGCCTCCCAAGTGCGAAACTTTTTTTTTGAAGCAGTTTCATTTTTTTTTTTTTTTTTTTGAGACGATTCTTTCTTCGTGACCGGCGAGAAAGGTCGGATGAGCCGGTCAGGAATCCAGATTGGAGAGTCTGTATCCTGTGGAAAAACATAAGCATACCCTCTCCCTGAAGTAATTAAGGGGTCCGGGCCTTTCCAGGTCCCGGTCAATAGGTCCTTTCAGCGTACCCAAGGTCGCTCTAAATTATCATTATCTGTAGACCAATGTTTAAACATTGTAGATTTATCAGAATTGTTTTTAAAGTAGCTGGCCTAATCATAACTGGGGGAGGAAACAGAGAAATCCCAAATTTGTTCTGAAGTACCTGTCACTGTGAAGGGAAGTCCTGGCTGTAATGTCCCCAAATCTTCCATGGTAGCATTAACAGCCCTTAGATCTTGTAAGAGTCTCCATTTCCCTGATTTTTTCTTAATGACAAATATAGGAGTATTCCAAGGACTATTACTTTCTTCCAAATGTCCCTTCGTCAATTGTTCCTTTACTATTTCTTGAATAGCCTGTATTTTCTCCTCTGTTAGGGGCCTTTGATTTAGCCATACAGGCTTAGGTGTTTTCCAAGGAATTTTTTTAGCATATAATTTACTGTCAATGGCCCCTATGTAAAATGTGGATCATCTCTAGACGAAGTGTTTAAATTTACATGCAAATGTATTAAATCTCTTCCCCATAAGGAGAATGGTAGAGATGGTATAACATATGGCTGAACATGCCCTGTGGTTTGTTCATGCCTCCAAGGAATCATACCTGAGCTTTTGGCTACATTTGCCGCCATTCCCAGTCCTACTAGGGTGGATTCTGTTTTTGTGACTGGCCAGGCTGAGGGCCAATCTTTACCTGCTATACAGGTTTTATCAGCTCCTGTATCTAGCAGCCCTCTTATGGGTTTTCCTTGGAGGTATATAACCAAAAAAGGCCTTTCTTCAGTTATTTCCTGGGTCCACACAATTACATTAGTGGACCCAAATTGTCCCTTTCTTTCCTGTGTTATCACAGGGTTAGGGAGATTAAGATATGGTAGCAAAAGCAACTGAGCGATCCTTTGCTGTTGTCTTATAATAACAGTGTCCTTTAAGGCACGAACCATAATCTTAATGGTTTCTTTAGTATCTGAATCCACGACCCCTGGAATAACCTCCAGTCCAAGAGTTGTATTGGAACTGCGTCCCAAAATCAACCCCACAATATTTTGTGGTAATTGTCCTTTTACTTTAGTTTCTACCAGGACAATTCCATCCATAAAAGAAATAATATAATCTTGACTGGCTGCTAGGTCTAGTCCAGCACTTCCTGGAGTGGCACGTGGCAAATTATGAATAGTAAAGGCAGGAGCCTCAGGATTCAGAATACTCTGTGATAATTGATTATTCTCCTCTCTTGGAGCGGGGCTAAGAGGCCGCCCCTGTTCTAGTTTTTTTGTTCTCCTTTAACGAGAGGTGTTCCATCCTTGTGGAATTTAGATTTACACTCATTTTTCCAGTGTTTACCTTTATTGCACCTGGGACACATCCCAGGGGTGGCATTCTTTTCCTTTGGATTCTTATTTTGTCTCTTATTAGGGCAAGCATTTCTCATATGTCCAGTTTTTCCGCAAGCAAAACATGTCAATCCCTTATCATTTCTGCCTCCATAAGTTGATTTAATGAATTTGGAGACAGGTTGTCCATGCATTGCGGCGGCATATGCCATCCCTTGTATCACGGCAGGCGATGCATCGGCACAAGCTTTAATATAATCCTGCAAGGACCCGGACTTTCGAATAGGTCGAATAAGGTCCTGACAAAATGAATTAGCATTTTTCCAAGCCAATTGTTTAATCAATAAGGTAGTGCCTTCACTTTGAGGCAACATTCTATTTATAGCTTCTTCCAATCTTGAAATGAATGTTGGATAAGGCTCTTCCAGCTGTTGCTGAATGCCAGATAAGACAGTACCCGAAGTCCCAGGAGGGGGAATGGCTCTCCATGCTAAAACAGCATTGGTTGTAATTTCCTTAAGAATAATTTTGGGGATACGAATTTGATTAGTCTGATCCAAATATTCACCAGTGCCCAACAACATGTCCATTGAGGGTCCTTTTCCCTTTTTAGTGGTCCCTAATAAATTCTTTTTTAAGGACTCTTTACATTTTTCCTCATATTCAGTGCGCCAAATTACATAGTCCCCAGGACTCAACACTGAACGTGCAGTTTGATACCAATCACTAGGAGTTAACCACTGACTAGCCACAAGGTCAACTAACTGCAAAGTAAAAGGAGCAGAAGCCCCAGATGACTTAACAGCAGCTTGTAATTCTTTTAGGGTTTTTAATGACAACGGCTCCCATTCAGGCTCATTGTCATCAAATTCAGAATTTATTACAGGAAATGTAAATGTCAGGTCACCAGTACGACGAGCCTCCTGGACCGCTGCCTGAAACCCAATAGGGGGAAGTAACTTCCTCCTTGGCTTTGGAATAGGTGGGTTTCTGTGTCTACTAGACATAGCGGCCATAGCTATACCTAGCCCTTGATGATGGTCTCGATTGTCAGGATACATTTGTTTCTCATATCTCCTGGCTGCCTCCTCCAAATCATCCCAGTCATCTTCCACTCCTACACACGCCTCATTTCTCTCTTCCATAGGTACAGAGCTATATTTTGCTTTCCCCACATCTAAAGGGCAGCTTTCTTGTTCATTAATAGAGCTAACCTCTTCTGCTAACAATTCCAAATCTGTTTTATCAGTAAGAGCATCTCGGATTTGTAACCACATAGGAAACATTTGTCTAGGCACTGGCTCATCTGAATGTAGAGAGGCATATTTCTTTAAATCTTTCCCCAATCTTTTCCAATCTACTAGCGAGAGCGTCCCCTCCTGCGGAAACCATGGTGCAGCCTTCATCATATAATCATAGAATTCGCCTGCAGCCTCTTCAGAGACTCGCAGACCTCGCTCTGCCAGCATATGCCTTAATATTGAGAGAAACATGCGCTTCCCCTTTGAGCTCATCAGGCCCATGATGCAAATGATTCCCTGCTCTTAACCGGCACTTATTCCGGCGAGTCTGCAGCACCCTTAGCAGGATCCTATCCGTCCCTGAACTAGAGAAAAGCTCACCTGTCTTCTTGTCCCTGTTCGGGCGCCACCTGCTGCTGACCACGGTGTAGTGGTCTCAGCAACCGAACCAGGTTTCAAGAAGTTTTCAGGTGGGGAGCGGATTCGGCGTGACAGACAACACAACTCAAGAGAAGTTTTAGTGTTGCTGTAAAGTTTTACTTTTTCAAAGCAGAATTTATACAGTAAAATCAGGAAGTGTGATCATAGTTACATAGCCAAAAGCATAAACATTTGTTGTTAAGAAATATCTGTTGATCTTGGAAGGAACATTGAGCTTCTTGGTGGCCCGATTGACTGTGGTCAACGAACCGGACAGTTTCTAACCATTGTGTTTTATTTTGAAACAGACCAGTATTTTAATGTCCTTTTTTTAAATCTCTTTTTACTTCCTCAATTGTTTTTCATAACCATGAACGCTTACTTGCCTTCCCTTTTACACTAGCAAGTATTGGAATGTTTTTTGATAGCTTTAACAATATCTCCTAATGTTTCAGCTTTATTAGAGGGACTCAATGTCTACCAGGGAGGACGTGATCTCCTAAGTCTTTTCATGAAACCTAAGCTATTCTTTTACCATCATCTATCATTTTCCTAGGAACACCAGGTACATAGAATTTATTTGTTAATGTTCTCCGTTTTCTTTTGTATCTTGGCTGAAATCCTAACTCTTTTTCCTGTAGAAGATTAATAGCTTCATGTACTAGCATATTAGAATTGTTCTGTATTATTTGTACAAACTGCTGCAAAGGACTATTATCTGTATCTGAATTATTCATAGTTAATATAATGCTTGGGTTTTCTGAAACATCTAGTCTTTCTTCCTGTGGGGCTGTTGCCATCTGTTCAGGGGTAGACAGCGTATTTTAAGTTCCTTTTTCAAGTACTGCACTTCTTGGAAATCTTGTATAAGCTATGAGATAAAGTAAGCATCCAAAAGTGAAACCAAGCCCTCCGAACATCCCCAACCTTTCCAGCTCCCCAGGAGACCTGATGATTCGCCCCCACAAATATCCAGGCTTCCGTCCAGCACCCCTTTTGGCTAATGGGTCATTCTTCAGGGCCTGGAAAAGCCCAGAAGAACCCCCCCAGCCATACAACATGCATGTTTGTCACACAGCGGTCGTAGCCTGCACTGCTGGCGAGGCGGGTGTGGCACCTACAACTGAAGAGGTCTACACTCTCTCTAATAATGTCCTTTCTCCCATACCCCAGGTGGATGGGTTGGAAGGTGTATAGAGATATTAATATAATAATAGCTAAGTAGTTCAAAAACACGCCTTCAGGAGGCTGAAGCAGGAGGATTACTAGAAGTTCAGGGTCATCCTGTGCTGCAGAATGAGACCAGAAAAAGGAAATAAGTTTGAGCTTCAACATTTCAGGTTATTTTAATACCTTCAATGGAATTTACTGGTGTGTTTAGATTTTGTTTTGTTTTGTTTTTGACACAGGGTCACTTGTATCCCAGGCTGGCTTCCAACTCACTATGTAGCTCAAGATGACCTTAAACTTCTGATTTCCTTACCACTACTGATTTTTCTAATCTTGTCCTGACCACTGTGTTCCTACCCATTTGTCATGCTAAATTTATGACAAGTAAATTTGTTTACTGCTGCTGATACAACAGTAAACAAAACTGTGTTAGGGGATAGGGATTTAGCTCACACAATGCCCTGGGTTCAGTCCCTAGCATCAAAACAAGAACACATGGGTATGACATTGTTATCATGTCTGTCCTTTTTTTTTTTTTTGGTTTTTCGAGACAGGGTTTCTCTGAATATCTCTGGCTGTCCTGGACTCGCTTTGTAGACCAGGCTGGCCTCGAACTCACAAAGATCAGCCTGCCTCTGCCTCCCAAGTGCTGGGATTAAAGGCGTGTGCCACCACCGCCCGGCTCCTCTGTCTATTCTTATGTTTCATCTTGGAAAGGAAAAACCTCACTCCCATGTCCAAAGCTTTGCCACATAGAATCCTCTGGCACCCAGATCTCCCAAGTTACCAGGAAGGAACTTAGAGGTGACTGCATGGCAAAAAACAAAACAAAAAAACCCAACAAATTCAGTTATGGGATATAGTGTGGAGGAACTATTGCCAAGCCAGGCATGGTGGCACCAATACTTGTGAGGCTGAGGCAGAAGGATTGTGAGTTCAGTGCTAGCCTCGCCTACAAAGTGAGACCCTGTCTCAAAGAAAAGAAAAACTACTGGTGGTCAAATCATTGTTTCATTTTTAGTGTGTGAACAAGAGAATCGGATTCAATTGTCTTACTAAGGAAGGCTATCCACACTGGGACCGGAGAAAACTGGGGAACTTTCAGAGTGGCAGGGAGCATAGCTAAGAATTTGGTTGCTAGAAAGCAACGTCAGCCATTCATATAAATTGCTTAACCACACTATTGTGTGTTGACATATTTGTTCACGCTACTTTATTTGGGTTCTTACACCCTCTCTCCCCACTAACCTTCTGCCTCTGCTACCTGGTGTTGGGGTGTTGGAAGAACAGAGTGCTGGGAGAGAGGGTGTTGACACCTTTTTCAACTACTTCCTACTGATTAAAGGCATTGGATTCCTTGGAGCAAGTAGGATCTTCGTCTTGTGAGGATATCTTCAACTTCTTCTTGTCTCTTTGCTCTTGGGCACTCTGTTACAAACCAGTAACAGTAACAGCAGCAGCAGCAGCAACAGGAATCAGCAGGTGGAACAGTCATGTTGCCTCTCTTGGGGCTCTTGTCTTTTTATGCCCTCTCTAGAGTTCCCAGAATGAAACTTTCTTCCACTGTTAGAATCACACCCCTCCTGGAGCACGTGAGGCAAATAGTCTGCTGCTGTGGACAAACTGAAGCAGCCCCATATCCCACGTCTGGGATTAAAACAAAAACATGTTTGCATAACATAACTGGGGCCAGGCATGGTGGTGCACACCTTTAATCCCAGCACTCGGGAGGCAGAAGCAGATGGATCTCTGTGAGTTCGAGGCCAGCCTGGTCTACAGACAGAGTGAGTTCCAGGATAGCCAGGACTGTTGTTACACAGAGAAACCCTGTCTCAAAAAAACCTAAAAAACAAAACATAACATAATGGGTTTTTTTAAGATACCAAATTTCTCACTACACAGGTGCATTGGGTGTGTACAGTTTTCACCATCTGTTGCTTATGCGGTAAGGTTGTTAGCTAACAGATAATTGATTTGAGAGTGTAACCGGATTTGATGTCATGGTCATGCTAAAATGGTAGAGGCAGCCACCTAGGTAGGGCTTCTGGGAATGGAATAAAGTATTAGGCTTTTCTCTTTGGATCTCTTGAAAATACGTATGTATACCTATTGCTGCTGTTACAGTCACAGGTTTTTTTTTTTTTTTTAAGCTTTCAAAGTGTAGATTCAAAAGAAATTGAAAACAAGTTTTAAAATGTTCTTGATACAGAACCTTTGAGGGAGAAGCAAATGTTTTTTGAAGACTAAATTTACTTAGATTTAAAAATACATATCTTCCAGCAAAGTTGCCATGACAACCTTTTTTTTTAAATGTGTGCGTAAATTTTATGTCTGTCTCTTTGAGGTTTTCATCTTTTCCAATACAGAATCTAATCACAAGAATTGGGCACCGTGGTATGTTTCTCTACGGGTGGTGTCCCTTGGAAATCATATCATTTGGGAAAATGTGAAACCAGCAATAGGACAGCCCTGTGGCACGTGAGCCTGCCAAGATGAATGTCACCTTGCTCTCTCTCGTTCCCTCTCTGTTGTCATAACTGGTCTGATTTCAGAGATAAAATTTAGTGTTGAAGGAAACCACCCATGGATATGTTCTGCATTTCTGTTTGTTCTTATCTACCGTATTTAGAGGAGGGTCCTAGAAGTTTGGCAAAAGGTGAATCTGATATCTCAGGCACCCCCTAAGCTGATGCCGCTTCCCTGAGACGGCCTGAGCGTAGTAATCCTTAGTTGATGCCATAGGGTGGCCCTGAGCCACAGGCCACTTCTCCAGGGCAAGCACGTGCACGGGGATGACTCGGGCTGCTTCTGGCCCAAACTCCGACAGGAGAGATGCTACCGTCACATCGCTCCTTCCACTCTGAGTTTCAGGTGTGTTTTCACTCTTAAGTTCTAGTTTGCCGGTAGGAGCAAGGAGAGCAGCAGGATTTGGGGGCAGAATTAACACCTCGCCTTTCCAGACTTTAAGCAAATGACTGGTAAGAGGATAGGTAGGCCCTAGGTACCTTATAGCAACAGTAACCATGACTATTATTTGAACTCTTATATTAGGAACCCTTATATATATATATGAACTCTTAACGTGAAAACCTGCAATACTTCTGTTTTATTTTAATTGATGATTTGGGAATCTCACATCATGTACCCTGTGCTCATGCTCCTCCTTCCTCGTGCCGCCCTCCCCCCCCCCCCCCCCCCCCCAAAAAAAGGGAAAAAGCACGTCTGTTTTGTGTTGTCCGTATACTCGCTGGAACATAGTCAAATTCCTAGCAGCCAGAACCCCCACCCCACCCCACCCCACAAGGAAAGATGAGTCTTTCTCGGTCTGCATCTGCGCCCCTGAAGCGAGCGGAAGGGTGGCTGGGAGGGGCGGGGCCAGCCTTCCCACATCCATAGACTTTAACATGGTTTCAGTCTGGAGCCCAGACCATGGACATCCTCATAGGTTTCGGTAACACGGCCCACGGACACCAACACGGCTCCTAACCATATCAGGGCCACTGACCCACTCATGGCCTTCAGCAGCTGCATGGGCTATGGGCTATGGTCTGTGGGCCTCGACTTGACCTCAGGCAGCTACACCTGCCACTCACACCAGGATGCTCCGCCCCCCCAAATCCGGAGGACTTCAAGTCAGCAGGCGGCCGCACAGATCTCAGGCTTCAGGGCGTACTTGGGCAGCAGCTTGGACTGCAGAGACCAGCATGGCCTCTGGTGGCTTCTTGGACCGCGGTGCTCCAGTCCAGAAAGTGCACCTTTCCTCATCTCGGGATCCTGTGGCTGGCTGGGCGGCAGGTTTGGGGGCTGAATCTGCATCTGGATAAGCTCCTGGCTGCTGAGCACCATCCCCGGGACTCTACTGGGCAATGGCAACAGGTCAATATGTTGACCTCAGCCCTCTCTCTCACCTGTCACCGCCAGCACACCTCCAGTTCCACCTTTCTCCATAGCACGTATTGCTTCATTTTTCTGTTTTCCCCACCTTTCCATCACATGTTTATTTGTCTTAGTGGCCCCCCGACCCTCGGCAGGCCTTGAGCCCAGGGAATGTCTTGGTGACTTGGATCATCCCCCACCCCCACCCCGACCCTGTCCCTATTTATACGCTTATTAAACATATATTTATTTGTGTTTCTCTTAAGTTTAAAAAAATATATCAAACTGAGCTGGACACAGATGGTGCATACCTTTAGTCCCAGCGCTTGGATGTAGGTCTCCCCTTTTCTCTGGGACTGTTGGCCACTAGTCTACGAGGATGTGGGGAGCTGATGCAGGGAGCAGGCCCAGATGGGCTGGAGTACAACTGATTAACAATCTGGGGTCAGCTGCACTGAGGCAGTTCCACTTTATTCGGGGTGAAGGGTCTTATATAGAGCTTTGGAGAGTGGGTGGGGACTTCCTGATGTAGATGTGAATCATTGATTGCGCTGAGAGGCGGTCCAGGAATCCTAGATGCTTGCTGGGCGGGTTCTTATGGGGAGAAAGGATGTTGAACCTGTAATTTCCCTAAGGACTAGGAGATAGTCCTTAGATAGAGGATGCGTGAATTCAGGCTCCCCAGATAAGGGCAAGAGTAGAGGTGGGAGCCGTGTTGGGAAAGGGAGTCCTCCATTTTGGGCAGAGTTCAAGGCTTGCAGGTCATGGTGGATACATTCTTAGCAGCAGGGTTTCCTAACACTTGGAGGCAGAGGCAGGGAGATCTCTGAGTTCAAGGCCAGCCTGGTCTTCAGAGTGAGTTCCAGACAGCCAGAGCTATTATACAGAGAAACCCTGTCTGGAAAAACTCAAAAAGGCCAAACAAACAAAACAACAACAACCACAAAAATCAAACTGGCCCAGGCTGTAGAGATGGCTCAGCAGTTAAAAGCACTGACCGCTCTTCCAAAGGACCAAGGTTCAAATCCCAGCACCCACATGACAGTTCACAGCTGTCTGTAATTGCTGGATGTGGTGGTGCATGCTTTTAATCCCAGCACTTGGGAGGCAGAGGCAGGCCGATCTCTGTGAGTTCAAGCCCAGCCTGGTCTACAGAGTGAGTTCCAGGATAGCCAGGGCTACACAGAGAAACCCTGTCTGATAAAACAAAAACAAAACAAAACAAATCAAACTGGCTATTTACTTCTTGGAGTTATCAAAGTATGAAAGACAGTAATACATTCTTTTTTTTTCCCTTTATGTGATTCTATCCGTAAGTTATATTACGTCAAAAGAAGAAAATGACCTTCATAAATCAGTAAAGATAACACATCATCATCAGTTTTAGAAGAAGGTATTTTAGTAACAAATGAAGTCTGCCTCAACAGATTACAATCAAGGTACTGACTTTTTTTTTTTTTTTTTTTTTTTCAGACAGGGATTCACTATATAGCCCTGGCTGTTCTGGAACTCAATTTGTAGACCAGGCTGGCCTCAAACACCCAGGGACCCACCTGTTTTTGCCTCTTGAGTGGTGGGATTAAAGACGTGTGCCAGCACTGTCTGGCTAAAATACTGGCAACTTCTTGAGGCTTATGGCCAGCTTCTGAACTTGTGGAATAACCTTCAGCAGGACTGGATTGTGAAATACCGACTTCATTTTAGGTACCATCAGTGTCTTCAACATTATCTCTATTGTCATTGTGGATGAAGCTCCTAGCTTCCAGTGGTTGAATCATAATTGACAAAGATTTTTTTTTCTGTTGAAAGGTCTTCTGATTTTTCCCTTGAAATTTCATTCTAAGAGCCATGAAATAGTCAGCTGAGTCATTCACTTATTCACACTGACATATTTAACAGTGATCTGTAAGAAATATATTAATTCCTGGATGAAGGAAACCAGATAGATGAGTTTTAAGTGTAGTTAAATCCACTGTTCCCTGCCATTTAAAAATATCAAGATTTTTCTGTGTTCCTTCATTTCCAAGAAGCTAGATAAAAATGACTTTGACAGGCGGGTATGGTGGCACACACCTTTAATCCCATACTCTGGAGACAGGCGCAGGCAGATCTCTGTGAGTTCCAGGCCAGCCTGGTCTACAAATCAAGTTCCAGGACATCCAGGACTGTTACACAGAGAAATCCTGCCTCAATGCCCCCCCCCCCAAAAAAAAGACTTTGTCAAAAATCACATAAGTGTGGATTGTGTAGTCCTGGACACTCTGTAGACCAGTCTGGCCTCGGACTCAGAGATACACCTGCCTCTGCTTCCCCAGTGCCAGGATTAAAGGTGTGTGCCACCTACACCCAGGGGTTAGACGTTTACTTCCCTAATTCACAAAGTAATGGTTTCATCGTGAGGGAAATTGGGCTATAGTTTAGACAGAAGGACTGCATGTTCAAAGCTGAATGCCAACATAGCCCTGTTGGAAGGTGTTCAAAGGTAGTAGAAATTTAGACATGCCTCTGGTAATGAGAGTGTTCTCCTGAGGAAGATTGTGAAACGTGTCATTTCCTAATTTCTGGTTCTGTTTCCTGGTTCCCGAGGTGAGTGATTTCCTCTGCCATGTGCTCCTGCTATGATGGGTCATCCTTAGAAAAGACCTAAGAAATAAACCCTTGACCTTGTACTAGAATCTCCAGAAATGTAAGCAAAATTAACCCCCTTTCTCTTTATATTGCCTCGGTATTCCATTATAGTAAAGTGAATCTAGTACAGCACCTGACATTGGTGGACTTATATAGGAGAGGCCCGAGACAACATGCTCTCTCTCACCCTATGTGTCCCTTTCTACCATTTCTGTTGCAACCAGAAGCTCTTCGACCTTCCAGCCCTCAGAATAACTGGGCAGGTGGTATTTTTCAGTGGTAGACTCCATGCTTAACATGTTTGAAGCATGAGGATCAAATGACAGCAACCCAAAAAACAAGCAAAACTTTAGCCAGGCCTGGATATCATACGTTGTAGATCAATTTATATTTAACATACAAGTTTTAATGCTGTTAACGAACTGGGAAAACTGGGGCATTTCAAACTCATGTTATTACATGGAGGTCATTGTCATCATGGCAATTCATGTCATTGCATGAGGGTCATTGACATTTTCAGTAATGAAAATTCAGGTCATTCTGAATCTTGAGGTTTAATTAAGTCTTCAATATAATTGAAGACAAAATACGAGAGTAATTTGGTAATTTTTGAAATGATACTCTTTCCCATACTGTGTGCTTGTGAGATCCATGAAAAGGAACACAATAAAAATGAATGATAAAGACAATTCAGAGGAACGTAGGCTCTTTAGTAGTTTCATATTTTCAGCAATTACGTATCCTTGAACTTGAAACCCAATTTCAGATGATAAAGCTTTCTAGAAATGCAGGATCAGAGCTGGGGGCTTGGCTTTTGCTCTTACCCAGAAATTTTTTGCTTCATAGATTTAATTTGTTTAGTAGGTACTTAGTGCTAGAAATTTTTTCCTTTGGTTTATTTTTGTTTGCAGCGATTTGGTGGTATTCAGAACCTTGTGTGTGTTAGGCAGGCACTCCACCACTGGGCCATACTCCTTTTTTTTTTTTTTTGCTGTCTTAAATTTGATTAAAACCCAGAAATTTGCCAGTCAGTGGTGGCACATGCCTTTAATCCCAGCACTCAGGAGGCAGAGGCAGGTGGATTTCTGAGTTCAAGGCCAGCCTGGTCTAAACAGAGTGAATTCCAGGACAGCTGAGGCTACAGAGAGGAACACTGTCTTGAAAAAACAAAACAACAACAAACCCAGAAAAATGTGTGTGTATGTGTGCACGTGCGTGTGCCTGTGTTGGGCTAGGGATATGGTAGAGTCGGTAGAGTGCTTGCCTAGCAAGTATGAACCCTGGGTTCAGCCTCCAGCTCAGTATAATCTGGGCATGGTAGCAACAGTCACTCAAGACGTAGAGGCAGGAGATCAGACGTTCAAAGTCTTCTATGAAGTGAGTTCAAGGCCAGCCTTGGTATCCTAGTTTGCTTTTTGTTGCTGTGACTAAAACCAATCAGGGGAGGAAAGGGTTTATTTTTGAGGAAGCAAGACAGGAACTAAAAGAAAAAACTGAAGCAAGGACCATAGGGGAATGTTGCTTACTGGCTCCCTTCCCCAAGCTTGTTCAGTCACCTTCTTTACATGACCCAGGCTGAGTGATGGCAGCGCCCACGGTAGGCTGCTACTTCAGTCATCATTTAAACAAACTCTCCAGAGACATTTCCACAGGCCATTTGAGGTTCTCTCGTCCTAAGTGTTCCTTTCTTCCTTCCTTCCTTCCTTCCTTCCTTCCTTCCTTCCTTCCTTCCTTCCTTCCTTCCTTCCTT
>CAJQZJ010014103.1:9216968-9240562 GCA_907164525.1 Lophiomys imhausi | reverse complement strand
TCCTCCTCCTCCTCCTCCTCCTCCTCCTTCTTCTTCTTCTTCTTCTGTTTCTCCTTCTCCTCCTCCTCTTTTTTTTTTTTTTTGAGGCAGGGTTTCTCTGTGTAACAGCCCTGGCTATCCTGGACTGACTTTGTAGACCAGGCTGGCCTCGAACTCACAGAGATACGCCTGCCTCTGCCCACCAGCACAGTGCTGGGTCCCCGCACTTTTTGTTGAGCCTAATTTTACACTCTAGATTATCTTAGTAGTATCTGGAACTCTGGCTCTCCTAAGAACTCAGCGGAACTCCAGCAGCCACTCACCGTCCTTATCAAAGGCTCTCATGAACCCAATGACCATACTCAACCCAGGCTTCGGCTGTGATGACACCAGATTATTCAAGAGATGAATAAGGACTCAAATCTGACACAAAGCCTATAAGATAATTCATTAGAAATAAATACCATTTGCCTTCTATGGCTTTCATATCTGTAGACTCAACCAATTGCACTTTGAATTATTTTCTTTCTTTTTCCTTTTTTTTTTTTTTTCTTACAAGACAGGTTTTCTCAGTGTATCCTGGCTCTCCTGGAACTCTCTCTGTAGACCAGCCTGGCCATGAACTTACAGTGCTGTCTCTGCCTCCTTAGTCCTGGGATTGAAGGCATTCACCACAGGGGTGAAATTATTTTCAAAGACATGTTTATACTGAACACTCTCTTACTTTTGTGGTTTGCTATTATTACTGGCATATGCGGTATAACAGATACCTGTAAACATTTATACGGTATTATGCATTTTAATTAATATAGAAGTGATCTAACATATATAGAGGATATGTATCGTTCATATGCAATATTATGACATTTTTGTATCAGAGATTTGAGCATCCTTGCATTTTTTGGTATGAGAGGAGCCAATCTCCTGTGGATACTGAGGAGTAACTGCAAAAAGAGCCCTAAGTAGATCTTAAAATGATGTTGTACTTAGTGTCTTGGAGTGACTGACATAATATGGAAAAAATAGGAGATTTTAACTGTTGGTTGGAATCAAACTGATGTTACAATTGCAAAATACAGACCCTAGGTTTTGAAAAAACAATTTTAGAAAATTTAACATGAGCAAACTCACTGGCCCCAACAATCCAAGCAGATTTTAAACACACACACACACTACAAATTACTATTAAGATGGAATATAAAATACTAAAATCATGAGTAGTATGTGTGACTGGTATTCTTTGCTAATCTGCATAAGAAAAGTTATTTTCGCCTAATCCAGGTGATATTGGCCCATTTGTTTATATTTCTTGAACTCTCCCCTTGCCCTCCCCCACCACAGGGATCACAAAAGGGCTTTTTGCTGTGTAGCCCGAGCTTGTCTTGAAATCTCAGTTCTCCTGTCTCATCTTCTGGAGTATTGGGATTACAGATGTGTGCCACTATGCTTGGCCTTATTAACCATTTCTATTTATTATTTATAAAAGTTTCTGTACATATTCCCTTTTCTTCAGCATTGGACATTTATCTTTCTCCCCTCCCCCCTTTTAGACAGCATCTCATATTGTTCACTCTAAGCTCAATCCCCTGTGATAAAGGAGATTTATCCTGATTCCGCCCTCCCCGATCACTAGGATTTCAGGTGTGTGCTCCATGCAGAAAAAAAAAAAAAAAAAAAAAACCTAAAATTTCCCAGTCATTTGATTTTACCAGTGAAGACTCAGGAGCCAGATGCTGGGATGAAAACCTGCTAGCTCAGAGGCAGAGAAAGCCCCCATTCCACCAACAACCTGACCAAAAGCCCTAAGCTAAAAAGCCCAGAAGAAATCTAGAGGAAGAAGACTAGGAGGAGAAAACCTCTGAAGGTTATAAACAGAGAGCTAGTCTGAAGGAACCCTAAAGGGAGCTGTGAAGGAGTGAACCCAAAGGAACTGCTCTCTGAAGGAACACAAACTCCTCCTCCACACTGCCTTAAATACTTTCAGCTCAATGTCCCTCCTTTCTGCTTAATTCTTCAGTTGGTTTCTTGCTCCACTTCTTGACCATGGATTATTTTATTTGATCCTTTTTACTGAAAGCTCTTTGATTAAAGGTAGGTGTTTAGAGGTGAAGAACCATTTATTTACAGTAAACAGAAAGCTCTAGGATTAAAGGCTGAGTCATCCCACAATTGAAACAGATTTTTCAGTTCACAGTCTAGGGGGTCCACAATGCGATTAAATATTCTGCAACACTATGCCTGGCTTTTCTCTTACTGATTTGTAAGAGTTTCTTTCTTTCTTTTTCTTTTCTTTTCTTTTTTTTTTTTGAGACAGGGTTTCTCTGTGTACTATCCCTGGCTGGCCTGGACTTGCTTTGCAGACCAGGCTGGCGTCGAAGTTGAACACACAGAGATCCACCTGCCTCTGCCTCCCAAGTGCTGGGATTAAAGGCGTGTGCCACCACGCCTGGCCCTGTAAGAGCTTCTTATTCTTTACATCTTACAAATTTCAATTCTCCCATATACACATTTTTTTTTTCAGATTTCTATTTTAACCATTGTGGTATCTCTAATTATATAGAAGCCCAGATAACTGTATTTCCCCTTAAAAATAAATTTAGAAAGGTAATTGAAATCCCAATGTTGAGGCTGGAGAGATGGCTCAGCAGTTAAGAGCACTGGCTGCTCTTTCAGAGGTCCTGAGTTCAATTCCCAGCAACCACATGTTAGCTCACAACCATCTATAATGTGATCTGATGCCCTCTTCTGGCCTGCAGATGTACATGCAGCTAGAGCACTCATATATGTAGACTAAGTAAATCTTAAAAAAAGAGAGAGAAATCCCAGGGTTGCATACTTTATATTTGTTTCTTTGTATTATTTTAAAACTTTAAAAATCTGAAGTTATGTGTTATTTCTTCTTGTATTATAATCTAACTTATTTTTTCTAGCTTCTATCTTTAAGTCTATCGTTTTTATTTCCCCCGACTTGTGATGGTACTGGGGAAGTGATGTGGCTCTGTTGGCTTCTATCTTTAAGTCTATCGTTTTTATTTCCCCCGACTTGTGATGGTACTGGGGAAGTGATGTGGCTCTGTTGGTGCAGTACTTGTCTAGTATGTCTGTGGCCCTGGGCTCTGTCCTTGGCACTGCATAACGAGGTGAGTGGCTCACACCTGTAATCCCAAAATCTTTATATTTTCTAAGGTTGTTTTTTGGCCTTTCATTTTACTATACTCAGAACCATACAGTTTTTTCCTATTTATTATTTTTTAGAATTGCCCTAACTACTCCTTTATTTTTACTTTTATAAATAATTTTAGCACATGTTGACAAGTCCTAAAATGTGTTAGGATTGTTGTTTGTGCCATTTTTGCTTGCTGTGGTGGAATACTGAATTAAAATTGGGGTTCATATTTTAAGGATTTTTGACAAGAGAACAAGCTGGAAAAAAAGAAGTTATCTGTAAAGATAGGGATTGAATTTTATTGCAAGGTTCTGTGATGTTTATCCTCACCACATTTAATTAGGGCTTGCTTGGATTTTCAGAGGCTTAGTCCATTTCTGTCATGGTGAGAAGCATGGTGGCATGTAGGCAGACATGGTGCTGGAGAAGCAACAGAGCTCTCTCCACACCTAGATCCCAAGGCAGCAGGAAGAGAGAGACTCTGGGTCTGTTTTGGGATTCTGAAACCTCAAAGCCCACCCCCAGTGACACATACACTTCCTCCAACAGGCCACACCTACTTTAGCAGGGCCACACCTCCTAATCCCTGCCGAGTAGCACCACTCCCTAATGATCAATCATTCAAATCTATGAGCCTTTGGGAACCATTTCTATTCAGACCACCACATTCTGTAAACTTGGAAAGGGCTCTTTTGTGGAATGGGTATTAACCTTTCTTCCTCCCACAAAAGTTTATATAATAAGTGATTAATAGGCATTATTAGTGCTTAAATGTGAAGCATGGCTTTCACAGAGCTAAAAAATCAGAAGTGTGACTTAGCATGGCATAACGGAAAAGAAAAACATTTCTAAAAAGTCAAACCAGCATGTAATTCCTAAATCTACAATCTCCAAATATATTTTGTGTTCCTTGGTTTTTCTGCCTATAAATGAAGACTATAAAGCCTTCTTGGCAATGTTAGTGGGAATTGACTCTTGTGAAATACTGAATGAAATCTGGTATATAGCTGATTATTTTTAATATTATTATTTATCTTTTTCTGTAAGAGTTTTCTGTGAAGGGGGAAAATGATATTATGAACATTTCCTGAAAAGAGCTGTACCTTCCACTGAAACTTCTGCAAGGCTGATATTCTATCACTGGATAGAATACATAATACATTAGTGATACAGAGGGGCCAGAATGTTACAGGCAGAGATAAATTATCTCAAGGCATTTTAAATTTTGTTTTTATGTTTTTCAAGACAGGGTTTCTTTGTGTAGCCTTGGCTGTCCTGGACTTGCTCTGTGGACCAGGCTGGCCTCGAACTCAGAGATCCACCTGCCTCTGCCTCCAGAGTGCTGGGATTAAAGGAGTGTGCCACCATGCCTGGCTCATGGAATTTTTTTTTAATGACTGTATAAAATACTATTTAATTTATATGTGAATCCTACCACAACTTAGGTGTCCAAGGCAGTAACCTGACTACTAACATTGACTGTTTCATCAACTTCTGATTCACACACTAGCCCCTATTGATTTTGTTGCCTAGATATTTACTATACTATTTACCTTGTTTCTTTTCTCCCTGACGATCACTGTCATCTCATACTTTAAGTCTTCAAACTAGTCTCTGATTTCAGCCTTGTGTCCATGATGCATCTAGCCTAAATGTATTCAATGAAAAAGTAAAAATTCAAAAATTTCTAAGACTTCCTGTCTTAGGAAATCCTTCAGTGTATAATGACTATGTAATTTATGTGTGAACTGTTCTGAGAATGCAATGAGTGGGAACTTGTTCTCTAGTGGAGGTAGCTTTCTGGCGACAGAGAAGTGACTGTTTAACCAGAGATAGGAGAAAGGACTGCCAGGTCACAATGGCTTTTGATAAAGTGGTTGAGGAAAGGCAGAGAAGTGCGTGCTGAGCATGTGCAAAGCCTTGAGTTCTATTCCTAGCATCAAATAAACCTGTCTGTTAAGAAGGTAAGAGGTAAAAGGGGCTAATGAATAAGTGTACATGAAATTGTTTCAAGATAGATTGTAACTTGATAATCTCTTAATGGGTACATTACAAATGTATAATTAGAATTATTTTTCCTGTTTTTTGTTTTGTTTTGTTTATCTTCAATACAGGATTTCTCTATGTAGCCCTGGCTGTCCTGGAACTCACTTTGTAGACCAGGCTGGCCTCAAACTCACAAAGATCCACCAGCCTCTGCCTCTGCCTCCCAAATGCTGGGATTACTTAAGACTTCTTGAAACATGTCTTGTTGCCCCAGAGGCTTGCTGGTCTCTATTCATATGGAGTGCCCATGAAATAAGTGCTATTACTTTGTTACTTTTTGATGGCTTAAATTAATTCTGTTTTACCATAACAATTTATCTGAAAAACTTTAAAAGTGAGTAGATTTCAACTACATCCATCACCTTAAACAAGTATGGGCAATTAGTGGGCGTTTTCAAGAGGTATACAATCCAGTCCTAGATCCTATAACTGTGGAGTCTTTTTATAGGTTTTTGTGTTTGTTTTCTTTTTGTTTAAACCATTTTGTGGCAGCAAAAATGTATGCCTGCATCCTTGGCCACTCAGGCTTTTGAATTTTAAAGGCTACATGCACGATAGCCAAGTGCTCTACCACTGAGCTATAATCCTAGTTCTGATTCCGTAAAGAGTTAAAGAAGCTGTCACGAATTAGAAAAAGCACTCCAGTTTTCCCTTGGCGATTTGTTGAATCCTCTGCCATGAAATTTGTTTATTGGAATAATTGCTAGGCAGCATTTGAAAGAATGCTAGGCAGAAGTAGGTATGGCAGGGAAGAGTTGTGTCTGCTTCTAGCTTATCTGGTAGACTTAGTTAGTGAAAGGAGACTTCTGAATAGAAACTGCATTTGGTTGTGAAGGAAAACAAAGAAATCTGAGTCTGCAGAGACTGATTGGATGATTAGAATTTCAGTGCTGTGGAAATCCTGGAATATTGCAGCAGGTCTAGAGGCTAGCTCCCTTATTATAGGCAAAGTTCTGGCCTTCTAAAGAGCCATTCCTTGCAAACACTCCGCCCCTCCTGCCTCTGCCCCTGTGTTGGAAGTAACATCTTATGACAACAGATTCCTTTAGTACTTATTAACTTAGCAGGCAGCTAGCTTCAACTAATCTAAAAGTTAAGAATGCCATCAGATAGCATCATGAGCTCATAGAAATGCTTCCCTGATCTTGATGTACCTGCCTCTCTGATGTATTTTAAACTTGCTTTGACATGTGACTCTTATTCTGTACAACTATTAAAAAAAGTGATGATACCACTTCCATGTTGGAACACTGAATTTGGGGCAACCTAAGTCTGTGTTCCCTGGCAGTGGTCACTCAAAATGGCTCGAGAATAAACCATCTATTTTTCCCTTTAAGATGGAGCTATGCTTTTTTTTTTTTTTTCGAGACAGGGTTTCTCTGTGTAGCCCTGGCTGTCCTGGACTCGCTTTGTAGACCAGGCTGGCCTCGAACTCACAGAGATCCGCCTGCCTCTGCCTCCCGAGTGCTGGGATTAAAGGCGTGCGCCACCACCGCCCGGCTGAGCTATGCTTTTTATGCTAACAAATTCTTTAAACAAAATTTTTTTTATTAGCCAGGCGTGGTGGCGCACACCTTTAATCTCAGCACTTGGGAGGCAGAGGCAGGGATCACTGTGAGTTCGAGGCCAGCCTGGTCTACAAAGAGAGCCCAGGACAGCCAGAGCTGTTACACAGAGAAACCCTGTCTCGGAAAAAAAAAAACTCAAAATTTTTTTATTTATGTGTGATTCTATGTGAGTGCAGGTAACAGTGGATGCCAGAGCAGGGTGTCGGGTCTCCTGGAGCCTGAGTTACAGGTGATTGTGAACATGACATGGGGGGTTGACGAATAAACTCCGGTCCTCTGGAAGAACAGTGTGTGCTCTAACTGCTGAGCCATCTCTCCAGACCCATCAACAGTTTTTTGATCTCCTGAAGTTTGCATAGGAGTCTGATCTCATATTTGTTTTCTTCACCTGTTGGTGGCTTATTCCCTGAAGCAAGTGTATGTACCATTTACATAACTATCCCCCCCCACACTTTCTTTTTTCTCCTGTGTTACACACAATGCCACTGAGCTACAAACCTCAGCTGTCCCTTTTGTGTTTAACAAACTTCTCACAGTTAACTTCGAGACCATTCACACAAAGACAGGTGAAGAATGGATCCAGCTGGACTCTGGACTACATCGTTTAAAAATGCCGTTTTAGTCTCTCCAGCAAAAGCTCACACATGGTGGTAATGTATTTATCATAAAGCGAAGGTAACAACTCAGGGTTTACTCCACAAAAGTGTGATGGTGTGCGCTTGATCTTTTCTTTTCTTCTTCTTCTTTTTTTAGGAATGTATAATCGTTCTCTCATCATTGATCTTAGGAGGGCCAAGTGACCGCAAGAGCAATAAAAGCTTGAAACCACAAATCCTAAACTGCCCCTCTAAGATGGTACCCTTTGGGTTACCAAAGAACAAACAAAGGTCGTGGTCTTAGTATCTCAGGTAATTAATTTTTTTTAATCTGTTTTAATTTTTTTCAAGTTTCATCATGTGGGGTAATCATATTTATGGAAAAAGATTACAAACAAGATCAGAATGAACTGCCTTGAATTTTCTGGTAGTACTTAACGTTTCTCAACGTGTGCTTAATTTTATTCATGCAATAACCACGTGACTAATGAAATTAGTACCAGTAAAACCACCCTCGAAAATTGAAAAAAAAAAAAGTCGTGAGGAGGAGGCCCAAGATGGGCAACCACAGCCTATGCCTGTAACTCCAGCCAGCCCGGGAGACCTTCATAGGTCTTCTTCATAGGAGACCTTGATAGGGGTAGGGAGGGAGGGAATACTAAGGAATAAATGGATGGATCTGGGGCTAGGTAAACTGCAATTTACTTTGTAAAGAAGAGGGTGAGGTCCGAGGTGGCATTTAGAGCCGCCTCTTGGCGCAGCGATTCTGCCTGTTCTGATGAGGTGTGATCTTTCACAGAGGTGTGAAGGGACTGCACCTCTCCCTGGGGCTCCGTAGGGGCCTAGGGAGCTACTTCGGGCCGACGACCTCCGCCCGGTTCCTGCCCGGGGTGTACAGCCGAGGTGAAGGACGAGGGGGCGACGGCGGGAAGCAGCGTTGGAGGGGAGCGGCGGCGCATTCCCGCCCGGCTAACAAAGGCAGCCGAGGGACTCCCAGAGCCCGGGAAAGCCGCGCGGGGCCGAAGGGTTAACCGGGAAGCCCGGCTCCCGCGCGCATCCCGGCCCCCGCCCTCCCGTCGCTAGGAGACGCCGGAAGTGGGGGCGGGGCGGCGCGGGTGGGAATCTTTTTTCGGGCGCTGGGGGGGCGGTGCGCGCGTGCGCGTGTTCCTGCGCGCCCCGGGCCCGCGGCCGGCCTCCCGTCGCCGCGGTGACCGTCCTCGCGGCCCGCCGGCCCGCGCCCCGGCCTCCGTCCCCGCCGCCCCCTTTCCCCTTGTCGCGCGCGCCGTGGGAGGGTGGGGGGAGTTGGCCGCTCGCTCCTCCCGAATCCCGCCGCGGTCGCCGCCGCTGCCTGCCTCCGCGGGCTGTATGAGGAGGAGGAGGCGGCGGCGGAGGAGGAGGATGTGAAGATGGCGGAGCTGCAGATGCTGCTGGAAGAGGAAATCCCGGGGGGCCGCCGGGCCCTCTTCGACAGCTACACGAATCTGGAGCGGGTGGCCGACTACTGCGAGAATAACTACATCCAGGTGCGCCGCGTCGCCCTGGCTCGGCGGGGCGCGGCAGGGGCGCGCGGGGCGCGGGCGAGCCGAGCAGGCCGCGCGGTGCTCGGCCCCTGGAGCCGCGCCGGGGTGGGGACGGACGGGGCGAGGGCGGTGGCTGGAGGGAGCGGGGCCGGCGGGGCGCCCCACAACCCCGGAGCGGGTCCTCGGGGCGGCGCGTGGGCGGCGTCCCCGCCTCCTCGCCTCTGCCCGGTCGCCCCCCGCGCGCTCCCCGCCTGTTAGTGTTCGGGGTGGCGGAGGAGAGTGGCATTTTCTGCCTATCGGAATCCTGCTCCGATGGCGGGGTTGTGTGGGATACAGGGGGGGATAGGTTATCCCCCTGCCCAAATTCCGAGGGGTGATTTAAGACGTCCTGTGCCTGCGAAGTGCAGTGCCTCAGTTTTTCGTACCTTTGAACGCACGCTGAGGACAAAACGAAAATTCTTAGCCCTTAAGTTTAATTTTTTTTAAGGCTTATAAAGGGGACGCGGCGGAACGGCGGTCTCCCAATACAAGTTAATGCCATTTTTTCTCCCTGGGGAGACTGGGAAACTGCCTGATAATGAGCTGCTTTTCCTCCACAGTCCCCGTTAGAATAGGTAACTTTCCTTTGGGAAAAAGAGCTATGGCTATCTTTCACGAAAAATTAGGAATATAAGCCACATGGTTTAGTTTTTTTTCTCCCCCATGATGATTGGCTTGGCACCGGGACTCGGTGGGAGTGTGTGTGTGTGTGTGTGTGGGTAGGAAGGTGAGGGTGGGGGAGAGGCACTGGTGAGATGAGAATCAATTGGTCATGGGATAAATGTAAATATCTCATGAATTAAAAGAACACTTTAAAAATTAATTCATGGTTTGCAAATCTAGTCTCAGTTGTTTTCCGTAGGGCTTTTACTGAATTACAGGTTCTCCTCCCATTTTTTTTTCTCCACTCCCATTTAAATTCTCTTTGGATAAAGTGGAAATAAAAGCGTGGTGCTAAAACTGTTACCCATTTTTAACGTTCTTGTTTCTACTCCCATCTCTGCAGATACCCTTAACACCAGTTGTTTTGGAAAACATTCTCAAATGTATGAATTAAAAAAAAAAAAGAAGATGCTGTAATTTATAGATTCTTATGTTTTTTTTGAGGACCACGTGGTTAATCAAAGTTAATGTGCTTAGATTTTATTTGATTATATATAACGCAATCATTATTGTGTTGTAAACATTTATTGGAGAATGAATCAGACATAATAGAATCTTTTTTCCCTTTAAAGAAGTAGTTCAAAGTGAGTGTTCAGTGGAAAGAGTGTGTCTTTGGTTAAAGATAGGTAAAAATCCCTCACAAGTGTCTGTCAGATACTTTACTAATAAAGAGCCGTGTAAGAATGAGTAAGAGGTTTTATTGCTTAGTTTTGATCAGTCTTCCTTGGCCCAGAACTGTTAATAGTACATACTCCTAAAGTCTTCAGGGGTTTACAGTGGAGTTCAAGAGACTGATCTGGAGGTCCCTATATTGGTGATTTCAATCAAATGATGATTGAAAAGATTTCTTCTGTATAAATGCAAACGAACCTTCTTGTCATTCCCTAAATGATAACAGTGTAATAACTACTTAACATGGCATTTACATTTTATTAGGTAGTGGAAGTAATGTACAGATTTAAAGGGGAGGATGTGTGATAGAGTACTTGTAAGTATTATGCCATTTTATGTAAAGTATCCAAAGATGGTGGGATGAGAGAGGTGGGGTGGGGAGGTGTCCTAGAACTAATCTCTATTGGATACTGAGGAACAAGCCAAGCATAGTTAATTTATACTTTGTAGTGAATTATGGGTAGGGTAGTTATGCTTATTTCCAGGGATTCACAGCTGTTGGGAGCGGCAAAACCTAAAAGACCAAAAATGCTAATTCTGTTGCCTTGTATATCATGTTATGGGAAAGTGTTGTCTGCCAGAAGAGAAATTAGGGGATGGAAAAATGATTAGATTGCAATCTGATCATTAGATTAGCCAACTCATAAGAGAGATCAGTACTAGTCCTAAATTTTATTTATAATTATTCTAGCTTAAAAAGTGTCAAAGTTAGCCGGGCGGTGGTGGCGCACGCCTTTAATCCCAGCACTTGGGAGGCAGAGGCAGGCGGATCTTTGTGAGTTCGAGGCCAGCCTGTTCTACAAAGTGAGTCCAGGACAGCCAAGGATACACAGAGAAACCCTGTCTCGAAAAACCAAAAAAAAAAAAAAAAAAAAAAAAAAGTGTCAAAGTTGCTATGTTAATTATTTACTTTTTCATTTTTGGTATTGGGGGTTGAACTCAGGGTCTTGTGCTTGCTAAGAATATACTCTATCAATGAATTGTTCCCCTACTGTAAAAGTGTATATATGTGTATATATGTATATATATTCCACTATAAAAGTATAAATACTGATTTCCTAGGAAGGAATTTGGGCTTTTAAACCACCTGCATTTTTAATTTAGCAGATGAAGTAGAGTTTATACTTTTATTTCTTAAATTGACCTCTGTTGTGGGACTCACTGGACTTATGACTGCTGTATTTTTTTCCAGGATGATACTTCTTACATGATTTGCTTGCAGTACAATGATAAATAGAACTGTTGATGGTTGATTTGTGCTGAGCCAGCTGTACGTTTGCCTGGTTCTTCTTGTGACTGAAGGAGTGACAGCAGGGATCTTGATGCTGTCTGTAACAGGATCACATAGCAAATGGTCTATTAACCTTTTTATTGTATTGTGCCTTAGCTTCTAGCTCCAGTTAACTAACTCAACTTTCATTTATTGCATCAAAATGTAATCTTCCCCCTCCTCTTTCCAAGACCAGATTTTCTCTTTATAGCTCTGACTGTCCTGGACTCACTCTGTAGACCAGACTGGCCTTGAACTCACAGAGATCCTCCTGCCTCTGCCTCCTGAGTGCTGGGAATAAAGACCTGCACTACCACTGCCAAGCAAAAATCCCAATTAAAAAATATTATATGTAAATAAAGGGAAGCATCATCCTATAAGATAGATTTTTTTGGAACAAAAATTTAAGAGTTTACCTTAAGCTGGGTGGTGGATGGTTTTAATCTCAGTACTCAGGAGGCAGGGGCAGATGGATCTCTGGTTCAAGGCCATCTTGTTCTACATAGTGAGTTTCAGGACAGCCAGGACTATATACTAAGACCCTGTCTCAAAAAACAAAAACTTAAGCAAAGAGTACTTAAAAATGCATGAAGAAGGAAGCTACTGATGACAGAAATTTGTGTGCCAGTAGTTACATCCTTCTCAGTTTTTGTCTTTTGCCTCCCACCGAGAGGATTGAACTGAATAGGTGGACACAAGGCTGAATTGGGGAGAGCAAATTCCCAGAGATTAGGTTTCTCATCCTTTAAGAAAGTAATCCTAATTTCCAGGAGAAACATTTTAGTGAATGTGTTTTCAGTGACAAACCTGTCTTTATCAATACTTTTGACAAGTTTGTAAAAGTATATTAAATTGTACCCTGAGGACCTTGCTTTTTTATTTTTTAATGTCATCATTTGTGTATATCCTGTGCTTCCTTACTAAGGTATTTCAGTAGCCTTGCTATTTATGTTAATCTAGGGTCTTCAGTTGCATCTTGTTTTGCCTTTTCTTGAAGCATTGACTCCTACAAAATTGTCACTTTGCCCAAAGAATGAAAGCCTTTCTGTTTCCCTTTTCCTTTCACTGCGATAGGAGTAACGTATGAATGTGTGAGTGTTTTCCTTTACTCAGTGTTCTCTTTACGGTGAAATTGTCTTACTTCCTTGTAGACTATGTGGTGGGAATGGTTTTGAGCATAGCCTGCTTGGCTTTCCTTTCTTTTAAAATTCAGGAAACAATATCCCGTGGTAGTGAGTATAAGTGGATTTTTTCACAGATGGATAAAAATTAGGCTATTCTTAGACTTCATGACTAAATTTTTATGGAACTGGTTTGTAGTTTAGATTCATGAAATATGTAGAATCATGCAGTCTGTTTTGAAGATACTCCTTAATTTTGTTTTTTTTTTTCCTTTCCAGATATAAACCTTCTTGAGTATAGAATCATATCTTAAGCGTTTTTTATATCTCCCTTTCCTACTTACTGAACAATATTGCCCCTGAGTATAATGTTGTATGTGTATTATTTAAAATGTGGTCATTTTGCAAGGGCAGAGTTTTAATTTTTATTTATTCTTTGCAGGTAGTATGCATTGATATTGAAATACTTTGGTAACAAAGTTTTGTTTTGAGTCATTTACAGCATGAATATTTTAAATTTTGATTACTCAAGTCAAGTTTATTGAGGTTTTTTACAACTATAGCACAAATCACCCTTTTGGGGTGTAAGAGTAATGGTGCTGGAGTGATGGTGCAGTGGCTAAGAGCACTTGGTGCTCTTGCAGAAGAGCCAGCTTGGATTCCCAGCACCCACATTGTGGCTCACAACCATTGCTAACTCTAGTTTCAGGGAATTTAATGTCCTCTTCTGGCCTCTGCAGGCACCAGGAATGCATGTGGCACACATACATGCAGGCAAAATATTCCACTTAAGATAAATCTTAAAAAATAATAAATTTTAATAAACTGTTAGAGTCAGGCCCTGAGGATGTAGCTTAGTGGAAAGGTGCCTGTCTAAATGATTATGCCTCTGGCTTTGAGTCCTAGCACAGCAAAAAAATAACCAAGCAGAGAAACACCTCACACACCTCCTATTACCTCCAAATACAAGCTTTCTTTATACATTTTGTATCAGTCCTTCCTTTCATTGCCAACTTTTGGATACAGTGTTTTCTCTCCCTATAGTTTTTGCCTTACCCATAATGCCTTCTAAACAGACCTGCTGATTATATGTGTTTGACTTCCTCCACTTCACATACTCATTTGAATATCCACACGGTGTCATTTCATTCTGTTTTACTGACAAGTGGTATTGCAGTATATGAAAGAATTAGAGTTTATTTGACTCACCTGTTACTGTATTTCTGGGTTGTTTGTACCTTTAGCCAATAATCAAAATAGCTATAATCGTTTGTCTACAGGTGCCTCTTGAGTAAATTTCAGCCAGCGGCTCCTTCCATCATTACGCACTGGAGAGGTTGGATGTACCCATGTGGCACTCAGTTTGCTTCAGATCTGAGTCTTGGCACAGCTCTTGTGTCCCTTTGTGCTGTGAGGTGCTAAGAGGTTTGTGGGAAGCCACCACAGAGCCTTTCTCATTCATTTCCTGGTTGTGATGGAGCAAGGCTTTCTGCTTGTACTTCTTTTAGGCACAGCTGTGGCTGTAAAACCTCAGCTGCAGGATGACATTGATTTCTCACAAGTACCATACCATTTCATGGTGTAGTTATATGGCACCTTTTTTCTTGGCATTGTACAAGACCTGAATCTTTTGATACTTTCTATAAATAGTGGACGTTCTGAATTCGGTAGGGGCTTAGGTGAGGTCAAGCTTTGTTTTCTTTTGCTTTGAAAAAAAAAAAAGTGGGTTTATTGAACTACATGGCAAAACTACCTGTTTAACTTTACAGAAGTTACTACACACTTTTCTGTGGTATCATTTTGCATTCCCACAGGCAAATATTCAGTTATTCTGCACCCTTGTCAACATTTGGATTTGTTGTGGTTTGTACAGCTGTTATAGACATTTATGACAACTCCAAGCTAATTCACACTCAAACATGAAAAGCTGAAATTTTTATTACTAGAATCAGAAGTTCCTTGTCTCATGGTTTTAAATTTTATTTTACTTATTTTAATTTTATGGGTGTTTTGCCTGTATGTATGTAGGTGCACCACATGTATTCTGGTGCTCATGGAGACCCTAAAAGGGTATCAGATCATCTGGAACTGGAGTTATAGATGGTTGTGAGCCAGTGCTGGGAACTGAACCTGGTCCTCTGCAAGAGCAGCTCGTGCTTTTAAGCACTGAGCCATTTCTACAGTCCCTCATAGTTTTATTAAACATAACACCATTTATGAAAAATACTAGAATTCCTAGTCAGACCCCTTAGTAAAGAAAAAGAAATAAAAGACATCACACTGGAAAAGTTGTTTTTGTTTACAGATAATTGTTCTCTTTTATTTTCTAATTTTTTTATTACAATGGGGACAGAAAAGCATGATTGTATATATAGAAAACAATAAAGACACCATCAAAAAAGTTTTGAAAAAAAACAAGTTCAGTAAAGTTGCAGTATAAAGTACAGCATGAAGAAATCAGGCCAGGCAGTGGTGGCACGCCTTTAATCCCAGCACTCGGAGGCAGAGGCAGGTGGATCTCTGTGAGTTCAAGGCCAGTCTAGTCTATAGAGTGTGTCCAGGACAGCCAGGGCTACACAGAGAAACCCTGTCTTGAACCCACCCTCCCCGCCAAAAATATCAGATTATATTTCCATGTATTAACAACAAACTACATGAAAAAAATAAGAAAACAATCCCTTTGTAAGAACATCAAAAAGGCGGTGGTGGCGCACGCCTTTAATCCCAGCACTTGGGAGGCAGAGGCAGGCAGATCTTTGCGAGTTCGAGGCCAGCCTGGTCTACAAAGCGAGTCCAGGACAGCCAGAGCTGTTAAACAGAGAAACCCTGTCTCGAAAAACCAAAAAAAAAAAAAAAAAAAAAAAAAACATCAAAAAGAATAAAATGCTTAGGAATAAGGAATTAGCAAGGAGGTAAAGGATCTGTACACTACAAAGTATAAGGTGTTTATGAATGTAAGTCACAAGTGGAAGAATTTGTGATCATGGATTGTAGAATGAATAATGTCCATATTACTCAAAGCTGTCTGTGAACAGTGTAATCACTGTCATCAAAAATTCCAATATTTTTTTTACAAAAATCAAAATCCCAATTTATATGGAGCCTTAGAGACTGTGTACTCATCACCATCTTGAGATCAACAAAACTGGAGGCCTCGTACTGTTATCTCAAAATATATTACAAAGCTATTGTAACCAAAACGGCATGGTGCCAGCATAAAATAGTCCTAGGGCAATAGAATAGGGAGCTCAGAAATATGTAGTCAGCTACTCTGGAATGCAGTAAGACTATGCAGCAAGGAAAAGATAGTCTCAGTTTGTAGGGAAAACCATGTTCACATGTAAAGTAATGAGACTGGACTCTGTACTCTAAACAGAAATTAGCTTGAGGGCCCAGTGAGAAGGCTCAGTGGATAAGGTGCTTGCTCTGCAAGCCTGGTAATCTGGCTTGATTCCTGGAACCCACATAAAAGTGGTAGCAGAGAGCTGATCACAGTGTTATCCTCTGACTTCTACAATGTACCGTGGCATGTATGCCCATATGCCACTCACACACACTAAATTGAAAAAATTAATTTGAAGTAGATTAAAGACTTAAATCATGTGGTGGCACACGCCTTTAATCCCAGTACTTGTGAGGCAGACACAAGCAGATCTCTGAGTTCGAGGCCAGTTTGGTCTAGAAAATGAGTTCTAGGATAGTCAAGACCTCACAGAGAAGCCCTGTCTCAAGAAAAAAAAAAAAAATTAAGTGTAAGACCTGAAATTATAAACTTACTAAAGGTGATGGGAAAAGCTCTTCCATACTGGTATTGGCAATAAATTTTATTTGAACACAGCATGAAAGTACAGGGAAAAAAAGCAACTATAAGAACAGTAAGTGCATCAAACTAAAAATACAAAGAGCTCACAAGACACACAGCATAAACCTTAACCCCCCCCCAAAAAAAAAGAGCATAGAATTAGTATGGTTCATCCCAGGGTTGGGAGGCAGGGGCCACATACGCAGAGAAATCCTAGGTCAAAGCAAAATAAAAATGGGCATATAGGCTTAGTTTCCTTTGCTACTGTAATAAAAATAATGTCCTGACTGACAAAAGCAACTTAATGGAGAAAGGGTTTACTCTGGCTCACAGTTCAAGGGTCTGCCATGGTGGGGAAGCCAAGTGGCAGGAGCTTGAAGCAGCTGGTCATGTTGCTTCCACTCAGGTAGTAGACAGTGATTAGCACATGCATATTACTGTCAGATTACTTTCTCCATCTTATGCTGCTGTCCAGGATTCCCTGCCCAGGGAATAGTGTTCTCACAGCTAAGGTACACATTCTCATATAATTAATGTACTCACCCCTCAGAGAATTTCCCAGAACTCTGTATCCCAGATGATTCTTAGATTCTGTCAGGGTGACAGTTAATGTAAACTGTCACAGACTTGAGAAGACAACCACCAAAGAGGACAGACAGATGAGCACCAGGTGTATGGAAGGTGTCACACAGATAATCATTAGGGAAATGCAAACTGAAAGTACAGTGAGGCTTCATCTGTTAGCATGGTGCCATAAAGAGGACGTCAGCCAGCAAGATGAGGAGAGAAGGGAATTGGTGGTGGTGCTGTGCGTTATTAGAGCTGTTAGAGAAAGTAGCATATGGCCAACATTGTGATCTGGCAGTCCCACCGTTGTGTATACATATTCTACTCCTGGATGTTCATCTGATAAATGAAACTTTCAAAGAGATGTCTGCACTCACATGTCCATTTTAGCATTATTTTCAGTGGTCTAGTAGCCTAGATGTGGAAACAAGTGTTCAACAAATGAGTGGATATAAAAGTGAGACAGATTCATATGTACAAAGGAGTGTTACTCAACAAAAAAGAAAAACCTGCCAAATAGGGCAACATGGATGGACCTTGAGGATATTATACCAAGTAAAATGAGGCACGAACAGAAAGACAAATGCTGCTTTGTTTGTTTTTTTTTTTTTTGTTTTTGAGATGGTTTCTCTGTCTAGCCCTGGCTGTCTCGGAGCTCATTCTGCAGGCAGGCTGGCGTGAACTCAGAGATCCACTTGCTTCTTCCTTTCAAGTGCTGGGGTTAAAGGCTTGTGCCACCATCGCCTGGCAAATGCTGTCATCTTACAGTCTAAAAAAGTCAAGTTCAGAAGCGGGAATGGTAGCTGTTGGTGCTTTTGGGATCAAAGGGCATAAATGTATGGAGTGAGTCTGTCTAGGAGGTCTGAGGTACTTATGAGTACAGGACTGTAGTTAATGATGTACAGTGAATACTTGAATTGATCAAGACTAGATATTAAGTGCCTTCTCCAAAGGTAGCCATGTGACAGGATAGATGTGTTGAGTTAGCTTGTGATAGTCATTTATTGTCTGTTGATCATGGTGGTGTGCTTGTGTGGGTCTTTTGGTGGACACCGGGCCACTGTCTATGCAAGACAAGTGTTCAACTGCTGAATGATGATGGTGCAGTTCATAGTACTTTTTAAAGTATATACCTTTTATTTGTTAATTATATATCAGTGAAGCTGAAAAACATTTTAAAAGAAAAAAATTGCCCACAAACCACAAACTGGCTTCTATTATACTTTTCCACTCCTTTTTCAGTATTTGCCAGCTACTTTGGTGTGCAGGCATTCACGCACGTGCATGTTAGAAGCCAGCCTCTTGCGTCGTTCCTGTACAGATGTCTGCTTTATTGTCTGAGTCAGTTTCTCTTTGGTCTTGGTTTACCAATTAGGGTAGGGTGGTTTCAGCACACACCTGCTGTTTCCACCCTCCATTGCTGGGTTCACAAGCCCTCACCTAGCATCGTCTGGGGTCGGACTCAGGTTCTTATGCTTCTGTGGCAAACATTTTACTGATGGAACCATATCCCTTGCTTCTGGGTTCCTTTTTTTTTTTTGCCCGCACCCCTATACCAGGTAGGTGTACTTTTTGCTTCAAGGCCTTTTGCTTTGTGCTTGTTGTGCCCTCTGGATAGTCTTGTGACTGGCTCCTTTGCCATTTCCTTCCTTACTCTCCCCTTTGCCTATATTTTTATTTTTCTGCATATTACCATATTACAGAGAATGCTTATTTTTCTGGTTTCCTTCCTGTCAGTGAGGGCAGGGATTTGTTTGTTTGTTTGTTTATTTGTATCTTGTTTATTTCCAGCACTGGAATAGTATCTGCCACAAAATGTATTTGTTAAATCAATAAATTAAGTCTTTTCTAGCAAACAGTGGAAATATTCTTAGAGGAATGAAATAAGTTAGTTTTACAAATTTGAATAGTGTATAGATTTATGCTAAGGAAAAAAGAAAGTTGGTAAATATATTTTCCCAAGTATTTAACATAGACATGGTCCATGGAACTGTAACTAGTGTTTCATACATGGCTGGTATTTTTAGAGTTAATTCAGTTCATTTACGTTAGTGTGAGACTTTTGCTTTAGTGGATGCTTATCAAATATTGAGTTATCTACAGCTCCATGGAAGCAGCAAGGGAGATATTTCTTTTTTTAAAACATTAGGTAAATAAACTTAAAGTTACCTTTGATGATGCTAGACCAAAGTTCTGTGGAAAGGAATTATATTGTTTTGCTTGTTTTTTTCTGTGTGTATGTAATTTTTTGTTTTTTAAGAGTGATCTTGATTTGTTATTATTATGTTGTCTTTTCATTTAAAAATTTCAATAAGTGTCATTTCATGCTGAGAATTTAGTGGTAACTAACTCATGGGCCAAGAGCTTAGTTCTGTTATGGTTTTGATTTTCTGTAAAGAGCCTTTATTATGAAATGTGAATTAATGAGGTTGAACTAAATATAACATGGACTTTTTCTTATTTTCTTTATCTTTTCTTTCTTTCTTTTTTTCCACACAGGGTTTCTCTGTGTAGCTCTGGCTGTCCTGAACTCACTTTGTAGACCAGGCTGTCCTTGACCTCACAGAGATCTACTTCTGCCTTCCTAGTGTGGGATTAAAGGTGTGTACCACCAGCCGGGCGTGGTGGCGCACACCTTTAATCCCAGCGCTCGGGAGGCAGAGGGCAGGCAGATCTCTGAGTTCGAGGCCAGCCTGGTCTACAAAGTGAGTCCAGGACAACCAGAGCTACACAGAGAAACCCTGTTTCGGGGGGGGGGGAGGGGAAGGTGTGTACCACCATGCCAGGCTGTTGATGACTTTAAATAGAGGCAAGAAAGCACACTGTTAAGAACATGAAGAACCTGTAGAAATCCATGCTGAATAGGGGAAGTTAACAAAGGGTGCCAGCTTTTTCCAGCATGTGTTACTGCAAGGCTCCTGCCAGGAGATGGCGCTGATCAATGATTCCTCTTCAGAAATTTGTGTCCCTAGTCTAGAAGAGTGGACTAGTTTTCGTCAAAAGAATTTTAGTTCCTTAGCTTAAGATATAGAAAAATAGGGATGGAGAGATGGCTCAGAGGTTAAGAACACTGGCTGTTCTTCCAAAGGTACTGAGTTCAATTCCCAGCAACCACATGGTGGCTCACAACCATCTACAATGAGATCTGGTGCCCTCTTCTGGAGTGAATGTATACATGCAGGCAGAACACTGTGTACACAATAAATAAATCAATCTTAAAAAAAAAGATATAGAAAAATAATATGCTTACACAGTCCACTACTTTTTTTGAAAGGAAGTCACTGACAATAAATGTACAGTGTTTCTAGTTCTTTTTAAATTCTGAGATGGGGTTATGTTTCTATGTTTTTGCTATTCCTACATATGTACAGTTGTAATGTTTTAATAGGTATGATTATGAACTTTATGTATAAATAATAAAATCCACACACAAGTTTAATGTCATCCAGAACCATTAGAATGAATAATTACTAAAGGGGGTTAATAGTTTGGCTTACATGATAGGGTTTAGGTAGTACAGTAGTGGTCAGGAGAATTGCTGGAGAGTTACTGGTCTTCAGTCCACTTTGAACGTGTTGAAAGGCTGAATAAGTTGTGTTCTGATGTTCGGGCAGGCACCAGTACTGATAGGACAGTGTAGCTGAGCTCTTGGCCAAGATAGGAAGAAGGAAGCAGGCAAGTAGCCCTCCAACGTCCTTAAATTTAGGTTGCCCACATTTAGGGTGAGTCTTGCCATTTCACTTAATCAAATGAAGAAAATCCCTCATATGTGCCCAGAGGCGTATCTTAGGCATCATTCTAGATGTCAAGTGCCAGGCAATATTAATATTAAAATCCATGTGACAGGCATTAAACTACAGCATTAAAAAGTTTTTTGAGCCAGATGTGATGGCACACACCTTTAATCACAGCACTTGGCAGAGGCATGTGGATCTCTGTAAGTTCAAGGCTAGCCTGGTCTACAAAGTGGGGCTAGGACAGCCAGGGCCACACAGAGAAACCCTGTCTCAACCCCCCCTCCCCATATATATATTTTGGCCAGGCATGGTGGTACACGCCTTTAATCCCAGTGCTTGAGAAGCGGAGACAGAGGCAGGCGGATCTCTATGAGTTTGAGGCCAGCCTGGTCTACAAAGAGAGTCCAGGACAGCTAGGGCTATTACACAGAGAAACCCTGTCTCAAACAAACAAACAAACAAACAAACAAACAAACAAATTTTCTTTAAATGATAAAAACTGGATATCCAGAGTCATTAAGATTCACTTAAATGGCCCTTTTGTAGAGTTGGTTCTTTCTGTCTGTCTATACATGGTTCTTGGAGCCTGAACTCAGGTTTCTATGCTCAGGTGACAAGTGCTTTTATCTTTTGTTCCATCTTGCTGTTTTTTTTTTTTTTTTGTGTTTTTAAGTATGGTGTTCCCCTCATCCTAGTCCCTTCCATCCCTCTGTCCCTGGTGGTGTTAGAGATCAAATTCAGGGCCTCTTGTAAGCTTAGCAAATGCTCTGCCACACCCACAGTCTGAGCTCTTTCTGGCAGTGGTTCTCAACCTTTCTAATGCTGTGACCCTTTAATACAGTTCTTCATGTTGTGGTAACTCCCCAACCTTAAAATTACTTTGTTGCTACTTCATAACTGTAATTTTGCTACTGGTATGAATTGTAATGTAAATATATGATAGGGTTTTTGATATGTGACCCCTGAGAAAGGTTCATTCAATTTCTTTGGGGGTCACAACTCACAGGTTGAGAACCACTGCTTGGTTTACATTTTTGTTTGTTTTATTCTGTTTTTGAGTTTGTAGGTTGTCTAGCCTTGTCTCACAGGCTCAAGTCATCTCATGTCACCCTCCTAAGGAGTTAGCACTCAACATGTACTACCATGCCAGGCAAAGATTGTTTTAGCAGATTAAAAGCTCTGGTTAATTCCCATTGGTTTAATATTATTTGATGTTACTTATTCATATGTTGCTGTGTAAGTTAATTGGGTTTTTATTTTTTTAGTACTACTAGTTTTTTGTTTTTGTTTTTAGATTTTTCGAGACAGGGTTCTCTGTGTATCCTTGACTGTCCTGGACTCACTTTTGTAGACCAGGCTGGCCTTGAACTCACAGAAATCCGTCTGCTTCTGCCTCCCAAGTGCTGGGATTAAAGGTGTGTACCACCACGTCCAGCCCTTCTTGTGTATTTTTCTATTCTTGCTTTTTAAATACCATTTTCCTGTACCTCCTGACTCATCTACACCCTAAATTTTCTACCAAATCTGTGGTACTATTTAGTAGAAGCAAAACAGTGAGGTAAATAATAGTAAAAAACAAGTGTTAGAAATACTGCTATTGAGTGTCTTTAGAGGGTGAGCAGGGTTCTTCTTATGGGTATTTTCTGTCAGAAATACATTAAATTGAGATGCAAGTTTAGTTTTCTCCTTCTTCAGTACATAGTAAGTCATTTGAATGGTGTTAAAGCTTCTGGAGATCCAGTTTTCTGTCTTTTTTTCTCTCTCATTATGTGATGGAAATAGGCAATGTGAATTCCTGGGCTGAGCTGTGATCTGGCTTCTGTTAGCTGGGGGGATCAGTGAACACCAGCCTGTGCCCAGTTCCCCTTTCTTATGGTTTAGCTCTCTTTATAACTGGAAGGATAGTGCCTTGTGAGAGGACAAGTCTTGGAACGGTTGGATAAATGCTTCATTTTTGTGGATGTCCTTTTCTAGGCTCTGAAAACTTTGATGTGGAGAGAGCATAATTTTATCTTATTGGCACAGAAAGATATAGTACTTTATATATTCTGAAGAAAAATAATATAATTAAACCATTAGGATGATAGAAAAATAAAACTTGGGGGCTGGAGATATGGCTCAGTGGTTAGAGGGTAAAAGCATTTGCCCCAAGCTTGTTAATCCAAGTTTGATCCCTAGGACCTACATAGTGGAAAGAGAAAATTGATTACCACAGGCTGTCCTCTGACCTTCATATGTGTGCTTATAGCATATGCATCCCCTAATTTTCATTTTGTTTTGAGACAGGACCTCACTGTGTAGCCCTGGCTGTCTTAAAACTTACTAGCCCAGGCTGATCTTGAATTCACAGAGATATGCTTGCCTCTGCCTCCCAAATTCTGGGACTAAAGGCCTGTGTACCATGCCTAGCCACTTTTTTAATTTAAAAAATTTAAAAAAATTTTTTTTGTTTGTATTTGTGTGTGTGTATATGTGCATGAGTGTGTATATATGTGTATGTGGTATGTGTATATGTGTTATATGATGTGTATGTGTGCTACATATATGTATTGTGTGTATGTCTGTTTTTTTTGTGTATATTTTATGTATGTTGGTGTATGTGTAGTATATGTATGTGAATATGTATGTGTTTTTTATATGTGTGTTGTGTGTATGTGTGGAATTTGTATGTATCTGTGATTATTTGTATGTATGTATATTTGTACATGTGTGCTGTGGTGTATATATGTGTGTGTGAATTTGGAGGTACTTGTGGTTGTGTGTGTGCATATGAACCCTGGTGGAAGGCGTTGGTACCTTTTTCTCTTGATCTCCACCCTTTGATTGAGACAGAATCTTCTCCCTGAAA
>CAJQZJ010014103.1:9196532-9216958 GCA_907164525.1 Lophiomys imhausi | reverse complement strand
TGAAGCCCTGGCTGTCCTGGAACTCACTCTGTAGACCAGGATGGCCTTGTTTACTCACAGAGATCCACCTGCCTCTGCCTCCTAATTGCTGGGATTAAAGGCATGAGCCACCACACCCAGCAATTACAGACAGCTGTGAACTGCCATGTAGGTGCTGGGATTTGAACTCGGGTTCTTTGGAAGAGCAGTCAGTACTCTTAACGGCTGAGCCATCTCTCCAGCCCCCTTAAATTTTAAAGGGAATCCAAACAACAAACAGAAAACCAGAGTATAATGTAGATTGGGGGATTATCATCATCTATTGTACTGACTGTTTTGAAGTACAATAATTCTTCTTTATAGTTTTTTTATTGAAAATTTTTTATTTTGTGAATTTCACACCATGCACCCAGTTCCCTCCCCTCAGACCCACCCTCCATCCTTGCAATCTGTCTCAACATAAAAAATAAAATCTCATGTGGAAGGTACACTGTGTCTCAGTGTATCCCAAAATATTCCCTTTTGTCCACACATTTTGCTTGCAAATGTTCATTATAATGACTCCTTGGCCTGGTACAAGGCCTCTGGTTTCTGATCCTTTGTCAGTACTGGAACCTCACTGGAACTCCTCTCAGATATGCTGTAACTGTCCTGTGTCTTGGAGATCCTGTAGTTTTGGGTGGTGGAACTGGCCTCTTCTTGCACTCCAGCAGTTCATCCATGGGGCAGATGTTGGGGTGGGCCAACTCAAAGCCAACTCAAAGCCCTGATTCTGGACTTGCAACCTCCACTTTGCCGGACCAATTCTACTATGGAAAGGTGCAGGACCTGCTCTTCTGAGTGCTGCAGCATGTGAGGGGCAGGGACAGCTCTCCTGCTCTTGTGACCCCAACTGGGCCAGACCTCCCGTCGGCCAATGGAAGTGAAGGCAAAAGGGAGGGGAAGGGATCTCTCCCTATCCCAACACCACCACATAGCAGACAGAAGGCAGGGCTGGCTCTCCCACACTCATTCTCTCAGTGCTGGGTCACCACAACCTCCATCCACATCCAGGGCCAGGGAGAGTTCTACTAGTTTCTGGTTTGTTTCCTGTCCTGGGAGCCCATCTGGTGTTTGCCTGGTACTGGGCTGGTAGTGATCACAGGCTACCTTATGGCGCCAAAGTGGTGCTGGTATCTAGCTTATTTTTTTTTTCCAGGTATCTTAGGCTACTATCCATTCAGATGTTCATAGGTCAGAACACTGAATGTGGATATAGCCTCTCTCCTCTCTGCCACCTACTGATGCACATGTAACATAGCAGCCTTCTTTTTAGGTTTTCAAGACAGGATTTCTCTGTGTAGCGCTTGCTGTCCTGGAACTCACTTTGTAAACCAGGCTGGCTTTGCCTGCCTCTGCTTCCTGAGTTCTGGGATTAAAGTGTGTCACCACTACCTTTGAGTTGCTTGAGGTACAAACTCTTCTATACATAACGTTTTTATAGATTTTTTTTAAAGTCATGAACGGTGTCTCAGGGGTTTTTATTGCTGTGAAGAGACATCATGTCCATGGCAACTCATATAAAGGAAAACACTTAATTGGGGCTGGTTTACAGTTCAGAGGTTTAGTCCATTATAGTCATGGTGGGAAACATGGCAGTGCACAGTTAGACATGCTGGAGAGGTAGCTGAGAGTTCTGTATCTGGATCCACAGGCAGCAGGAAGAGTGAGCCACTGGCATGGTTTGAACTTCTGAAACCTAAAGCCTACCCCTAGTGACACACTTCCTCCAACAAGGCTACACTCAACAAGGCTACACGTCCTTAATAGTGCCACTCCTGAGCCGGACGTGGTGGTGCACGCCTTTAATCCTAGCACTTGGGAGGCAGAGGCAGGTGGATTACTGTGAGTTCAAGGCCAGCCAGGTCTACAGAGTGAGTCTAGGACAGCCAGAGCTGTTAAACAGAAAAACCCTGTCTCGAAAACAACAACAACAAAAAAAAGTTAAAAAAAATAGTGCCACTCCCTGTGAGTCTGGGGGCCATTTTCTTTTTTTCTTAATTTATTCAAGTTACAACCTGATCAAAGCCCCCTCCTTCACCTGGTACCACCCTCCCTCCCTCTTCCCCCTTTCCCTCCTCTCCTTCTCAGATGAGGGGAGCCCCCCCAATATCAGCCCCTGCCACCACCCCCCACCCCCCACTCATCAAGTTGCATGAAGACTAAGAATGTCCTCTTACACTGAGGCCAGACAAGGCAGCCCAACTAGGGTAAAATATTACATGAATAGGCAACAGAGTCCATGTCAGAGACAGGCTCCCCCCCTTCACTTGCTAAGGGATCTACATGAAGACCAAGCTGCCTATCGGCTACATATGTGTAGGGGGCCTGGGTCAGGTCTACATATGCTTTTTGGTTGGTGCGTGAGTCTCTGTAAGTCTCCACGGGCCTAGGTTGGTTCTGTTGATCTCCATATGGAGTTCTTATCCCCTCTAGTTCCCTCTGTTCTTCCTCCTCCTCTCTACAAGACTCCCTGAGCTCCATCTAATGTTTAATCCTGTGCCTCAGCATCTGTTTCTATCTGCTGCTGGGTGAGGCCTCTCAAAGGATAGTTATGTTAGGTTCCTGTCTGCAAACAAACAATATCATTAATAGGGTCAGGATTTGGTGCTCTCTCCTGGGGTGAGTCTCAAGTTGTGCTAGTCACTGATTGGCCATTCCCTTAACCACTGCTCCTCTTTATCCCAGCACATCTTGTCAGCAGGGTAAATTATGGGTTGAAGGTTTTGTGGGTAGGTTGGTGTCCCTCTCCCTCAATTTAAGTCTTGCCAGGCTTGGAGGTGGCCACTTCCGTCTCCATTTCCTCCAGTGCTAGGAGTCTCAGCTAGAGTCACCCCATATTCCCCAGGAGCAGACCTCTGTCAGTCTCCCACTTGTTTCAGAGATGCCCCCATCAGTTTCCCCTCTCTCTCAGCCCTCAAACTCTCTGACTCAGTTCCCTCTCTTCATCCACTTCTGATGGCTATTCTATTTCCCTTCTGAGTGAGTTTCAAGCAACCTCCTTTGGGCATTCCTTGTTACTTAGCTTCTTTGGATCTGTGGGTTGTAGTATGGTTGTCCTATACTGAATGGCTAATATCTACTTATAATTGAGTACATACCATGTGTATCTATCTGAGTCTTGGTTATCTTACTCAAGATCATCTTTTCTAGTTCCACCCATTTGGTTGCAAATTGCATGATTTCCTTGTTTTTAATGGCTGAGTAGTATTCCATTGTGTAAATTTACCACAGTTTCTTTATCCATTCTTCAGTTGGGGGACATGTGGGTTGGTTCCAGTTTCTAGCTATTACAAATAAAGCTGCTATGAACATTGTTGAGGCAGTGTCCTTGTGGTTTGGTGGAGAATCTTTTGGGTATATGCCCAAGAGTGGTATAGCTGGGTTTTGAGATAAAACTATTCCCAATTTTCTGAGATATCACCGGATTGATTTCCAGAGTGGTTGTGCAAGTTTGCATTCCCACCAGCAATGTAGGAGTGTTCTGTGGGGGCCATTTTCATTCAAATCACCACAGAGGGATTTTATCAAATGCTTGTTTTATATCTGTTGAGATGATCACACATGTTTTAAGTCTTCATTCTGTTAATTTGATGTATTTTATTTACCAATTTTCATGCTGACCTATTCTTGAATCTGTGGAGTAAGTCTCACAAAATCATGCTCTTGTAGTTGACTTAGTATTTTGTTGAAAAGTTTTGCATTTATATATTCATAGGGATATTAGCCTGTAGTTTTTTTGTGTTGTATCTTTGTCTGGTTTTGGTACCAGGCTAACGATGGCCTAGTAGATTGGTTGAATTTAGGGAGTTGACTTCCTTTCCATACGTTGGAACTGTTTGAAGAGAACTGACATTAGTTTTGTTGTTTCGACAGGAGATCTGGTGGTGTGACCTAGGCTTGCCCAAATACTAGGGCAATTGTATACATGGTTTGCCATTATTTTGTCTTTGAAAGTTTGGTAAAACTCATCAGTGCAAACCATCCAGTTCTTTTTTTTTTTTTGGATAGTCTGTGTCATTGATTCAGTCTTATTGCTTGTTATTGGTTGGTTACAGCTACATGTATCTTCCTGGTTCTGTTTTGGTAGGGGCTGGATGTATCCAGAAATCTGGGTTTTAGGTTTTTAAATTTATCTGCATATAAGTTGTTTATAATAGTCCCTAGGAAGCTTTTGTATTTCTGTGGTATCAGTTATAATGTATCTTTCATTTCTGATTTTGTTTGAATCTTTTTCTTAACCCTTTTCATGGTAATATGGTGTTATTTGGTTATTTTGTTAATTACGTCTTCAAAAGACTTTTTTCTTCTTTCCTTTCCTCCAGTCCTTGGAGAAGTTTGTATCTGTGCTTTGTAGACCATAGAAGAGAGATGACTGGAACTACAGTACACTTCTGATAAATGCTCTCACTGCTGTGGTAGTTGTATACAGGGATTTACACTTTAGAAAGTGACTTTACATTTGTTTTTTCATTTTTGTTCACAGTTTCATGGAATCATTGAATTAGCAATGTATCCTCTGGTTTGTAATTAAGAAACTGTGACTGTTGTAGTTCATATTAATGCTGGCCTAACATACAGGGTTTCTAATTCAGAAACTTGGATTAGCCTTATGAACCACAGAATCTTTCTACAGATGTTTGGAAGTTGCCAACATAAACTATGTCACTACTATGAAATTGCTTTGTAACCTGGAAAATAGTCATTTAGTCACTTCTTGCTGTGTGGCCTCTGGTTCTCAAGTAGGACTTCTGGGTTGTGGCAGTTATGAGACAGAGGTGCTGCTGACTGCTAAGAGAGGGCTAACTTTGGCAATTTCTATCCCATAAGGTTGTTACTTAGATTATATGAGAACAGAGTAGCCACACATTTCAATTTTACAATTATTTTTATTATCAGCTGTTTCATTTATTATTATTAATACTTTGATCAGACACATTTTATGTGTGAGAATGAGAGGAAATCAGGACTCAGTAAAGTAGAATAAGTGTTTGTGCATTCATATCACTGCTGGCTGAGCAGTTAAATTGGGAAGATGTGTATATGCTGCATTGCTCCAAGTATACATTAGCACTCACATTTTAAATACTAGATAGTTTCAGAATTTTATTTGTACTTCTACAAAGCTGTATGGTTCACTTGAAAGTATCAGTGAATTCATTGAATCATTTAGTTTTGGATTTGCATAACAATGATGGTTTTCAGAATACTTTGGACTTGGTGTATAGATTCAATAGTAGACAGGTTTAGATTAAGTTAGTTTGATAGAAATTAATTATCTTTAGATTAATGGTCACTGTTTTTCCCCAGTCTTCAGATAAGCAGCGAGCCCTAGAAGAAACCAAAGCCTACACCACCCAATCCTTAGCAAGTGTCGCCTATCTGATAAACACCTTGGCCAACAATGTCCTACAGATGCTCGATATCCAGGCATCCCAGTTACGGAGGATGGAATCTTCAATCAACCATATTTCACAAGTGAGACCATGTTATTTTTCTGTTTGCCTATGAGCAACAGACAGCCTTTGTTATGCAAGTTAATGTGCATGTATTATTTGGAAAATACAAGCTTAATATTGCATTGTTTAATGATTCTTTTGTGATGTTACTATCTTTATAGTTTGACAGAAAAGTGAATTTTGATTGATTTTATTAAAACTCTATTGCCATAGTAACATAATCACTCCTGAAGTGAGAATTTATCTTGGTCTTTAAAAATAAAATCTTAAACGGCTGTGGTGGCACATGCCTTTATCCGAGCACTTGGGAGGCAGAGGCAAGCGAATTTCTGTCAGTTCAAGGTTAGCCTGGTCTACAAAGCAAGTCCAGGATAGCCAGAACTGTTACACAGTCAGTGCCTTAACCGCTGAGCCATCTCTTCAGCCCCTTTAATGTCTTTACTACTATAAAAATAGCAACTTGATAGCTTGGTGGCTAATTTAATTTTTCTCCCCTGTCAGTAGACTTTTTAACCCTCTTTTAGTGGTGTTCTATTGCTGTGAAGAGACACGAGCCCAGCACCTCTTTATATAAAGGGAAGCATTTAATTGGGGCTGGTTTACAGTCTGGAGGTTTAGTCCATTATCACCATGGTGGGAAGTACTGCAGCAGTCAGTCAGACATAGTGCTGGAGTGTAGCTAGAGTTCTGCATCTGTATCTGCAGGGAGCAGAGAAGCTTCTGGGCCTGGCTTGAGCAGTTTTGAAACCCCAAAGCCCAGTGACATACTTCTTCCAACAAGGCCACACCTCCTAATCCCTGCCAAGCAGCACCACTCCCTAGTGACCAAGCATTCAAATACACGAATGAGCCTTTGGGGGCCATTCCTATTCAGACCACCACAGTGGTGTTGAGAATTGAACTTAAGCCTTGTGCATGCTAGGCAACCACTCCATTACTGAGCTAAACTCCCACATAGCCCAGGTATCTGCCAGCCATACTTGCAAAATGGGAAAGTTTAGGAGACTAGCAAACCTTATAAAAATATCTTTACATGAAACCTTATAAAAGTGTTAAATAAGGAGAACAAGGAAAGGAAGTATTAGGTGATGAGGAAGTACAGGATGGAGATAAAGGACACACTCAACGAGTCATGAAAGTATATGAGTTTTTCTTTGAGAGGGAGCATCTATGTGCGGGTGATAAGTACATAAAATGTTATTGTGTAAAATTCAAAGCACACTCCATGGCTTCAGCATGGCTGCTGTAACTGCATAGAAGTCCATTGAAGTGTGTACATTTTGGGTCTGGCTAATGTGACTGTATGTTTTAATTTGCAAGTTTTTTACAATGAAGTTTGAATTCATTCTATAAAATAAAAGCCATGTTTAGTAAAATACAGAAGGAAATGGAAAAACAAACTTTATTATTGCTCAAGCTTTTCACTTTTCTTCCTCTTTTCCTTATAGTCTGGTTTCTCATAGTTTTTAAAATATACCTGTGACTATAATAGGTGCACACTTTGGGATTTTGCTCTTTTAGCATTGAAACTCATATTCTCATGTCAGAATCTCTATATAAATTAATTCTCAGTGTCTGTGCTTAGTGTAGCTTTCATAATCATTAGCACTAAAAACACATGTTGTCATGCTGTTAGAATCTCTTTATATAAATTCTTTTTTTTTTTTTTTTTTTTTTGCGACAAGGTTTTTCTATTCTGTCCAGGACTCTATTTGTAGACCAGACTGGCCTTGAACTCACAGAGAGAGATCCACCTGCCTCTGCCTTCTGAGTGCTGGGATTAAACGCCGAATTCTCATTTTTTTAATATTTATATTTTAGCTTTGTCCCTTTTTTAAAAAATGAAGTGTCGGGGCTGGAGAGATGGCTCAGCGGTTAAGAGCACTGGCTGCTCTTCCAAAGACCCGGGTTCAAATCCCAGCACCCACATGTAGTTCACAGCTGTCTGTAATCGCTGGGCGTGGTGGTGCACGCCTTTAATCCTAGCACTCAGGAGGCAGAGGCAGGTGGATCTCTGTGAGTTCGAGGCCACCCTGGTCAACAAATCAAGTCCAAGACAGCCAGGGATACACAGAGAAACCCTGTCTCCAAAAAACAAAAAAAGTATCTAAACAGTAATAGAGAATATACTAGTAGCTTATTTAAAGATACAACAAGTAGTCTCTGCTGCTTTTTGTTTTGGTTTTTTTTTTTGAGACAAGGTCCCTCCACATAGTCCTTTCTGTCCTGGAACTCACTATGTAGACCAGGCAGGCTGGCCTTGAACTCAGAGATCTGCCTGCCTCAGCCTTCTGAGTGCTGGAAATAAAGGCGTGTGCCACCATGCCTGGCTCGCTCCTTCCTTCCTTCTAGATTTATTTATTTATTATGTATATAGTGTTCTGTCTGCATGTATACCTGTAGGTCAGAAGAGGGCACCAGATCTCATTATAGATGGTTATGAACCACCATGTAGTTCCTGGAAATTGAACTCAAGATCTCTGGAAAAATAGCCAGTGGGCCATCTCTCCAGCCCTCTGCTGCTTTCTTTTTCTTTTCTTTTTTTTTTTTTTGGTTTTTCAAGACAGGGTTTCTCTGTGTAACAGCTTTGCCTGTCCTGGACTCACTTTGTAGACCAGGCTGGCCTCGAACTCACAGTGATCCGCCTGCCTCTGCCTCCCAAGTGCTGGGATTAAATGCGTGCGCCACCACGCCCGGCCCTCTGCTGCTTTCTTAATCATTCTACTAAGGCAATTCTTTTTTTTTTTTTAAATCATCCGTCCATCATACATGAGTGCTCTATCTGCATGCCAGAGAGGGCATTAGATCACATTGTGGATGGTTGTGAGTCACCATGTGGTTGCTGGGAATTGAACTCAGGACCTCTGGAAGAACAGACAGTGTTCTTAAGTACTAAGCCACCTCCAGCCCTTACTAGGGTAACTCTTAATGGAAAGAAAACCTTTGGCATGTTTTGACCTGGTGCTGGCAGCCTTCTTCTGAAAGAGCTATTTATTTTAAATTTTACAAGCTACAAGTTCTCTGTTGTGACTAGTTATTGTGCTACTGTAGTTTAAAAGCAGCTCTAAACAAGTATGCAAGTGAACAATATATTCCAATAAGATTATGACAACTCAAGTTTGAATTTGGGAGGCAGAGGCAGGCGGATCTCTGTGAGTTCAAGGCCAGCCTGGTCTACAAAGCGAGTCCAGGACAGCCAGAGCTGTTATACAGAGAAACCCTGTCTCGAAAAAACCAAAAAAAAAAAAAAATAAATAAATAAAAAAATAAAAGCAGCTCTAAACAAGTATGCAAGTGAACAATATATTCCAATAAGATTATGACAACTCAAGTTTGAATTTGATAAAATTTTCATATGTCATGATGTTAGTCTTATTTTTATTTTTTTAAACTGTTGAAAAAGATCACTATTTGTTGGGGAAATGATTCAATTGGTACAGTGTTTATTTTTTTTTTTTATTTTTTTATTTTTTTTGGTTTTTTTGAGACAGGGTTTCTCTGTTTAACAGCTCTGGCTGTCCTGGACTCGCTTTGTAGACCAGGCTGGCCTCGAACTCGCAAAGATCCGCCTGCCTCTGCCTCTCAAGTGCTGGGATTAAAGGCGTGCGCCACCAACGCCCGGCTACGGTACAGTGTTTATTGTACAACCATAAGGACTTGAGTTTTATCCCTATAGCCGGTGTAAAAATATGGGTGTGGTGTGCACTTGTAATCCCCAGACTGGGAGGCAGAAACAAACAAAATGCCTGGGATTCATTGGCCAGCTAGCCTAGACAAAGTAGCCAGATCTATGTCCTAGTGGGAGACTCTGTCTGAAAAAAAAAAGTGGACAGCTATGAAGAATGATGCTCAAGGTTGACCTGATTCCCACATGCACGTGCATGTATGTATGTGTGTATATACACATGCATACTTTAAGTTCTGCTTTTAACTTGTGGGCTATAAAGATTGGGTGGTGGGCCAGATTGTATTTGGGGGCATGCTTTGTCAACCCTTGCATTAGGTTCAAAATGAGTAAAGACAGTAATCTGTAGAGAAGATAGTTTACAAAATGAATATGAAGCAATGTTGACTGTCCAGGTGTTTATTATTTATTTGGATACCAGAGCTATTTATTTTTGTGTTGTCTTCTTTATATCTTGCAGACAGTTGATATTCATAAAGAGAAAGTTGCAAGAAGAGAAATTGGTATTTTGACTACCAATAAAAACACTTCAAGAACCCATAAGATTATTGCGCCAGCCAATCTTGAGCGACCAGTTCGTTACATTCGAAAACCTATTGACTACACAATTTTAGATGACATTGGGCATGGAGTAAAGGTAGGTGTAGTTTTTGTTAAGGCTATAATGGAACCCTAGAAAATTAAAGTTTGTTTAATTTCCTAAAGGATCAAGTCTTGGCACAGTTGGGGTTGTGAAGATGGCTCACTGTTTTATCTTTCTTACATTTTTCTCCAGTGTTATCTTCACCAGCCGTCATCTCTCAGTGGGATTTGCTTAGCTATGCTGATAATCTGTATACATGAAGTGGAGGATAGTACAGTTGTTCTAATCTTTTAATGATTCAGTAATGACAGGAAAATCATCCAGCATGTTATTAAAATGTTTTTCTTATCTCAAAAATTTATCAGTAGACTTTTGGCATTAGTTTTCAGAACAGCATATGTTACTAAATACGAACTTTAAAAATATGATTTTTTTTCTAGAATAATTTTATCTTCACCTTTTGGATAAGAATGGTGTGTATAAAAGTTGCAAATTATTATTCATTTCCAGTGCTTTTAAATTTATAGCATTTTATATTTTGGACACCTTTTAAAGATGTATTTGAGTATCTAGTATGTATATGAATTACCATCATCAAAACTATACAGTATTGGGAATGTAGCCCAGTGGTAGAGTCTGAGCTCTTGCACACGCAGAGCCCTGCACTGTGGGACTAGCACTTCAGAATGTCTGCAGACTATTGCTGGGGAAGAGTGTACTTCCTGTAAGTTGGTCTTTGCACTTGGGACACCATTAGAGCCTCAGCTAGCACAGTATTTACAGTTTATATTTCAGTAGTGATGAGAAGAATACTTAAGTGTGACTTCAAATAAATACACACATATGCCTATCTTGAAGCTGTTTAGTTCATGCATATGATATTTTTCTAATACAAACTTATATAAATAAAATATACACTACCATTTTGGCCAGAAGTCAGTAAATTCAAATTTAATGTTTATTAGTGTAACAAACATACAGTATAAATTTATTTATAAAACAACTTTTATTTCAGAGGTTTTTGTTTTTTGGTTTTTTAGGTAGAGTCTCATGTTGTAGCCCTGGCTGGCCTGGAGCTCATTGTGTAGGCCAGTCTGTGCTTTAACTCACAGAGATCAGCCTGGCTTTGCCTCCAGAGTGCTGGGCTTAAAAGTGTGCACTGCCACACCCGGCTTATTCAGAGTTTTGAATAAACATTATTATCTGGAATTTGATATTTAATTTTACAGTTGATTATTTATATATTTTAATGACTAAATAAAGCATGTTAAAATAGGATATGTAACTAAATGGTTACGTAAACTGTAACTTATTTTAACTTGGGGAAAGGTTTTTTAATACTAACAGTTGCTAATAGAATGTTATAGACTGCTAGCAGAATCTGATGCCAAAAGATACTTGGAATATGTGCTTGCCTGTCTATATAATAAAATGTGATTACTGTGTGTAACTCTTTAATCTTAAAATATTTTTCTTTTAGGACGATAGCCTCTGTTGTTTGTACTTTAGCGTTTGCTAATTTGAAGGGCTCTTTAAAGGAATTAAAGATTTGAATAAAACAGTGTCTTATATTATCAATGCAACTCCTGCTCATGACACATTCTGCTTTAACCACGCTTTCTATGATCTACTGAAACATTATTTTGTTAATGCTGATTGCTTAACTTGTTTTCTTTCTTTTGTCTTCACATCCTGAAGTTCCAACTAACCTTTCCATGCTTTTCTTCCTTCCTCTTTCATTTGCTCCATTTATGCATTAAGTGGTTGCTTAGATTCAAGGTAAGAGGTTCCAGGGCTGGATCTCCACTCTGTGTTCTATGTAGAATATTACATACGGGGAGTAACGACAGAGTTTGCATTTGGCCTTTTAAACCAACAATTAGACCGATTTATTTATTTATTTATTTTGGTCTGGCAGCTTTGTTGTGTCTTCATGTTCCCCGAGGGAAGATATTTATGCATTAGCTGATTAGTATTTGCCAAATGAATGGGGAAACTGAAATACAGGTTGTACTGTTGTAAAGTGTTATGAGATTAAATTAGTTAGATTTTTATAAATGGCGAAGTTTTGTTATTAATTGGAGGGCCAACTAATATGCTTTATGTAACCCTCCCCCTGTGTAATAGCTTTTTATTCTATAAATGGTGTGCTTAATTATATGGTTTGTTAACAATATGCCATTATCTTTTACTTCTAATACAAAAAATTGAGAAGCAAAAAATGCCATGTCATATGCTTTTTTTTTTTAGGTTGCAGTACAGTTTACAAAAGAATTAGTTGTTTTGTTTTTGTTTTTGGGTTTTTTTTCTTTTTCTTTTCTTTTTTTTGAGACAGGGTTTTCTGTTTATCCCTTGATGTACTGGACTTGCTTTGTAGACCAGGCTGGCCTCAAATTCACTGAGATCTGCCTGCCTCTGCTTCCCGAGTGCTGGGATTAAAGGTGTATACCACCACACCTGGCTTTGTTTTTGTCTTTTGAGAAAATGTTTCTCTGTGAAATAACCCTGGCTGTCCTGGACTTGCTTTGTAGACCAGGCTAGCCTCAAACTCAGAATGCTGGGATTAAAGGCATGCCCCACCACACCTGGGTAAGAATTAGTCTTTTTTTAAATGGTTGTATAAAATTTATTTCAGTATAATCTCACCTTAAGTCTTTTTAAAGGTAAATATTATTGTATACATGACATCCAAAGTTCATAATAATGTTTAAAAATGTAAATTAAGCATTAGAGGTAGGGTCTGGACGGTATTTCATAATGCTAGAACCTTGCCCAGCATGTAGAGGACCCTGGTTCGGTCTCCAGCACTGGTGATCAGTCAGGCAACCAAGTAAGAAACCCCACACAACCCACAGAACAGCTACTGTTTAGTGAAGGGTCCGTGCTAAAAACATTTCAAATACTTCGACAAGCCTGTCAGATACAGTGCCACTAAAATGATTCTCATCAGATTATCATTTTTCCATTTTTTTAAGACAGGGTTTCTCTCTATTATAACTCTTGTTGTCCTAGAGCGTGCTCTGTAGACTAGGCTCGAACTCAGAGACCCGCCTGCCTCTGCCTCCTGTGTGCTGTGATTAAAGGCGCTCGCCACCACACCCGGCAGCATTTCTTTTTTTTTTCTTAGCCAAATTTTGTTTTCTTTTCATATATGCATTTTTCTGTAATTTGCAACTTGCCATATCTTTAGTGTAGTCAGTGATAGTCAGGGGATAAAGATGACTGTGTTACCTAGTATTTACCATGGCCACAAAAAATTTGCCTGATTGTGGATGTGACAAAAGAGGAAAATAAAGTCACACTGGAGAATAGGCTCTGAGCCCTTACCTTGCTGGTAACCTAGGTATGTAGAATTGTGGGAAGGTTTCTTTTCTTTAAAATGGCTAAATTACAGTGAACTCAACTAAAAACAGTAGGTAGGTAGTATTCAGATTTTGCTCATTGCTCAGTTAACCTACACCGTGGTAATTGCACAGAAACACTAACTGAAGACAGACAGAAATAGACAGGGCCTTTGCTCTTACCGTTAGCCTGTTGCCTAAGCCCTTCTCCCGTGTGCCTTTTCTCTGGGATAGACTGGGTTTCTTTCTTGACCTTGAAAGCCTGTTTTCATGTAAGGTCCCCTCAGGGGTTCCTAGAAAGATCCTGCACGAATTATGCTGAGATAAGATGCCTTAATAGTTTTTGCTCTATGATCTGAAAAGTTTCACACTACAATCCCAAAGGATTGTCCTAGTATAGTAATTATACTAGATGGAATTATAGCAAAGGATAATGTTGGGCGAGAAAGTATGGACTTGGCCTATTTTCCCCCTTCCTCTAGTCTGTATAGATACATATTATACATAATCCTCTTTTTTTTTTCTCTCTGTATTTAAATCTATTTTTTTAAAAGATAGATTATCAAACCCAGGATTTTGAGCATATTAAATATGAACTCAACTACTGAGTTCTACATCCCCAGACCCAGATCCTTTTTTTTTTTTTTTTTTAAGGGTCTCATGTAGTCCAGGCTTGTTTAGAACTCACTGTGTAGCTGAGGCTGGCCTTGAACTCTTGATCTGCTGCCTCACCCTCCAAATGCTGAAATTACAGACATGTGCCTGTAATCCCCCCTTCCCTTTCACCCGGCCCCTTTTGTTTAAACCCAGCTCAGATTTTCTCTGTAGAACTCTGGATACAGCTCTTACCACCCTGACTCTGAGCAGTTATGCCAATCTTATGAGGCCCTCAGAAGGTTCAGGTTATTAACATCTCTCTCAGAATGGCAAGGAGAGCTAGGGCAGCTCATGAGAGGGCTCAGCAGGTCCTTGTCTTCCCTAAGAATATGCAAGTGCTTAACAATGTTGCAGGAGACTTGGTGGGCGGGTATAGCTGCCTGGAAGTTGTTCACGCTCCTGTAATCGATCTCACTCATGCTTCTGTGACTCCAGTTAACTTCATCAGTTCATCAAGCCAGACTTGGAGGAAACCCCTTTTTAGTCTGTTGTTACCGTATGTCACATCTGGGATGAGGAGACATTTGTTTACATCTTTCTAGAAAAAAAATCACACACCACTTCCCTAATAGTTTCTTTCCTCATTACTACTACTACTTAAAAAATTTAAAAAGAATTTGTAGAGATGGTTCTTCCTTTTAAACATGACTATATTTTTACATATATATGTGTATATTTTTTTCCTTTTGAGCTTTTAATTTTTGTATGTAGATTCTAAGACTTTGAAAAGGTACTGCAATTTAAATAAAAGCACCAAGCATATTGAAATCTAAAGTATCTTAGCTATCCCATATATAGAATAAAGTTCTCTTTTATTATTTCTCTGTTCTTGCTCCTTTTCTTTCCTTTCTCCAGCAAATTGAATTGTAGTTTAGTGTGTGACTCACTTCTCCTCATCACTTACAGTAACTTTGGGCTTTATGTTGTTTAAGGTTGGCTTAAAGGACTTTGGTTACTATTCAAATCTTGTGGTATCATTAAATCAAGATATGTAGATAAAAGCTATGGTGGCTATTTGTCAGATTATATACAAAATTTTCTTCAAATGTGAATTGATTTTTTGAAAGTATCTTCTGACATTTTAAAGATAAGATTCCCATACCCTCTGCTTATTGAAGAGGGAGATAGCAAGGATAATTTATTTATTTGATAATTCGTATTTACTATTTAAAAGCAACAAAAGGATTATAGACAAATGCTGTATTTTAAAAATAATAACATTTCGAAGGTACTATTTGTCATTAAAGATCGTTTTTAACATCACACACAACTTGTTCACTGGGGTATTCATTTGAAGAATTTATTGCTTGAATATATTATTTCTTGCCTATTTGGATAAGTAATAATAATTATTTTAGAACCTAAAAAAAATCCACCCAAGTCAGAGTTAATTTTGACAGCCTCAGTACTCTGTGATATAATTAAGATTTGTTTTCATAAAATTATATATATATATTTTTAAGATTTATTTATTTTATGTTTGAGTGCTCTATCTGCATGTACACCTGCAGGCCAGAAGAGGGCATCAGATCTCATTATAGATGGTTGTGAGCCACCATGTGGTTGCTGGGAATTGAACTCAGGACTTCTGGAAGAGGAGGCACTGCTCTTAACCGCTGAGCCATCTCTCCAGCCTAAAATTTATATTTTAAAATTGGCCAGGAAGCCGGGCGGTGGTGGCGCACGCCTTTAATCCCAGCACTTGGGAGGCAGAGGCAGGCGGATCTTTGTGAGTTCGAGGCCAGCCTGGTCTACAAAGCGAGTCCAGGACAGCCAGAGATATTCAGAGAAACCCTGTCTTGAAAAACCAAAAAAAAAAAAAATTGGCCAGGAGTGGTGGCACATGCCTTAATGCCAACACCTGGGAGGCAGGGACAGGCTGATCTCTGAATTCAAGGCCAGCCTGATCTATATAGTGAGTTTCAGGCTAGCTAAGACTTCATAGCAAGAATTTGTTGCAGATAGAGTTATTTATGTATTATAAATTGTAATTTTATTTATTATAATTGTAAATCTGTTTCAACTTCAGTGGTATGTCTTCCCCTTTCATGTTGTAAGTATAAAGTTATAATTCTGAAGTCAGTATTATGAGAAATTTGAGATCTTTTTTTAAGTATTATGAAGATGGCAATCTAAAATGAATAGGGGCTTAAAGTAGAACATGTATGAATCTACTCTGTGAAAAGTAACTTAACCTATTGGTAGTCTCAAACAATGTGAGGCTGCATTGCACTGTATTCCTTATTGAATCCTTACAACTAGATTTTTAGGGATTTCTCTATAAGTGCTGACATACTCCTTTGATGACATTATTCCCAGATTGCCCATCTTTTCTCTATTTGAAATTTCAGTTTGGAATAGATTTATGAATGCAATCATGGTCCATCTCTGACTTAAGACTATATCATTGTCTCATGCCTGCAGATTGGGCCTGAGTGGGTTTGATTCCCACTAGCAGTCACACAATGACAGTGGCTTTTGTGTTCTCAGATGGGTTACCTCAGCCCTAACATTGTTTCAGATACTTAGGAACATGCCTTGAACTTCTAGCAGCTTTCAGGTAGGTGACTTCCTCCTGAGGAAGACCCTAGATCTATTTATGAGAGTGACTCCAAGCTCAAAGGGCTGAACTTTCTTTCTATATCATACCACTTATCTGTATCCTATATTCTCCAGTTATAACTGAGGATATGCTAAGTTGCATATCTTTAGTTGGGAAATGTATTTTGTTTATGATGTACTTGTTATCTAAAGGAAACAATCCCCCAAACAAAGAATTGATTAAGATTTTATTGTTTCTAATTGAGTTAAAAAACTAAAGTCTTTATAATTACACTATTTAATTTTAGTTGAATGTAATATCAGATAGTCTAACCAGTGATCTGTTGGTGTGATGGCCTAATGGCAAATAAATTTCTTCACATACAAGTTTAAAATAATTCAAAATCCTTTTAGGAAGAGTCCTTTGAGTACAACTACGGAAGAGTAGAGTAGGAATTTCATACAAATTGCATGGCTTCTTATTTATTTCTTAATAAACCTTCCCTTCCTTGTTTACCAAGTGCCACCTAATTTCACTGCATAGAAATTGTGTTTTTTTTTTTTCAACATTTTTAGGTGAGTACCCAGAATATGAAGATGGGTGGGCTGCCACGTACAACTCCTCCAACTCAGAAGCCCCCCAGTCCCCCTATGTCAGGGAAGGGGACACTTGGGTGAGTGCACAGTGACAGAAAACCATGTTGTGTACTGTTGTGTAAAAAACAAAACAAACCCACAACCTCTGTGTAAATTAGTAGAGAATATTTTCTTCATAGTGTTAACTTTTTGTGTGTAACTTTTTTTTCCCTTGGTAAACATATCTTTGTACTTCAAAAGTGGTTTAGAAATTATTTTTGTAATGAACTTTTAATCAAGATAAAATCCTAACCTAAATTCATGGTTAATTATAAAGTGAAGTCTAACTTTTTCTTAGAAGATTTTACTGGTCCTTTTATATTACAGTTGAGTTTATCAGAATGTCCTTGTTAAAGAGGCTGTGTGGAGTATAACGCTCTGTGTAATTTGTTATGATATTTTTCAGTTTTGATTTGGGCTCTGGAGTTAACTTTATTTTTACAAATATTGACAGAAGGAAAGTGTGACCTTTTTCTTGTACAGTATCCTAACTTTATCAGGATTGAGGTTGTCCAGAAGCCAGTTGGCTGAAATTCTAGTTTAGCTCTGTTGTATGTTCTATGGTCCTGTAGTCAGTTTGTCAATATTTTAGATTTTTCATCTATAAAGGGAGTGATATTTGTCCTCTACCAATTTTCCAGGATCACTTTACTACAAATTGGATTTTCAGAAATGTATAAGACAATATGCTTTCAGAACCATTGTCTTTGTGATATTTTCTCAAAAAAAAAAAAAAAGACAAGAAACAAGAGGAAAACCCCAAATAAACAAGCAAAGCAGCTGGTCGTGGTGGCACACGCCTTTAATCCCAGCACTTGGGAGGCAGAGGCAGGCAGATCTCTGTGAGTTCGAGGCCAGCCTGGTCAACAAAAGCGAGTCCAGGATAGCCAGAGCTGTTATACAGAGAAACCCTGTCTCGGGGGGGGGGGGGGGGGGGCGACGACAAGCAAAGCATCCTCACTCCACCATCAAAGTTCTGTCAGCAGTTGGATTTGTGTGGGGCAAAAGCGAGTTGAAATATAAAAGAGGATAGTGTTGGAAAGAAAGTATAGTTTAGTCTGTGTAAAAAGTCAAAGTCAACGAGGGATGGATGGTTTAATTAATGAATTTATTATTTCTTTTTTAGGCCAGGTTGTCATTGTGTACTGTAGTCCATATTGGCCTTGAAAACTCTTGATCCCCTTTCTCAAATTTTGGAATTTGGGATTACAAGTTTATGTCTGTCATTCAGTTTAGGATTTATGTGAAATGATCTTTTTGTTCTTAGAATAGAGAGGAAAGAATCTAACAGGTCAAATAGGATTTAAACTTCAAGGTCGTGTGAAAATGACTTAGTTGAGTATGGTGATTGCAGAGGGAACATTTGCTTTGTTTTCCTGTAGAATATTTACATTTCCCTTACTTGTACTACCTTGAGTTGTGATGAGGTGGATATAATATATATGGAATTTGTTAACTATAATGAAATTTGTTAAGGTTTAAGTTAAGATTGTTATCAAGTCTCTGGTAAAAATTAAAATTTCTTGCTCAGATTTTGAACTTACGTACTCATGTACCAGTAATGCATTTTCCTGGGTAATAGCAGGAGTTTAGCTGCTCCTTGGAGACCAGAGTGGCCAAGCTCCATTTGTCCATTTAATGGTCATGGGCTTTTTTCTTTAGTTTTTGTCCAGTCACCATATATTACTCCTTTTCCTCTTTTTCATTTTGTTTCAGTTTTTTAACCTTGTTCATATCATTGTTTTTCTGTATAGCTCTCAGTGAAGTTAGAATAGAACATTCTAGTGTGCAGAAAGCACTGTCAAAAAGTAGTTTACAAATTAATTTCCTGATATATATATATCATACATCATATCATCTATATCATGTGATATGTAGCATATTATAATTTATATTTAATTTAAATTAATTAATTTAAAATACTTTAAATTATTTGTAATTTATTTATATATATGCATTCTAATTTAAGAGATGCTTGAATTCTTTAAAAATATTTTTAATTCAAGCTGGGTGGTGGTGGCGCACGCCTTTAATCCCAGCACTTGGGAGGCAGAGACAGGTGGATCTTTGCGAGTTCGAGGCCAGCCTGGTCTACAAAGTGAGTCCAGGACAGCCAGGGCTACACAGAGAAACCCTGTCTCGAAAAAAACCAAAAAAAAAAAAAAAATAATAATAAAATTTTTCTTAATTCAAAGTCCTGACATCTCTCCATTTCCTTTTGACACAGTAGCACATATAATGTCTCCTATTTATTTTGAATTGTTAATTATTTTGTTTATTGAACAATACTTGAGGGAAGTAGGATCAACAGTGAATTTGAAAAATAAATCTTATTTGCTGGGTGGTGGTGCACACCTTTGTTCCAGCAGTCAGGAGGAAGAGGCAGGTGGATCTCTGAGTTCGAGGTCAGCCTGGACTGTAGAGTTTCAGGACAGCCAAGGCTACACAGAGAGACCCTGTCTTGTGTGGGAAAAGAAGAAGAAGAGGAAGAGGAAGAGGAAGAGGAAGAGGAAGAGGAAGAAGAAGAAGAAGAAGAAGAAGAAGAAGAAGAAGAAGAAGAGAAAGAAGAGAGAGAATAGGAAAGTAAAGAAAAATAATCTCATTCAAAGTCAATGAGCTATAACTTGAGTGGCCAGGAAAGCAATGCTTAGAGAAACTCTGGGAACCTTGTGGGGAGTGAATTACTGAGAAATACATGAGCTAATTGAGCAACATCCTCTTACAAGAGAAGGAAGCTTTTTAATTTTCATGTTTGGGATGCCAAATTCTTTATAGACCTAATCTCATCTGGAAGATATTGTCTTGAAGGATTTGGTCACTTAAAAATAAGAACTGAGTGAATGATAACCAAGGCTTCAGGAAGCCTCTTACATCCTGTTACTTTCCTTTCTGATTTTCATTTTCTTCCTTTGAAATGAAAATTTTAAAAGGGAAATGATTTGTTAATAACATTATCTGGTTTGAGTTTTATCATTTAAAGACTTAAGATAGAAGGAGTTAGGTAGGCCTTTAAAATTTTTTATCAATGTTGAACCCTGAGGAGGAAACAGGAAAGAAATTAAGGTAAAATTGAAGGAGAAAGGTTGGAAAATTGAAAAATGAAATTAAGTAGTGTATTTTTAAGTGCCAATATACCTAAACACACAATTTCTGTGTGTTTAGTGTATAAAAAGGGGGGCTGGGCTAAATGACTGATACTGACCATCATGTGGAATTTGTGAGTTTAAAAATCTGCATTTGTCATCTGTATTTTTAAATATTCTGGTTAGGGAGAGAGAGGAGAAGAAGATAATTAGTGCATTCATTCAGTGCATTTGGGAAATTTTGACATGATCCTAAAATAATTCACATTCTTCTAAGAAAAGAGTAGAGTCTAGAAAACATTGCCTTCAACGATAGAAAACGTTTGTTTTCTGTGAATAAATAAACAAAATTACAGTAACATAGGGAGTTGATGTTGGAGACTGAAGTTTACACTACATATCCACCAGAACTCTCTCTAATGA
>CAJQZJ010014103.1:9163430-9187709 GCA_907164525.1 Lophiomys imhausi | reverse complement strand
TGTTTCTTTATCCACGTTTCCTCACTGTCCTGCCCCTCATATATTGTCTGCTATATTTGTAGTTTAGCCAGTGAAATTGCAGTGTAGATCTGACTAATTGCCTTGATTATATTTCTCTTCTCATGCTTGGTGGTTTTTTTTTAAACTTCATTTTCATCTTAAATTTTGCCAGAATATGTCACATAGTCTTCTAGTTGTGTTTTCCAAATTTTCAGTTCAAGTGTGTTTTATTCTTTTTTTGTTTTTTTTTTGTGTGTTTTATTCTTTTTTTGTTTTTTTTTTTTTTCTGAGATGGGGTTTCTTTGTGTAACAGCCCTGGCTGTCCTGGAAGTTGCTTTGTAGACCAGGCTGGTCTCAAACTCACAGAGATATTTCCTTAAACAAATACCAAACCTGCTGGGCGTGGTGGCGCACACCGTCAATCCCAGCACTCAGGAGGTAGAGGCAGGTGGATCTCTGTGAGTTCAAGGTTAGTCTTGTTTACAGAGTGAGTCCAGGACAGTCAACGATACAGAGAAACCCTGTCTCGAAAAACCTTGAAAAAAAAAAAATGAAATGATAGTGCAATGATAGTTCAAGGAAGACGGTAGTTGAGTTGTAATGAGATCATTTCCGAAGCAAGTTATTGATAGAAACACTTTGATTAGAATATAACTGAAACCCTTTTGATTCTCTTTAAAATCTAAAGTCAGAGAAATGGATTTTTAAATTTATTTGCCAACAGTGAAGAGTTACAGAAACAGACATTTACTAGTTAAGTCTTCTTTAAGAATATAAAATATTGTGGGGAGTTGGCACATGCCTTTAATTCTGGCACGCGGGAGGCAGATCCAGGCGGATCTCTGTGAGTTCTAGGCCAGCATGGTTTACAAAGTGAGTCCAGAACAGCCAGAGAGCTCTGTTACACAGAGAGACCCTGTCTCAAAAAAAACAAACCAAAACAAAAAAAAAAAAACTGAAAAAGAGAGAGAGAGAACATCTTGGTATTAAAGAATGCATATTCTTTAATATTCTACATATGTATTTTTGCATATACATTCATACACATGTAGTAAACCTAGCTTAGTAAGACAATCATGAAAATTAAGAATATGGGAAACCTTTTGTAGCAATTAACTTACAGAAATCAGTGTTTCTTAAAATAGAGGCTTTATGATCTTGTTTACATTATTTCCCTCCCAGGGATGTACAGAAGAAACAATAAAAGCAATATTGGGATGGCTCATGCTGCACCACCATATTCTCTAAAGGCAATTAGGTTAGGAATAGCAGTGCCCCAGATCTGCAGGAGACTAGAGGTTGGCATGGCACAGTAAGTAAGGAGCAGTAGCAAGAAGCTGTCTTTGAATGTTATTTTAGATAGTTCTTAGGGTAGGACAGAACCAAACCAAACCAAACCAAAAACACAACTAAAAAGTCTTACAGACTTTCTCAGTTGACCAAGTGAAACAAATAGACCCTAAGTACTGACTGTTAAACACAAATTACATATTTAGACTGTAAGTCATAATCAGCTATTTTTTCTTGGCATAGCAGCTTTTGGTAGCATATTTGAAAAAGTATCAAAATGATTTTTAAAAATGTTCTGAGACTAGAAGGCTGACGGTTCTTTGGTAGCCCAGTTGCATCATTAGACAGCTCCTCTTACTGATTACTCAGATTATCTTTTTCATCTCTTGGTCTAGGTTGATATTTGTTTTTGTTTTTGAGACAGGGTTTCTCTGTGTAGCCCTGACCGTCCTGGACTCACTTTGTAGACCAGACTGGCCTTGAACTCACAGAGATCCACCTGCCTCTGCCTCCTGAGTGCTGGATTAAAGGCTTGTGCCACCACGCCTGGCAGGTTGATAGTTGTTTAAGGAAATATATTTTAATATAAATTATATAAATTATTTTCCTCCCTGGAATATAAAATACCAGCAACTAAGTTTGATAATAACCTAAGGTAATGTTCTTCATTGGTTTCAGAAGCAGTTTTTATTATGCTTAGTCTTTTTTTTTAGAATATTATAAACCTTATAAAAATAAAATATAAAAGCCTAATATTACTGCATTAAAATTCTTTTGAATTGGATGTTTGAAGTATCAGACTTCAAGGATGCATCACAAGACTTTGTAAGTTAGTAGGAAACTTAGACTTGTAAAGTCTGAGCATTTGACCAGCACATTCACACTCTGAGTCTGTTTTGCTGGGAACCCTTTACTTTAGTGTCTAAATGTTGTTCTGTACATAACTATAGTTGTCATTGTTGCTCAGTTTAAGACCTCTCTGGAATCTTCTCATCACCTGGCTAAGTCTCTTTTCTAACTACACCATTGTATTTTTCCATTTTGTTCTGTGTGCACAGGTGTTTTGCTTGCATGCATGTCAATTCACTCACTGCATGAACTCCTGTGGCCACAAATGCCAGAAAAGTTGTGAGCTGCCATGTGGGTGCTGGGAATCGAACCTGAGTCCTCTGCAAGCAAATGCTCTTAACCACTGAGCCATCTCTAGCCCATCACCATTTTATTTTAATAAAAATAATGTGACTCATTCTAAATTCAGAGACCTCTCAGTTGTTCTAGGGCAAAGGTCTTAGCATACAAGGGGTCATTTTGTATAAATAATGGGAATATACAAGTTTGGAAAGCTGCTTCTCATTTCTTTTGTTGTTACTAAGGATGGAATTTTAAGCCTTTGGTGTAGGAAGCATGTTCCACTACTGGGCTATACCCAACTTCTACTTCCTGGTCTTTTCTGTTCATAGGAATGCACAGAACCAGATGGAACTGAATTCTGGTTAGATGAATTTTTGAAACTTTCCTAAGAGTAGCTTAGAAAAACAACTAAGGTCTGAGGGCTTATTTTCCATGACTGCTTTTGGTGGCCTTTTTAAAACCATGATGGTCTCATGTCTAGAAAAGAAGCATTTTCATCTTTAAAATTAGTAAGCCCAGCTGGGCCTTGGTGGCGCACGCCTTTAATCCCAGCACTCAGGAGGCAGAGGCAGGTGGATCTCTGTGAGTTCAAGGCTAGTCTGATCTACAAAGTGAGTCTAGGACAGCCAGGGCTACACAGAGAAACCCCACCCCCTACCCAAAATTAATAAGCTCAATTTGCCCATAAAAAGACTGTTATAAAAATTATGTGTACTTTTTTTTTAGCCCCAATACAAAAGTTACTGTTTTGTTTGGTGGATAAACAATAGCTGAGGAGTGATATTTCCTATTTTTCTGTTTGAGTGGAGGGAAGGAAGTTTGTGTCTGTTACCAAAAGAGGATGTCTGGTCTCACAGGATGTGTATGCATGTGCAGTGGTCTCCTTTCCTGAGGTCCTGTGCGTGTGCTGCTGCTTCTCAGCTGCAGTTGCTGTCTTGCTGCCGCTCTCCCCACTTGCTTCCTAGCTGCATGCATTGGAAGAGGGTATTGCAGATGTTTCAGCAACAGCCCCATATTCTGAGTCAGGGATTCACTGCCAAGAAGTGTGATTTTAGAGGAAAACCTAACTAAAGTTGTCCTTTGAAGAAAGGAACCAATTTCTGAGGGTGTGCGGGTTTTTCTTTTCTTTTTTTTTTTTTTTTTTTTTTTTGCGGGTTTTTCTTACACGTACATACTCACCACAGTGACCTGTGTAGCTTTTCTCTGTGCATTTGACTTTTTCCTGATGTCTGCACACCATCCGCTGTTACCGCTCTACTGAGAGCTACTGACTTTATACTTGGTGACTTCTAATAGAGTGCTCCCATATTTCCCTGTTGCCTTTCATTCTTAGGATTACGTTATCCCCATGCGTCCCATTTATCATGCTGCCTCTTCACCGCCCTGTCCTTTCCCAGCACTTAACTACCAAGGTCAGTGAGGTAACAGCTTCTTCACCTCTAGTCATGCAGGCTGAGTCTGTGAGGCCCTTGTCTGCCCTTTTTCTGTCCGTGTATGCTAGTTACGTCATTAGTGGCCACTGCTGTTTACATGTACTGTTACTGATCTCTTTTTGTTTCTAGAATCTGCCTTGGTTTACTGTGAGCCATTTCTTGGACTAGGCGTTTGAAGAAAAGTGTTGGCGACCACTATGTAAAACAGGGTTGCATTACCATTTTCCATATTGTATTTATGGATTAGATCCAAAAAATCTAGTTGTCATGGTGTCTAAAGGAAAATGTAACATCAAGAATTTGACGCTTAGCTGGGCGTGGTGGCGCACACCTCTAATCCCAGCACTATACTTGGGAGGCAGAGGCAGGTAGAGCTCCATGAGTTCAAGGCCAGCCTGGTCTACAAAGGGAGTCCAGGACAGCCAGGGATACACAGAGAAACCCTGTCTTGAAAAACAAAAAACAAACAAACAAACAAATAAATAAAATAAAAATTTTTTCGAGGCTGAGTGAATTAAAAAATCAGACTCTACACTAAGCTCTTTATATACATTCTTTTCCTTTTCATGCCCACACACTCACCTTTCTGTGATTTCCATTAAACAGTTTGTCTTTATGTCTTGAGTGTTTTGCCTGTATGAATGTATGTGCACCACATGCATGCTAGGCACCTGTGGAGGTCATAGAGGTTTTTGGATTCATGGAACTGGGGTTACAGAGGGTTGTGAGGCACCATGTGTATGCAGAGCCTCTGCAAACAAGCAGCAAGTGCTCTAAACAGCTGAGCCAACTCTCTGTAATGTTCCCCTTGCCCACGAGAGAGGGTCTCTCTGCGTAGCCTTGGCTGTCCTGGAACTGTTTTGTAGACCAGACTGGCCTCAAACTTAGAGATCTGTATGCCTCTGCCTCCTGAGCTGGGATTAAAAGTGTGTGTCACCACTGCCCAGCTAATATCTTGTCTAATTTTTAAACATATCTTCTACTAGCCATATAAAGGAAGCATTTTGGTCCTGTGAATTCTCCTTACAGTATTTTATTCCTAAGCCTTTGTCCGAATTTGCTTCTTAAAAAGTCTTTCTCTACTCCTGTCTGCTTAACATTCATATCTTCAAGTGCTTGCTCAGAGGTTAGTTCTCTGTAGCCTTCTTCCCTGTGGCCAGCACTGTCTCCAGGAATTGTAGACAAAGATTATTGTATTAATGTGTTTTTTTTTCGTGCATATGTAATCACCTTAAATGAAGAAACACTTGAACCTTCTTAGTTTTATTAGTTGTATTTTGGAGTGAATAGAGATTTCTATTAAGAAAATGGATATACCCTTTCTCAAAGAAACTGTAACTGTAGAGTTAACCTCCTAAAAATTATTTGGATATTTGCCTTACTGGTTTGTTCATGCATAAATATCTGTTGAAGGCTTATCATATTCCTAAACTGTGCCAGGCACACTGAAAGAACAGTGGCTTTTTCTGTAGGCTCAAGGATGAAATTCATCAGATTGGAGTTAAGTACAGTAACAGCATCTGATTCAAATGAAAGCTTCCGATAACTCGTCTTCTAGCATAGTCCTTGCCCCTCAGTAAGAACTCGTGTCATATATGTTTAACTAAATGAGGAACCAGTTAATGCCTATTGTTATTGAGATGATAAAAAACCTGTTTAAGTTGTTGAGATGTCATGTTTTTCTCCTATACTGACAGATGTTTAAGTTTGTAACTTTCAGATAAAATTCAGAAAATCAACTAAATTATTCATGGTAATCAACAGAAATTCTTGGAGAAGGCATTTGCAGTGGATACGAAGAGGATTGGTTCCCATTACATGTTAGAGTAGATTGTGTATGATAGATGATTCCTGCTGTAGTTTTAAAGCTTGCTAAAACTCTCCAATGTATTGTTTTGTTTATAAAATTACCCTCAAAAGTGGATCCATAAGATAGACAAATGTGTGTGAAAAGTGATTTTCCTCCTTTATGTATTTTACTGTATTGTCCTGTCCTTTTTATATAACTTGCCCATACCCCTTATCCTCCACACCTTTTTTTGTTTGTTTGTTTTTTTTGCAGTATTTCTTGCTGCTCCTCCTCCTCCTCCTCCTTCCATCCTACAGGTGACTCCTCAGTTACCTTTAATGGGATTTGTGGCCAGAGTCCAAGAAAATAGTAAGTGTTCATCTTCTTTATGCTGTAGCTCAGTCACAGGCATAGAATGTAGTTGCTCACTAGCGCTTCACGGATTTGAGTAAGTCATCGTGTGACTGGTTGGTGGTGATGATAGGAGTTGAGGTGGGCTGGGGAGATAGCTCCGTGCTCAGTGCACTCTGCTCCTGCAGAGGCCTGGACTCCAGCTCCAGAAGGGTCCCACACCTCTGGCCTCTGCAGACACTGGTACTCAAGTGCACATATCCACACTTACACACATAATTAATTGAAACAAAATCGAAAAAGGATTCCAGTAAAATTGTGTTTTCAGGTGGTGGCGCACGCCTTTAATCCCAGCACTCGGGAGACAGAGGCAGGTGGATCTCTGTGAGTTCGAGGCTATAATACATATATGTATGTGTGTGTGTGTGTGTGTGTGTGTATACACACACACACACACACACACACACACACACACTCTCTCTCTCTCTCTCTCTCTCTCTCTCTCTCTCTCTCTTTTAGGCTAATCATCCCTGCATTCCCAGTAAATTGTCTGTTGAGGTAAACAGTTTTTTCCCGAGGGTGCGGTACAGCTGAGTGGTAGAGCACTTGCCTAGTGTGCACAGTGCTGGGTTTAATTTCTGCCCCTCAGTGTGAGGGTTGTTAAGAGTGATAGATGTGATTGCTTATGATTTTTCACTGTATATAATACATGTGGCAGAATGTGTTAATTGACTATAATAATAAGGCTTCCTGTCAGTATGAGGCTGTTAATAGGTTTTGGATGGTCAGAAGTTAACAGGCAGTTCTGATTATTGTGTGATTTTGGGAGAGATGCTCTAATCTGTGTTTTATTCAAGAGTCAAACTGTACATTAATTTAAGATCTAATGTCATCAGGCTATAGTAGCCCCACTGTGGACCTTTTATATGAAAGATGGTGCCACTCATGGCCTAGAAATACTTACAGCCTCTTGCTGAGGATGGATTCTCTGGAATTAGGCATTTAGCAGTAGAATGAAAGGCCTGTCAGAGCAGGGACTTTGCCCATTTTTGTTTGCTGCCTTTATCTTTGGCACTTAGAAAAGTGTCTGGCTGGTAGCTGGTACTTTGGGGCCCTCCTTTTTGGTATTTTGTGTTTATATTTTAACTGGTTGTAGTTGCCTATCACAGTTTCTATTACTGTGATAAAACCATAAGCAAAAGTAACTTGTGGGAGAAAGGGTTTATTTCATTTACACTTCCAGGTATAATCAATCATTAAGGGAAGTCCGGACATGAACTAAGAAGGACAGGAACTTGGAGGCAGGAGCTGATTTAGAGGCCATGGAGGAGTGCTACTTACTGGCTTGCTCCTCAAGGCTTCCTCAGTTTGCTTTCTTATAGCACCCAAGAACACCTGCCCAGGGATGGCACCACTGATAGTGGGCTGGGCCCTCCCCAATCAATCATAAATCAAGAAAAGGCATCACAGGCTTCTCCACAGGCCAGTCTGGTGGGAGCATTTCCTCAATGATCCTCCCTCTTTCAAAGTGACTGTATGTATCAAGTTGACCTAAAACTAGCCAGCACTGTGCCCAAGGGTTGAGTGTGTCAAGTCCCTTTACTTTTCTATTTGCTGATTTCTAAAAATGGTCTATTTATTTATTAGAAGATACTTTATATCTGTGAGCTTGAAAACATTGTAATTTTAAAAGATGTTTTCTTAAATTTAAGAGCTGTTTTCATGTATGTCGAAGTATATTTATGTTTTTAAATTATGCCTTTGCAGCCTTTTGTTCTTGGCCTGTGTGACCCATGCTGGCTCCAGGAGAAAATGGCTTCATTGCAGTGATCAGTTGGTCTAGTGTGTGCCAAGCACAGCCATGGCATGAGCTTTAGCCAGGCTTTGAGGTTAAGTGTAGGATAGAAGATACTGCATTTATAGTTTCCTGAAATAGCAGACTGATTAGAAAAGGGTTTTTGGAGTTCCAGATTTGAAGGACTTTCCAATTTAGTGAAAGTATCATTACAGCAAGAATGACACTTCTTCAAAAAGTCAGTTTAAGGTCATTGATTAAAGAAGACAGTGGAAAGGGCTTTTCTATTGATTGCTTGAGTGACTGACAGACTGACTGACTGATTGATTCATTTCCTTTTTGAGACAAGGTTTCTCTGTGTAACTGTCCTGGCATTCCTGGAACTCACTCTGTAGACCAGACTGGCCTTGAACTCATAGAGATCTACCTGCCTCTGCCTCCTGAGTGCTGGAAATAAAGGTGTGTGCTGCCATGCCTGGCTTACTTGTAATTTTTTTTTAATCATTTTTAAATCAACTGACATGATGAGTATTTCCCTGGGAGAATCCCATTATTCACTTAATACTACATGTTCTTTGACATGTTGCTGCTCAATTTGAACAAAGTATTTCAAATATCTTAGGAAGTGCAGGCCAGATTTTGAAACTGACTTTGAAGACTAACAGTCTATGAGACCATTTTCCTTTGAAATTGGACTTTAATGTTGAGTGGGATTATGGAACTAGTTGTCATTAACTTCTACCAGTAATTAGTGAAAGTTACAAGGTTTGTAGAAGCATGAAAAATATTTCATAAATAGAAGTACTATTTTAATTTAATGTTGTTTAAGTACTTGATTGGTGTTCAAGACCTAATTGTCACTTGAATAGATAATCATAGGTCTACTTCCTATTTGTCTCCTATTATAACTGTTTGCCTTTGGGATTCTTCTCAACCTCCTTGCTTTCAGTGCCTTCTTTCTCTCTTTGTATGAGGCATGCTGGGACTGACATAACAGGACTTATATATTCAAATGAGTGTGACTTTATTTTCTAAAACATGCACCTTGGAAGGATTTGTACTTTTGTTTTAGAATCATCTTAGGGCTTTTAAAGCACTATTTTAAAGATAGACTATGGAACTAACATTCTTTGCATTAAATTTAATGTGTGGAAGAGTCTGGAATCACCTGGAACCAGTTGTATTAAACCACTTACACTGTGATAAAATGTGCAGATATGCTCTTAATATTTTTTTTAACTATTTCTCATATGGCACCCCTGTTATTCATTGAATGGAGCCCAAACTCAGCAAACCCTTTCATGCCAAGTCCTTTTAGGCTTCCTCTGTCTGTCCTACTTTGGATGATTCTTTGAAGATTTTTGCTTTATCTCTGTACTTTAAAAAATACGCACTTTTATTATTTACAACCAACTTGAAATATCTATTCCCCATGTCCTACTACCTCCTAGGCATTAACTAGACTCATTTATCCCATCTCAGGAAGCCTTCTCTGGCCTTTAATCCCAGCACTTAGAAGGCAGAGGCAGGTAGATCTCTGTGAGTTCGAGGCCAGGTCTACAGAGTGAGTTCCAGGACAGCCAGGGGTGTTACACAGAGAAACCCTGTCTTGTAAAACAAAAAACAAACAACAAAAAAAGAATTTGGTTTATGATGCATGGTACTCTATTTCTCTCTCTCTCTTTTCTTTCTTGATTTTCAAGACAGCATTTCTTTGTTTAACAGAGCCCTGGCTGTCCTGGACTCGCTTTGTAGACCAGGCTGGCCTCAAACTCAAGAGATCCACCTGCTTCTGCCTCCCGAGTGCTGGGATTAAAGGGGTGCGCCACCACACCTGGCAACTATTCTAGTTTCTTAAAGTATCACTCTGGTTTAATTGTTAATCAAAGTTTGGTTGTCCATATCATGATGACATTGCGCCCCATTCTCAGCTTCGGCTGTTGGTGGCATTTCCTTAGTGATAATGAAGCCTGAGCTAAGTGCTGCAGACTTTGTCTTATAGTGGTGTCTTCTAAGGTGATGGGTGGAGATGCTTTTCCATATGTTGCTATCGGAACATTAATCTTGGGGATCTTCTTTGCACATTCATAGCATTAAGATTAAAAACAGAGCTGGAGAGATGGCTCAGTGGTTAAGAGCACTGGCTGTTCTTCCAAAGGACCTGGGTTCAAATCCCAGCACTTACATGGCAGTTCACAGCTGTCTGTAATGGCCAGGTGAGTTCAGGAAACCAGGGATACACAAAGAAACACTGTGTTGAAAAACCAAGAAGAAAGAGAGAGAGAGGTGTTTTGTTTTTTTTTTTTTGGGGGGGGGTTCAAGACAGAGTTCCTCTGTGTAACATCTCTGACTGTCCTGGAACTCACTTTGCAGACCAGGCTGACCTTGAACTCACAGAGATCCACCTGCCTCTGCCTCCTGACTGCTGGAATTAAAGGCCACTACACCCAGCCGAGAGAGAGAATTTTTAATGAGTAAGTTTTTATTTTATAAAGTAAGTAAGTACAGAATGGCTCAGCATATAGGAAAACACTGAAATAGCAGAGTATTGGTATGTCTTGTTTGTCAGTAGACTAAGATTAAAAAATAGGATACTCGCCGGGCGGTGGTGGCGCACGCCTTTAATCCCAGCACTCGGGAGGCAGAGGCAGGTGGATCTTTGTGAGTTCGAGGCCAGCCTGGTCTACAAAAGTGAGTCCAGGACAGCCAGGGCTACACAGAGAAACCCTGTCTCAAAAAAAACCAAAAAAAAAAAAAAAAAAAAAAATAGGATACTCAGAGAATTTCATGTATACAATTTTGGTACTTTATTAGTAAGAATAAGTACTGATGATTAAAATTGCATAGCTGGTGAATTCAAGTTCATTTTCCTTTGTTGTGTTCAAGTATGTACCAAGCATTTGAAAGCTTTGAGTTTTCTGGATTTACAAATGATTTTTTACATGCTACAACTTGATGAGACTGATCTATGGAAGCATATCTCTGCAGTATATATTTTAGGTCATTCTAATAATTCATATGGACATAGAGTCTCAAGAAATTTCAGATAATCAGTAAATCTGAATTGTTCAAATTCTATAAACAAACATTTTAATGGCTGAAGTTACCTAAAATTGTTAGTGATTTTTTTTCTCCCCAATTTGATATAGTTCTGTTTAATAAAAATGAGGCTGGCAGTGTAGTAAATCCTTACAATCCCAACACTTGGGAGTCTGAGGCAGTCGAATTGTGAGTTTGATTGGTTTATATAGTGAGAACTTGTTTGAATAAATAGAGAACAAAGTGAGAACAAAGTAGCAGATTGTAAAAATTTGACTTTTTCTGACTCTTTTTACTTTCTGTGATTATACTTATTCAAGTTACTAATATCTCTGATAACTCCTTTAATAGGGCATAAATTCCAGTATATTGCACTCATTTCTTTTAAAAGATAATTATGTATTATTACTGAAAGGTTCTGGAGGCCCAGTAAGTATTTTGAGCAAACCTCATTCAGCATCCATCAGCTTTAACCCAGAAGGGAGGGAGAAGTCATTCTTGCTCATTCATTTTTTGAAAATTATTTTCAAGTCTAGGTTTATATTTAATGAATCTAGAAGTTCAGAGAAATCTTGAGCTTCACATCATATTTTGTTATCAGCTTAATAAATTCTTAGTTTCAGATACACCACCTCCACCACCACCTGTGGAAGAGCCAGTCTTTGATGAATCCCCACCCCCTCCACCTCCTCCAGAAGATTATGAAGAAGAGGAAGCCGCCGTGGTTGAGTACAGTGACCCTTATGCTGAAGAGGACCCACCATGGGCCCCAAGGTCTTACTTAGAAAAGGGTAAGTGTCAGGATGACATCTGGAGTGATGGGAAAACATCTGTATGTATAAGTGAGACTTGATGGTACAAAAGAGAGTCTTTTTACTTACAAGTAAAGAATTATTTATTTGTATTATCTGTTGTGTTTTGGTTATTCAGTTTATAGGGCTTATGATTTTGAAGGTTTATTAGTAAAATTTTATGTTTATCTGTTACTATTGAACTTTTTAAAAATAAATTATATAACTCAAAAATAAAAAAACAAGTAGGCTTTTCTTTGGAATCAGCTGAGAAATTATTTTTCCAAGTATTTATTTCTGTCCCATGCTTTTAACCATCATCATGAGAACCATTATTTTGATTTTTTTTTTTTTACCCAGTTTCACCAGGTATTCCAGGTTGACTTTTAACTCTTGATCCTTCTGCCTCATCCTGAGATTACAGGTACCACTGTGCTGAAATTTTAGATAATTAAGTTTGAGTTATTTTTATGTATTTGAGTATTTCCATAGGAAACTTTCTCCCAAAGAATAATGATGTCTCAGTGTTTTTTGTAGAGTTGTTTGTGTGCGTGTGTGGGTGTGTAAAATTGTCTCTGCTGGGTAACCGTAACACAGCACCTTGGGAAAGGAGCTCTCAGGTCTCACGACTAACCAGTCAGCTCAGCTGTGCATGGTGGTAGGTCATTCCTACAGCTCCAGCACTTGAAAGGGTAAGGCCGGGGTCAGCTATATGATGAGGGCCAGGTCAGCCTGGGCTGCACAGTAAGACCCTGCCTCCAAAAGAAAAAGATAGAAAACTCTAACCAGCCAGAGGGGCAGTGGGGTTGTTGATGTAGAAAGAAATGTTCTGTTACAGAAACCAAAGCAACCAACCCACTCTGTCTCAGGGTTGACTGAGAATCGTGTTTTAGTTAATGTTCTATTGATGTGATGAAACACCATGAGCAGGCAACTTACAGAAGGAAGCATTCAGTGGGAGACCTGCTTACAGTTTCAGAGGGTTAGTCCATAATCATTGTTGGGGTGGGTTGTATCGGCTTTTGAAACCTCAAAGCACACCCCCATGACAGCACCTTCGCCAACAACACCATTCCTCCTAATCTTTCCTGAACAGTGTACCAACTCGGGACAAAGCACTCAATCATATGAGCCTCGGGGGTCATTCTCACAAATGTGTTTTATGAAGAATTAGAGAACTTACTGGCCTGGAGTGATGGCTCAGCAGTTATAGGCATGGTCTGTTTCTGTGGAGGACTCATTCAGCTCTTGTTGGGTGGCTTACAACCTCCTCTACCTTCATCTCTAGGGTTATCTGATGCTTCTGGCCTCTGTGCGCACCTGCACTCACGTATGTACTGCTGTACAGATATACAAACACACATAATAAACAGTTAAAATAAATCTTAAAGACGTAGTGGACTTGAGCTAGGCATGGTGGCACATGCATTCAGGAGGCAGAGGCAGGCAGATCTTCGTGAGTTCGAGGCCAGCCTGGTCTGCAGAGTGAGGCCAGAATAGCCAGGGCTACTCGGAGAAACCCTGTCACAGAAAAAAAGAAAGAAACAGTGGACTTAACAGTTTTGGCCATGATTGAGCAACATACACCGAATTCTTCTTTTTCTTTAAACAGGAACTGTGGGAAGATACACAAAACAATACTTTTTAAGAAACTGACTAACAAGAGGTAGCACACCTAGACCCCCAGACAAAAGGGATCTTTCTATAAATGTCAGATTGTCAGGAATGTGAAGGAAAAATGAATATGAGACAGAAGCAGAATATCTTTAGAGACAGACAGACAGACATTTGAACTTCCTGGAGATGAAAAATACAGTGTCTGGAATGACAGTGCCGAAGAGAGGATCAGTAGTCTTGATTGAAACATCCAAACTGCCACAAAAAAGAAAGAAAAAGTTTAAAATGCAAAAGCAAATTAGTAGGTATATAAGGCCAAATCAAGTAGTGTTCATTATATATATATATATGTGTGTGTGTGTGTGTGTGTGTGTGTAAAATATTGTATATAAATAAATAAAATATATACACACATGTTGTGTATGTATATATGCATATATCTCTATATGCATGTTTGCAGTCTGTAGAAAAGCTAAAATAGACTTGAAGCAATCATAGACAAATGTTTCCACAATTAAAGAAGATACATCTAGTTATCATTGCTGTCTAACAAAAGAGTCCAGAATTTATAGTCTTAAAAGAACATACTCTCTTCTACTGGTCTGTGTGACTTAGCTGGGCCCTGTAGTCTGGGAAGTCTCTTGGTTGCAGTCCAGGTGTAGACTAACGCTTACAGTTGTCTTAAGTCCTGCCTAGGGGAGATCACACTCTCAAGATTATTTGTTTGGCCTAAGTAAGGCAAGATTCACTTCCTCACAGATCATTAACATGAGGGCCTTAGTTTCTTCTTTACCCAGGCTGCTCGCAGCTCTGGACTGCATCGGTAAATGCCATAGGGGAGCTCACAACATTTCCCTCATTAGAAGGAATGAGCAAGAAGAGCCAGAGAAAGTGTGTTGGCAGGACAGAAGTTTGTTGACTCAGTCTCAGAAGTGACAGTTTATTAGTTTTGGCATGTTGTTTTGTGAGAGTATCTGTGTGCATGTGCATGTACGCATGTGGAGACCAGAACATCTCGGGTTGTGTTCCTTAGGCGAGTTCACCTAATTTTGTGAGGTAGTGTTTCTCACTGAGATCTGGGGCTTGATTAGGCTAGACTGTGTGGGGATCAAGCTCCAGATCTACTTGCTCCCACTTTGCCAGCGCTAGAATTACAGACGTGTGTCGCCAGACTACTCCTGTTGGTGCTGAGGGTTCAACTTGAGGCCTCGTGTCTGTGCAGCATTGTCTGAACCGAGCTGTTGCCCCAGTCTCAGGTTGTTTATTAAAGCAGGTTGGGGGCTGGAGAGAGAAATAGGTGGTTAAAAGCACTGGCTGCTCTTCCAAAGGGCCTGGATTTGATTCCCAGCATCCACATGGCAGTTTAGAACTGCCATTCCAAGGGGATCTGATGCACTTTCCTGGCCTCTGGATACTTCATGCATGTGTTGTACAGATATACATGCAGGCAAAATACCCATACACATAAAAAATAAAATAAAATAAAAGTTACAAAACTTTAAGCAAGTTAGTTGGTTTAGCCAAATGCAGAGAGTGGGTTTTGCATAAAGACTCAAGTATCGAATACCATGAGGCAGAAATCACTGGGAACTGATTTGGAAGTTGTCTACCACAAAAATGAGAAATTTACAGTATTAAGAAGTAAACCAGCTGGGCGTGGTGGCGCGTGCCTTTAATCCCAGCACTTGGGAGGCAGAGGCAGGCGGATCTCTGTGAGTTCGAGGCCAGCCTGGTCTACAAAGCGAGTCCAGGATAGCCAGAGATATACAGAGAAACCCTGTCTCTAAAAACAAAAACAAAAAAAAAGAAGTAAACCACGCCGGGTGTGGTGGTGTACACGTTTAATCCCAGCACTCGGGAGGCAGAGCCAGGTGGATCTCTGTGAGTTCGAGGCCAGCATGGTCTACAAAGTGAGTCCAGGACAGCTAAGGATAGACAGAGAAACCCTGTCTTGAAAAACCAAAAAAAAAAAAGAAGTAAACCCAACATTGAAGAAACAAAGAAAATCATGCTAAGGCATATCATAAATAATTAAAAACCACTTGTAAACAGAAAAATATTAAAGATGTTTAGAGGAGAAATGAGTCATTATATAAGAAAACAAACAATAACTGCCTAGTTTCATGTAGGTTAGAGATATACCATTTTTAAAGTAATCAAGGAGAATGTCAGTCTAAAGTTCTTCAGCAAAAGCACCTTATTTATTTATTTCTATAGTTATGAGATAAGATCTCTCTACATAATCCTGGCTGTCCTGAAACTCACTGTGTAGACCAGGCTGTCCTGGAACTCACAGAGATCCTCTTGCCTCTGCCTTCCAACTTGTTAGGATTGAAGGTGAGCACTAGCACATACAGCTAAGTATCCTTTTTAAAGACCTTTACAGACCAGAGAGAGGAAAGGGCTGAGACTTCATGACTAACAAAGACAAGCTAGGAGATTTCCAAAGAGTCTTTCATACAGAGGACACCAGATGAAACCTCAGGTCGCAAAGACAGTGAAGAGTACATAGTAAGTTTATGGGCATGCACCATTGTTTCATATTTTAAACTTTTTCTAAAGATAACTAAAGTTCTTAGAACACATAAGAAAGTGACTTCACTAAGGCAATGCAAGTAAATCTCTGTAAGGTTTATAGACTTCCTGTGACTAGTATATTCTTAAATACATAATGTATAGACATGTCTGAATATGTAAATAGTGTGAACTTTAGAATATGCAGTAGAAACATAGAAAACAAAGTTTAGATAATATGCAGGTAGGAAAGTTAAATAAAATTAAATACTCAAAAAGAGTCAAGAAAAAAAACAAGAGATGAGACAGAATTTAAAAAAATTCATGAGTACACACAGGGATGTTCTGGAGTTCAGAGGACAACCTTTGGTGTTAGGCTCACCTTTCAACTTGAGACAGTTCTCTTGATGTTTGTCACTATGTAGGCCAGGCGAGGTGGCTGCAAGCTTCTGTGGATTCTCCTTTCTCCACCTTTCATGTTGCTGTAGGAGACCTGGGGTTGTAGGGTGTGCTGTACTGCCCTGCTTTGTGTGTGTTCCAGGGAGTTGAACTTGGGCCTCACACTTGTGTGGGGAGGCTTTGCTCACTGAGTCATCCCCAAGCCCAGACAGACTGGATTTTAATATACAGCTGGCAGTTGGAAATGTAGCCTATCCATATATGTATTGAAAAGTAAAGTACTTAAAGGAGCTCAAATAAAAGTGAGAGATTAGATGAAAATACCCAAATGTATATATCATCTATAAGAAACTCACCTTCCCAGGCATGATGGCGCACACCTTTAATCCCAGCACTCGGGAGGCAGAGGCAGGCAGATCTCTGTGAGTTCAAGGCCAGCCTAGTTTACAAAGCAAGTCCAAGACAGCCAGAGATACACAGAGAAACCCTGTCTCAAAAAACCAAAAAAAGAAAAGAAACTCACCTTAAGGACACTGTTGGGAAAAATTAAAACAATCTTTTTTTTTTTTAAATACTTTATTTTTTTTCTTCAAGTTACATCTCAGTAACAAACCCCTCCCTATTCCCCCTTCCTATCCCGCCCTTCCACCCTCTTCCCCCCAGAAGTTTCCCCTTTCAGTCCAACAGATGGTTCCTTCTCTTATAACAGTAAGTATTATACAAAACAATAGATATAAATATGCCACATTTATGAGAGTAAATTGGCCCAGTATACCTTCCCAATGTCCAGTTTATACATATTTGGCCCCTGACTTTAACATTCTACTATCTAACCAACTCCATGAGTTTAAAGGTCTATATGTGACTCAACATTCATACTATCGTGCAACACACTTTTAAGAGTATCTTCTTAGATCTATAACACCCTCTTGATTCCTAAACAGTTCAAAATTTAACTATGAGACTCTAGCTGTCTATTCTTCAACCACCTCAGAGACCTGAGAGGGATAAATATATTTGCTTATATAGGAAGTGCAGGGCCTGCAGCTTCCAAAACTAAGAAAGAACATACCAATGACTGCCTGGACAGTTCCCATTTTCTCTCCATACAATCCAAACAATCTTTATTAGAAGACTAGGTTAGCTGTATTAATGTCAAAGATTTCAGAGCATGGAATATTATGTACAATAAGAGAGACAAATCTTAAGGGTAATTGAGTTATTTCATTAAAGGAGACATAGTAATCCTTATCTATAAAAAAATTAAAAATTCTGAAAGGAAAAATTACAAATCATAGTTTCAGTTACACTTTCCTGTCTGTCTTTTTACAAAAGAAATAGTAAATCAGTAAGGATATAGAAAGACATAAACAATATAAGTAATCAACTTACCTTCTTTGAGGTATATGGGATACTTCATCAAGTAATTACATGATGTACATTCTTTTAAAATACTAAATTCTTTTTCGTTGATGTAGATTGCATCTTGGGCTCTAAAAAAGTCTCAGTAAATAAAGCTTGAAATGATGTAAAGTACATTTTTTGACCACAGTATTTTGCTAAAATAGAGTGTGGTAATACAATCCTGTAGCCCCCAAATGTTAGAAGACAGGGAAGGAGTGCTTGAGCCCAGGAGTTAAAGGCTAACCTTAGCAACATAGTAAGCCATCTTTAACAACAACAAACAAAAATACCACTCCAAGAGAAAAAAAAAAATTTTTTTTTTTGTGTAAGATCCCTGGCTGTCCTGGACTAGCTTTGTAGACCATGTTGTAGACCTCCTGCCTATGCCTCCCAAGTGCTAGATTAAAGGTGTGCACCCCCATGCCTGGCTGGAATTAGCTTCTCTTAAAGAAGAAAGTTAGGTTGTGTGTGTATGTGTGTCAGGGAGAGAGAGACAGGTGGTGGAGAGAGAAATAGACAGACAGAGGGATGACCCACAGTTTTCCTCATGCCAGGCACACACTCTACCACTCAGTTATTTTTGTAGCCCTACTGTATACTTTTAACCCAATGAACATATGTATACACACATATAATATATATGTATATTTACATATAGATATTATATATAACTATACATATAAAACACTATATAATATATAACTTTATCAATATGTGTGGACCAGTGTTTAAAAAAAACTTATAGCATTAAATGGCATATTTAAAAATGTTTGATAAAACACACACAGACTCTTCCTTACCAGGAAAGAAATGAAAAGGTATCATTATATGTCGTATCAATACTAAATGGATAATAAAAAAACATATGTTTAACTGATACCCACAAATTTAACTTTATGCTCGCAAATTTAATATGTTAGACAAAATGATTCTCAAAAACAAATTACCAAAGCTCACTCAAAAAGAAATAGGTGGGCTTAGGGATGTGACTCAGTGGTAGAGCACGTGGCAAATTTTGTTTTCTTTTGTTTGAGACAGTCTCACTGTGTAACCCTTAACTTGCCTGGAACTTACTATGTAGACCAGATTGACCTTGAACTCTGAGGTCTCCCTGCCTCTGCCTCCTGAGTGCTGGATTAAATGCCATCATACCTGGAGTGACAGGTATTTTTATGCATTCTTTTTGCCTGTCACATTGCAGAATTTATTAATAAACTAATAATAGTTGGGTTTCTTTTTTTTGGTGAATCATTGCATGTAACATAAGTGCATTTGGGTAGCAAATGTGAGAACTATTGTAATTCCTACAAAGCAGTAAGTACAAGTTTAGAGAAGTTAAGTAGGTTTTGTGAATCAGGAAGTAAGAGTTGATTTGAGATGTGAACTGTGGAGCTCACACTTCCCCACTGTACTGAGCTCTGGGATTTGCTAGCCTCTACCGTTTTCTCACATTTAGTTTAGCAACTGTAGGGACTTAGAAAAGTCCACTAAGTGCATTGTTTCTCAGTTATTTTAGCTCTTTCAGAGTTACCTGTTAAAAACCAAATAATATTGTTTCCTTTTTTTTTTTTTTTTGGTTTTTCGAGACAGAGTTTCTCTGTATATCCCTGGCTGTTTTGGACTTGCTCTTAAACTAGACTAGCATCAAACTCACAGATATCTGCCTGTCTCTGCCTCCCGTGTGCTAAGATCAAAGGTGTGTGCCACCATGCCCTTATAATATTTTTAAAAATAATTTTTTTTCTGACGTTAGCTCATATCTCCATTTTAAGGCCTTGTTTAAATTTTGTTAAAAAGGAGAAGGACAGATGGGAGCAATTTGACTTTCAGAAGAACTGCGTTAGGTAGTGAAGATCAGTTGTTGTCTGATACTTTGTCTGGAATCCAGGACTATATAGTACCTGGAGATACTGCTTTTTCTGTACTTTTGTTAAGGTAGAAGGGACCAAGAGCACTTGATTAATGGCTGACCAATGTATCATCCAAATAAAGACTACTTCAGGAAGCAGTGTAGATAGGAGTTGAAAGCCAGAAAGTGTCTGTAAAACCTAGTCCTTATACTGCTTAGAAAATGTCCAAGTCCTTCAGGTACTGCTGAAACACTAGTGTGCTGGTAGGGACAGTGACCATGGTGATGAGGGAGATACTTCAGTTTCAGAGATTTGGGGAGTACAGTTACTGGTGGGGTTAACTCCTAGTTTCCTGATGTGTGTAGAAACTCAGTAGCAAGAGAAATGGAAGGCAGTATTTGTTCAAAGTAGAGGACACTGTGAGAGGGGAGCATGCAAACAGTGCATGTTGAGAGGACTAGGGATCTCAAAAAGGACAGGCGATCTGGTGGGGGTGAGGAAACAGGGCCTCGTTAACCAAGTGGCATTGTTTTCATAGAAACAATAGCCACACTAAGTTCTGAAACTACCTTTAGTTCAGATTGCATTGGTTTTTTTATTTGTTTTTTTTTTTATTTGTTTTTTTTCCCAAGGTAGGGTTTCTCTGTGTAGCCCTGGCTGTCCTGGACTCACTCTGTAGACCAGGCTGACCTTGAACTCACAGAGATCTGCCTGCCTCTGCCTCCCGAGTACAGTGCTGGGATTAAAGGCGTTTTTAAAGAAGTTAAATTTATTAGTGATAATGTCAAAGTCAGCTTGGTTCACCTCAGGGCAGATTGTAGATCAGTTTCAAATTATGTTGGGTTTTGTTGTTTTTCGAGACAGGGTTTCTGTGTGATCTCTGGCTGTCCTGGAGTCACTTTCTAGACCAGGCTGGACTTGAACTCAGAGATCCGTCTGCTTTTGCTTCCCAAGCGCTGCAATTAAAGGCGTGCGCCACCACGCTCAGCAAATTACAGACAGCTGTGAACTGCCATGTGGGTGCTGGGATTTGAACCCCGGTCCTTCGGAAGAGCAGCCAGTGCTCTTAACCACTGAGCCATCTCTCCAGCTCCCAGTTTCTAATTATATTAAACAGGGTTTTACTGCTTTATGGTAAGCCTTCCACTTTCCAAATAAGTAAAAACCATCTCAGTTCATAACAAGACTAAATAAAAAGGTAGATTGAGAAGGTAACTCGGTTACCTTTTGATTTTTTAGTAGTTTGCCAACCAATTCAAGGCACTTCATTGCCAGTGGTGATTACTGATGCTCTCTAGTACCTTTGTCACCATATCAGTACTTCTCCTGAATATTCTCATTTCTCACTTCCCTTTTAATGCATATTCAGTATACTTATCACTGATTCAGTAGTTGAATAATACTGAATATGCATCTATTTAGAAATGTCCAGTCCTTGTGTTGTATGGGGCACATGAGCAAGCAGTATTGTTTTCAGTAGTTAATGCTGTGTCAACTTGCATATCCATGAGAGAAGGTAGTTGAATCATCTCTGTTCCACCTTCCCTCCTGAATTCTCTTTTCTTTTCCCTTTTCCTTTTCTGGTCATTAACATTTTTCATAATAAATTTAAAAGGAAATGTTTAGTTTTGCTCAGCTAACACATTTCATATAAGATGCTCTTAACTGGAGTGCTGACTTGGGAATTTAGAGTGTTTTCATTTTAGAAACAGTGAGGGAAAATACAGGCACTATTGGCTCTCTTTTGCTTATAATAGAAATAGCCAGATGTTTAACATTTCATGTATTTCTATGTTTCCCTGGAATGAAAATTGTTAATTTTAAACAGCATTTTTGAGGGCAGTAAAAGGTAGTTTCAATTGATCACTAATTTTACTTACATGTGTGAGTGCGATAGCAGACATCAAAGACATTCTCTTCTTTTGTTATGTGAGTCCCAGGAATTGAACTTCCATCATCATGGTTGGCAGTAGTACTTTTCTTTCACTATCTTGCTGGCCCAAATGGAGATTTTTGTTGAAAAAAATTGTTCACGGTTTGCAGAGATACAGAGGACTGGAGCAAAGGCTAAGTCTTAAGTAGATGTGAGTTAACTTATAAGGTGTCCCATTTTATCAGAATTCTTGAGGGTGGATGCAATGTTAGGGACCTGAGATAAATTTCTAGAGGCCTATTGCAAAGTGACCTAAATTAATAAAAATCAGATGAACTTGCAGGTGTCCTGGTTCTCTTAACACTTTATTATTAATAATAGTATAATACTTTATTTTGTATTAAATTGGTAACAATGCAATATATGTTTTACACAATATGGTGCCTCAGTATAGGTTCAAATGAATAGCTGTCTTTCATGATCCTTAGATTATGTTTCTCTCTGCAGTAGGTTTTCTTTTTTTTTTTTTTTTGGTTTTCTCGAGACAGGGTTTCTCTGTGTAATAGCCCTGGCTGTCTTGGACTCACTTTGTAGACCAGGCTGGCCTCGAACTCACAGTTATCTGCCTGCCTCTGCCTCCCCAGTGCTGGGATTAAAGGCGTGCGCCACCACGCCCGGCTGCAGTAGGTTTTCTTATAGGCCATTGAAGGGTAAGTTTAACTAAAGTGTGATTTCTTTTTTGTATTTTTTTTGCTTGTTTGCCATTTATATTGGATTTAGAACCTTTTTCTAGAAAAGGATGTTTGAATGTGTTGAATTGGTCATTAGATAGAAAACATGAATATAAATTTTAGTGTTTAGAAAGTTTCCATGTATGAGTGCTTACTTGGTTTTGTCTTTCTAGGAATGGTATTCTCATTCACATCCTATTTTGTTTTCCCCCCTAGTTGTGGCAATTTATGATTATACAAAAGACAAGGAAGATGAGCTGTCCTTTCAGGAAGGAGCCATTATCTATGTCATCAAGAAGAATGACGATGGTTGGTATGAGGGAGTTATGAATGGAGTGACTGGGCTCTTCCCTGGGAATTATGTTGAGTCCATCATGCATTATTCGGAGTAAAGCCTAGCACAGCTGTGCTCCCCTTTCAGGTCAGGCCTTCCCAGATTAGCTAGAGGCCCTGGGAGTTTCCTCCCAGTGAAACAAATGAAACATACAAATGATAAAATTACTTCTTTTATTACTGTATTGGTTTATCCCCTAGTATTAAAAACAAAACATTAGCCAAGTCTGAACAAATGGATCTTCTTGCTGTCATTGTTATTATTCTGTATAGATTGAAAATGTGACCATTTTTCAATCCATGGAAGGCATGACAACATGAACATGTAGCTAAAACAAATCAGACCACACTGATGTGAGAAAACAAATCTGGGATCTTTCTCAGGAATACTGTACACCCTTGGATTTCTCTTCCTGCAGAGTCTGTGACATTGGATGTTCATTGCCTCTGCTTTGGGGCTGACTTCATGGCCTGGTGGACACCCTTGCCCCTTACTTACTTTCACTGTATGGAGATGAAGCAACCAGTGTTTAAATACTATATTTAAGTACTTTTTGATTGTTTCAGAAGGTTGTTTTTCTTCTTTAACACTGTAAAACCTGTGCTCTCTTGGCACTGGCGTGCACAGGCGAGTTAATCCTGAACTCCCTTGCCTCCTGTCCTGTTTGTAGATAATAAGGAAGACAAAATGTGAAAGTCTCCAAACATTCCCAGGCTTGTTAAGAGTTTGATTTTTAATGCACTGTTGCATGAGACTGCATTGGTGACAGCAGCTGGTGAATCTGATGTGAAATGTAGTGGACACTTCCATGTACTGATGTGGCTTTGTGAAGCTGGACATGAAGGTTATTGAGGCTGTGACAGCGGGTCCAGCCTTAGGCGCTGTTTCAGAGAGTAGGGCCTAGGAAGAAAGACTATTACTGTTCTCTTGCTATTTAAAAACATTTTTTCCTCCTTTTTAGAAGAGATTAGTTGTCAAGTCTCTAGACAGTCACTGAACTGAGAATGAAAGGCTGCTATTGTGCTCTTGGACCATTATCAATGGCAGTGTTAGTTGATGCTGAGTCATTTTTATTCTCTCAGCTATAGAAAAGTAAATATCTTCCTGACTTGATGTGATTAGACTCTAAAGTAGTACTCCTAGTAAGAGTCAGAACCTTGTGATTCAGAGTAAAGAGTGTACTGGGAAAGATTAAAATGGACAAAACACCCAGTCACATTTTGAAAATCAATATAATTTTGAAACAATTGGCATCTCCCTCATCTACAGTTAATTCAGTGGAGTTTATGTCTGGTGGTTTTAATAATCACTTCTGTAATTAGTATAAGAAATTGAAAAAAAAATGGAGGCAGTGTTACTGCCCAGTAGGTGAATGCCATGGTGGACGGGCCAGTTTGTATTGAGGCCCAAAACTCCAGGCCAGTGAGTTGGCTAGAATGAATTTGTCTAGGTGTCTTCGCCTGAAGGGTGAGAAGGAAGGGGAAGTAAAGCTGGCATAATTTAGATGCAGGCCTTGTGTATGCTTGCTAGTGATGCGAGAAGAATTTGGTTGAAAAAATGAACAAGTGTTGTAGATGTGAAGAAAAGCAGACTGTACAGGCAGAAGCTAATACTCTACTAAGAGATCTGTTATCTGAGCCTGAGGCTTCACTGTGTAACTCAGACCCAACCATAGTCCTTCTTAAGATTTTTTTTTTGCTTTAAGGTTGCAGGGTTTTGTTTGTTTCAGACTCCTGCTCTGGCCTCCCACATACTTAGATTACAAGCAGGAGCCACTATACTAGGAACAAGCTTTTTAAAATTTTAATTTTTTAAAACCACATTGCACATTAGCTATTACACTTTTAGATTTTTCTGAATGCTTTGGATTCATCTTTAACTTGCTTCTAGTACTTTCCACTTAATGCTTTTGTTGGGTCATCTTGACTATCTTCAGGA
>CAJQZJ010014103.1:9118591-9163420 GCA_907164525.1 Lophiomys imhausi | reverse complement strand
ATGCTTTTGTTGGGTCATCTTGACTATCTTCAGGATAATGTCCCTGAATGTCCTCTGAATCTTTAGCTCCATTATGGACCCAGCAAGACTACTTATGAACATGCTTAACTTTGCTTGTATTGGTACATGGAAACTTTTGAAAATAGTTGCACTAATTATTTATTTAAGTAGCCTTTTGCTGAACAAGCTTAGTGGATTAATAAGACATTTGGAAACCCTGCAAACAGCTAATTTGTATAGTCACAGCAACAGCTGGTGGTCTACCTTCTGGACCCCTGCTGAATTGAGGTTTGCAGAAAACACTTGAGGTCTGTTGTGCTGAAAACATGGTGATGGCGGTGACTCCTGAGCCGGTTGATCCTCAGCCCCATATTATTAAGCATTGGTGTGATTTTAAAAAACAAAACAAAACACTATCTGTTGGCTCCCCTCATCTTTTAAATTTTTGCAATTTTGATCACTATGAATTGTCTTGGAAGGGTACTCTGTAACAGCGAGCCAGGCCTACAGCGACTGAGACTTTAACGTATGTAGTATTTTGTACATTGCATGCTGTTAATACCGTGAGGTTATTTCCTGTTTTATTATAAATTTTCACATTTATTTGCCCATAAACTAAAATATGGTTGATTCTAAGAATTTTAAATGAATGTTGAAACTTTGCTGACCAGTAAGCAACCACTTTATCAAGACACAGGTACTCTGAGGGTGCTGGTCTACCCTGAAACGTCTGATTCTGTGCACAGTTCCTTTACCCTTTAAAAAAAAAAAAAAAAAAAAAAAAGGACTGGACACGTGTCTCTTTTTTTGTTATTAATACTTGAAGGTCCATGGATCTGAACAAAATCATTCTTGTGTTTGACCTTATAGCTAAGGCAAATTAGAAACAAAAATAGTGCCAATATTTTGAAATCTAGACCCAAGATTTCAGCCTGCTGTTTGGAATAAATATGATTTTTTTAAAGCTGTCTCCTACAGTATTTTCCTTTTGACTACTTCCATCTTCCTAAGAGGCACTTGATGCCCCCGTCTTAGGATTGGTACAGGACTGCTGCTTTTGCTGTTGTTAAGTCACTGGGTGACACTTTCATCCCCTCATTTCCTTACCAGTAGGACTGCTGTTCATTGCCCAGCCGGAGACTGGTGTGTGCATCTGTAGAAATGATGTCCACCATGCAGTTGGTTAAAGATGATTCTTACGTGTGGGCTATCAAAAGTGATAGCTCGCTTTTATCTTTCAGTTTTCTTTTTTTTTAAGGCTATCTTTCTGCAGTATAACTTGTTTTACCTGGATTACCTTTTCTCTTTATGGAGAGAACACGGTGTGTCCTGAAAGCCGCCTTTACTCCTGAAAAGGGCATTGGTGGAAGAAGTGGTAGGTTGAGCGACAAATCTTTGAGATGAATGGCAGCTGTTTACTTCTGAATAGCTTTGGCCAGGAACTCCTGAAGGTGACATTTCCCTGCACTTGTTTACTTGGAATCATATAGTTTTTGAACTAATAAGCTTTAAAAAAATGTTTGTCCCAGCCTCACTTTAACGATGGGGTTAGGTGCTTTGTTTGTTCAGATAGCTAGTCATTTCTTGACTCAGTGCCCAGTCCTCTCTGCCAAACCAACTGTAGGAATTAAATGTGCTGTATTCTTCTTTAGAAATAAAGATTCTACCTGTTTTCAGGATTATACTTGAAAAAAATACAACACGTTTTGATAAGTAAGCACCCAAGTATTAGGATTGCTTAAAGGAGTTTAGTGCAACCCGAGTGGAAACAATCCTTTACCCTGTAAAACTTCACTGATAAACCCCTTTCCGTAAAGCTGTGGGTCGCAAGAATGTGCTGTTACTGAGTTCTACACTGGCAGGAACAGAATGGAGCACAACACAGTACACAGCCTTACTTAAGAGAGCCTTATGGAGAGTTACTATACGGAGGCATTGAGCTTGTTATCTAAGTTTACCTTATGCTCTTTGTTTTATTAGAATCTCTATTTAAAAAAATCAACAAATGAAATGATAGGGTCTAGCTGTGTAAATGATACTTGGTAAAATGTTAATTTTTTTGTAAAAAAAAAAAAACCCTTATTTTGACATTAAACTGAAGCCTCTTTTTGCAAGTTCAGAATTCTATGGAAAAGCAATTTTTAATCAATTTTGTGTCCATGTACCTTCTTAACAATGGTTTACAAAAAGAATGTAAACAATTTTTGATCTGTCCAGTTACACTTTATAGCTCCCAGAATTGGTGGTATTGAGTAAAAAACCATTCAGGCAACTTGAGTGGGCAACTGTTGCCAGTAACATTCCTTGTGTGCGCCATTAAGCACCTCCAGATGAGTGAGGGACATTTACTTAATTTTTAAGTTGTATTTGAAATAATTATTGCTGTGTACTAAGAACTTGACCTAAATAAAAACCACACAAAGTATATTTCAGTGTCTCGTAGAATTATTTATTACTTTATTTCTAAGGTGGTTGTAAGCACTGATGGTACTATTACGTTACTTAAGGTTTCACATAGTATTGAACTTTTAACAGGTTTGATCCCTGAAGTATTTTGTTTTAAAGACAGCTGCTTGCTTTAATTATGAACTACTTTTTCCAGATATAACTAAATTTTGTTACATGTAAATTTTCCCATCATTGGAATGAGGTTAAAAACCAGCACAAGTGTAGGTTAAGATTCCAGGTGATAAACTGACTACAAAAGTTTTCTAGTGATATGTCTGATGTGCAGCTTATCTCCAGGGTGAGAATACCATTTCAGTTCTTGGTGCCTTCATCAGGGTGATGTGGAAAGCTGGAGCACTCAGCTAAACACATTTAAGAAATGTTTTCAAGAAAAGGATTTTTCTGTAAATAAAGGGTCTCTTAGTCTTGAGAGTATTCTTGTCTCTGAAGATAACTGGAATCCAGCCTTTTCTTATTAGGCTTTGTACAGGATTACACATTGACATGTTTTGGGGTGGGGAGGTGCCATTTGTTTCACTATGTTGTCATTCTGTGTTTGTGTGTGCGTTCTCCAAAGCCAGAGTCAAGGAGAGTTTCCACAGTGACAGATGGTTTGATGATAAAATAAGGTGATTTGTAACTTGTAACTAAATGTATCCACTTGATATGGCACAATAAGTAATTATACTTCTAAATCTTTGTGTGTGGAGGGGCCACCCTTTTTGTCACTAGTTTTTCCTAGTTGTACTTTATTTAAGATAAAACAAAAAAGATCAGGGGTACAGAGATGGCCCAACAGTTAGGAGCAGTTCCTGTCTTGCAGAGCACCTGGGTCTGATTTCTAGCACCCTACGTTCGCAACGTTCTGGAGCTGTACTTCCGGCCCATATACTCATGAAGACTCACACACACACACACATTTTTGGGAGGTGGGGATGGGTTTCAAGACAAGGTTTTTCTGTGTATCCCTGACAGTCCTCAAACACAGAGATCAACTTGCCTCTGCCTCCCAAGTGTGTGCCAGTACTGCCCAGCTAATACAAGTATATTTCTAATCTACAAAAAAGAGAAAAAATAAAAAGTAGGATGAAAAAAAAAAACCCATTTATTGCGTTTGTGTACCCATGCAGAAGGTAGCTTGTGGGAATTGGTTTTCTCCTACCCGTGGGAGTTCCAGGGACTGAACTCAAGTGGTTAGGTGTGGTGTGCTGGCAAACACCTTTCCTTGCTGGCTTCTCATCACTTCCTTAATCAGTAATAGTTAATGATCTTCAGTCTGCTGGTGTAAACAAACAAGGCACAGTGAACTGTAGCTAATTCACCTTCAACATTTAACTTGTTTAGGATGTCCTGACACAATAAGCTTTAAAACCAAGTTCTTTAAATAATTTACTTTTATTTGCGTGTATGTATGCCACATGTATTCAGTTGCCTCTGGAGGCCAGAAGAGGGCATTGGATCCTTTGGAGCTGGAGTTATAGGCGGTTTTGAGTTGCCCGACGTGGATGCTGGGAACTGAACTCTGGTCCTCTGGAAGAGCAGAAAGCATTCTTAACAGTGGAGTCATCTCTCCAGCCCTACAAAACCAGGCTTTCAATAGTGCTCATCCAAAACACTCAAAATCCTTGTATTTAAATGGAATCTATGTAATCTTTTTTTTTTTTTTATTAAGGATAAGGATTGGGCTAGATGACATAAAGTATGTAACTGGAAAATCAAATTTACTCTGGCTGTATGACCACTGTCCTAAGCTATTACAATAGTTTATGACAAGTGGCAAGTATAACTCAGAAAATAACTTAATCCAGCAGAACAAAAGCATCATCAGTAGTACTGAATGAACATCTCTCATATATATACATATTTTTTTCTTTTTGTGTGTGTGTGTGTATATATATATATATATATATATATAGCTTTGCACAGTCCGAGAGCAAGGCACATAATGAAATGTGTACATTTATGCAGTAGAAAATAATAGCAACAAGGCTGAAAGAAAACCACAATTTCATCTTTCTCAAGCTGTGCATAATCCTTTAAATAATGTCCTCTTTCAGGTACATTTTTGTTATCTTCATGCTTTAAAAAAGTATATTTCTACATTATATGTATGACAAAATTCCCACAGCTAGAAGTCAGAGTGAGCCTTGGCCCCATTTTTTTCTTTTTTTTAAAGAAACAGGGAGAGAGGACAACCCCAGTTAAAGATAATGTGCAATTCTTTTTGAAAACACTATTTTTACAACACTTAGCACAAGCTAATCATATATTACCTTATGCATCTCTGGAAGAAGAGTTCACTAGTGGCTGACATTAAAACTAAGCAAGGTCATTTGAAACATTCCAGTTACCGCTTATTTTCTAGTAAGGTCTATTTACAAATACAGGAAAACTAGGAGGTGGAATTATGAAAGATGGCAGTTTTTGGTATTAAGTTATAACAAATTTAATTAATGATTTTTAAAAATATATCCCCCATGTTCTGCAGCCATGTCTACTTCCTAAGAAGTTGATGCATTAATAATCATTTGCTTGAAATTCATATCTCATGAACAACATTCTCCCAATTTGGCCGGCTCTTAAATAGGGCTCAGTGTGGACTTGAACCATTTCTCTAAACATCTTTGGTAGGAAACAGCCACATTCCATTTAGGTGGATGAAAACTCTTTTAACAAGTATTTTCACCCAAACTTCAAAAGTACTTACCTTCCTTTACTTTCATTAGCACCTCAAAGTTTATTTTACTTGGTGTTTTTTGTTGTTTTTAAATGTTATTCCTCAAAAGAGTACAAGGCACTGGGGATTACCACAGATAGCTTTCTAAAATAGTTTACTTCAGAGCAAACCCAATAGAGCCCCTGCCCACCCGTCTCCCACATTGTGCACACATGAACTATGTTGTTTCATTAAGCAATTCTTCACCTCCTAAGGCCACTGAGCACTTGTAATTTTTGATAGCTAGAGTTTTAAAGGTGTAACGTTTTCACTGGATTTTAAAAGGGTCATCTTAAAAATGGTAGGATATTCAGTTTTGTTCTTACATTTCCCTTTGGGTAAACTTTGAGAGAAGTTACATATTACAGATAATATAAAGTAGAAATAAAAAAGTTCCAAAAGATATTTGTAATTTCAAAGGGACTTTTAAAAAAAGAAAGCCATATTCTTCATGTATAACAAAAATAAACTATACCTGTTTTATCAAAAGTTATCACAGACCAGACAGGGCCATTGGTCTAATTAGCCTGAACTGGAGTAAAACCCAGAATTACATCAGTTACAATGCTAGTTCTGAAGATGCATGAAGATGTTTGAATGGGTTTATTACTTGCTTACACACTGCCTTGTGTTTGTAACATAAAATTGGTTTTATTTGAGTAGCAAAGGTGACAAAATGTTCTTGTTGAAGTCTGATAAACCAATCCGCACTACTTACTACCCAGGTTCTGAAACCTGGATTCCTGTTGATCCAAACCTTGGAATTATTACCCTGTTAGAACTTCTATGACCTCTCAATTTTAACTTTTTAGATAAACTCAGCACTATTTATGACATCAAAGTAACATAGGGAACAGAAAACAGTTCTCAGCCCTTTGCAATATACCCATCAGAGGGTAGGAGCACCTTGATTTTGGAGGACTTAAAAACCCCACTGTGATCTCCATTACTTAACTGATGGAAATAGGTCAAGATCCAGCCATCTTTCTCATGTTAAAATGTTTAGACATTGGAAAAAAAATCTATATACAGCTAAGTGGTCACCTGAAAAAACGAATTTTCTCCCCTTTTCAAATAAGAATTATAGCGACTAAGAAAAAGTATTTAAATCTTTTGTGAATAAAAGCCAAGCTGGTGAGATTAATGAAGAATAGTGTTCATACTAACACCTGGGAGCCTGAGTTGGGTTGTTTTATTAACCAAGAATAGATTCTGCTGCCCTTCAGAGTTGGTGCCAAGCCTTAAGCACTAAGAGACTCTTTCTTTTCTTTTTTTTTTTTTTTTTTTTTTACAGACAGGGTTTCTCTGTGTAGTCCTGGCCGTCCTGGACTCACTTTGTAGACCAGACTGGCCTTGAACTCACAGAGATCCACCTGCCTCTGCCTTCCTAGTGCTGGGATTAAAGGAGTGCGCCACCAAAGCTATGAACTGCCATGTGGGTGCTGGGATTTGAACCCAGGTCTTTTGGAAGAACAGTCAGTGCTCTTAACCGCTGAGCCATCTCTCCAGCCTTAAATTCTGGAGTTTCTTCTTTTTTTGGGGAGGTTTTTAATAGATTCTTAAAATTACCTGTATAGTGAGAACCAAGGGTGTCACCAGTTCTGACGAGCACCCGTCTGTGCTGCTGTCGGCAGCAGAAGGCCTTTGCCCTGTTCTCTACCCTGCGTTTGGCAGCCTCTAGGTGCCTTTTTTTCACTGGCCTGAAAAGCCAGGCAAGCTGCAGCTGTCATGCAAAGAGCGTCTCAGGACCAGTGCTGTCTGTCCATGAGCACATCACAGAAATCGGGTTAAAACTACCTCTCAAAAAACCTCTAGGAGGAGGCAGCTTTAAAAAGTTGGAATGTGTGATTTTAAAAAAGGATGTGTTATTTTTTTCTTTAGTTACCACCCCTCATTTTCTTGGCATTACTAGTTTCCAAAGGTATCTGCTCTCCCAAGAAAATAAAACCAGAAACCATGGCTCAGGATGACTTAAGAATTCCCATGAAATTCACACTGGAAAAAATGAAGGCTGTTGATTTAGGGTTCAATCTATATTGGTGGCAGGTATTTTTCCACTCAAGAAAATCTTAAATTGTCTACCTGGTTTAATTTAAAAAGGTGGTGGGGGGGACCAGCCCAAAAAATGAACCTAACAACAACAACAAACCCAACCAAACAAAGAGCCCCAAACCCTAGAGATCAATACCAGGGATAGCTGGGACCACACTCGCTGTCTGTCTGGAGACTGAACGTAGAGCTGCTGCAGTCCATAAGCAGGGAAAGTACTTCATCTCAGGGAGGTTTGGCCTGTGTGCTCAGGAGCCTAACTACGTTTGTTGTGCATGTTGAAACTAACAATGCAGGTATGTTAAAGGTCACTTCATCATCATAAGAATAGCAAGCACAAACACTTGGGGAGCAGTTTGAAAGATTAAAAAAAAAATACATTCTGGGTATTTTAAAAACACAATGACTTTATAGTCTTCCCCTGCCACCAAGTGCATGACCGAGGCTGCAGTGTGATGGGAGGTGCCACTTAACACGTTTGTCAGGCAGTGCCTTTTTGGAGAGTGTTCTAGCGAAACCTGGCACACAGTGCAAAGACTATAAAAGACTATATTCTCCAGTTGTTTAGGTTTTTGACCTAGGTTCACTGGAGTTACTTTCTCCTTGAGGGATTTTAGACAAAAAGATTTCTGCATTTGGCCGTGGTTATCTTTACAACAGGCACACTCTCTTTACAAGATGTGTTCATTTGTAATTGGTGGGTGGCTAGTTTTTATTCTCATACTTAGAAATAGCTGTAAGATTGCATTTTATTCCCGTCAACCTCTCACCGGATAAGCACACACCTCTCATGTACCAAGAAAAAGTAACCAAAGCACACAGAAGAACAGTGTGAAGCACTAACTTTACCAGAGCAATGCTCCCAAGTCTTGCCAGCTGCCCACGCATATACCAGTGTCACTCCCTGTAACTGGACTGTGACCGCTCCATCCAGTCACTTGCTCACCTGTCAAATCTCTACAATCGAGCTGGGAACAGCAATGATTGCAGCAGCTCCAGTAGCTAAGGATGAAATTATGAACACTCATTTTGTTCATGATGACCCCGTCCTAAATGGATTCTTTGCATTGCAGCCTGATGAATGGTGTTGGTACAGGACTTGCTCTGTTCTAACTTTTCTCACCCAGAGAACAATTTGTGATGAAGGCATTGCAGAAGGTGACATTGTTTTTATAATGACGTACCACATTGGGCACAGGGTGTACATTTTGTATTTGGACTATTCATGGATTCAAAATGTCTACTAATGCACACACTATATACGAAGGTAACTGTGACCCAAAGACACAACTGGACAGTGCATTACAGTGTGTAGTGGACACTCACAATAAAGCAAGAATCATGAAAGCAAGATGAAGAAGCTTCTCAAGAGTACTGAAAGTACCAGGATCATAGCATTAAATATTCCTTGTGTTTTGGACAAAAAGCTTACCACCTGTAAAGACATCTCAGACATGGCTGGGGTCATGGCAGGACTACCACCAAATAGAACAGCCATGACTTTCCTATGTGCAACCACAATGTCGTCAGGATTTCCCTTTCCTGCACAGTTTACCTGTTCTGTGTGATGAAAGTTCTCCTGATTTAAAGTGCTCCTTTACGTGTAGTATTTAAGTGTCAGTCAAACAGTTCTAAATTCAGCCAACTGGGTAAAATAAAGAAAGCCTACAGATACACCAAACATTCTGATGACATTCTCTGAGAAACTGTCCATCTATTTCTTCTATAACACATGCACAAGTAGGTGGCACATGGACAGACACTTATGAAATACCTTCTAGTTTTTGGTCCAGTCTACACAATAAACAAATTATAAGTGACAACATATCCCTTCCTATGTTTCCTTCCACCCAAAATATACAAAACCCCATATTCTGACTAGGAGGCAAAGGAATAAATAGAATCAGTTCTCTCTGTATATACACATTCACAGATGTATACATATGTAATATACACACTATAGCTGTGTGTACATGCATGTACACACACGCAGCACATATACACACAAACACACACAGCTGGACACTACCTGAATAACACATCAGGAGGCTCTGAACACCTGGATTCACAGATGGTCAGATGAACTGATTGTAGCACTGATTATGGATAGCATGAAATTAAGTCCTGTGGCTACCAGTCTCTTGACAGCTTAGTACTCTGGTCTCTCTTGGGGGGAGCGGGAGGAGGCCCTCTTCGCAGCGTTGCATACCCTGAAATATGGCCGCCCCCAAAGCTGGCCTTCTGCCGGTCAGACAGCAGTTCTGGCGGCGGCGGCGGCAGTGCCATGTCGTCCATGGTAGCTGTGGGCTCTGCTCTAGACATGCGTGATGAGGAGAGGGAGCCGTGCCGCGTGATAGACTTGCGCTGCAGTGTCCTGTTGAGATCAGCTAGGAATCCAGGCTGGACACTAAGGCTGGATTTGGGGGAGGTGGGCACTTGTGGCACAGCTGTGGTCATCGCTGGCTGCTCAGAGATGTCAACTTGAGTGAGGCGGGTGCTGTCGTTGCGTTTGGGCCGGGTAGGTGGAGGGGCCTTCTTCACTGACGCTTTAGACCACAGCTGTGGCTGAGGGCTAACAACAGCCACTTTGGGGGACATATTCCCAGAGAATACAGCTGGAATCTCGATGGGGGGCAGAGGAAGCTCTGTTTCAGGTGGAGGGGGTGGAAATTCAGAATCAGATGGAGGAGATGGAAATTCCACTATGGAGTCCTTTCCACGTCCACTCAGAACAGAGGGTTTTGTTGACACACTCCCTTGCTGGTGGATTCCAGGGAGGTTGACTCCAGAAAGGTGTAGTTTCCCAGGTTTCGGGGGTGCTGCAGGAGGTGGTGGGGTCTCCTTACTGGGAGACCCTGATTCTGCTGGCGGTGCAAACTTGCTGACTAGACTGTCTACCGAGGGTCGCTTGGGCTCAGGGTGCTCTGCACAACTGCCCGACTTAATGCTGGAGTTGCGCTGTGGAGTAGGGGGTGGTTTCTTCCCCCCAGGGCTGGACATCTTACTTGGCTTTTTGCCTGGAGATCCACCTTTGTCAGGGATAGGTGAGGCTGTGGGTGGCACTGGTGGTGGGGCTGGGGCTGGAGGAGGTGGCAGAGGAAACACTAGGCTGCTTTCAGGAGGGGGAGGAGGGAAATCTGGAGAAGGGACAGGGATTGAGCTGGGCTGCCATTTGGGTTTTGCTTTTACTGCAGGAGGGGACTGTGGGGTGACACTTGCTGGGAGGGGCTTTAGGGGCTGAGAGTCCACAGGAGGAGGAGTGGGAGGGGGTGGAAACTGACTGGCTATCTGCTTCACCACTGAGGGCACAGGGGACAGTGGAGAGGGGGGTGGCTTCACCCCAAAGCTCTGTTGCTTGGGTAGTGTTGGTGGGGGACATGGGGCAGACTGGACAGAGGGAGAGGGTGGAATGTGAGGAATGGGGAAAGCTGGCTGTTTCTTTGTGGGGGGGCACTGGAGGTGCAGGGGTAGGTGCTACAGCTTGTGCCACTATTGGTGGCACAGTCTTGGTGCTGGCTGAAGGAGGAATGGTCACCAGGGGTTTTGGGGGTGCTTGAGGAGGGACAGTTGCAGGGATGGGAGGAGCTGGTGGGGGTGTGGGGGGGACCACTTGAGGAGCATGCTGAACCTGATGAATCTTCAATGGAGGAGGCTGGGGGCTGAAGTGTGGCAGGGATGGGGCACATGGCACTGGCTTCAACTGGGCCATGGCTGAACCAGGGGTTGGAGGTGGTGGAGGAGGAGGGGGTGGAGGAATGACTCCATTGGGGGCCACCACAATCTGAGACTTGATGGGCTGTGATGCCACAGGCAGAGGCTGTGTCCCTGGTGGTGGTGAAGACTTAAATAGGGGCCCTGAATGCTGTGCTGCGTTCTGCAGCCTGGTGATTGTGCTGTACTTGACAAACATGGTGGCTGCTGAGCCTGCAGAAGGTACAGACTGGCTGGGGAGAGGAGGAGGAGGTGGGGGTGGAGGAGGGGGAGGGGGAGGAGGTGGGGGTGGAGGAGGAGGCAGAGGCGGTGAAGGTTGTGAGGCAGTATGGGGCATGATGACCTTAGTTTGAGGACACAGAGGGGGCATAAGTGAAGTGTAGGACCGATTCATAGATTCCATTCTGGCCTAAAAGGAGTATAAAAAGAGAAGTGGGAGGGAGAAAAACACAACAAACAGTTACAGAGGTAAGCTTTGGCTCCATAAAACTAAAAAGCAAGGAATTTAGGACATGCAAGAGGAGGATGCAGCAGTTGGTGATTATAAAGATGGACAATGTCAGGAAGGTTAAAATCTGATTTCCTGGGTAACAAGGACACAGAAAGTTTGTTTCACCCTGCAATATTCTTTTAACACTGCATAACAATCTAGGAAGAAGTTCCTGTTAAAAAGCCACTTGGGTGGTGACAGGGTGTGTGATTTCTGACCTTGGCTGTGGGACTTTTACCAACCCTGCCCTAGGCCCCTCCTGGGCTCAAGAGTTCACCTTCAGTCCATGACAGCACCCACATCAAGCAGATGCCATCCTAGGGTCAGGGTGCTGGTGGAGGGCCTCCAGAGGAGTGAGAATGGCTTTGGATTCTAGTAAGCTGACACGTGAGAATGAGAATGCTCAGCAGGCGTGCACAGTCACACAGGAATGAGTGAGTCCCACACACACTTGGGCTCGTGTGTGAGACCGTTGCATCCGACATGCACAGAAGTCCAGCAGTGCAGGTAAGGGGAGCATTCCTACATCTGCTTTACTGGGAAATACATAAAGAAATGCTTTGTAAACATTACAGCCAAAGATAAAACGCCACACAGAAAAAGCCAGGTGAAAATGAGAGAAAACTGTGCAGCTAAAGGAAATCATGAGGAAGCGGGAGCTTAAGTTTGCAGTAAGTTGTCCACCGTCTATCTGGGCAGCACTTGGCGCTGCTGAAGTGACACCACCTGGTGGTTTACTGCCTCAATCCACCATGCACAACTTATCTCAGGACTTCTGATTTAATAACTTTTGGAGCACCTTTTAGGCTCTTTGAACAACTGAAGAAGTGAGGTAACCCATCTGTTTTCAGTTAAGAACGATATCTAATTGGCATCAAGGATACTTAAGTTAGTGAACCACAGTGTTCATTCATAAACTGAATTCTAACGCCTACCAGGACATTCACATGTTTTTCTAAAAATTATACATTAAAATAAAGGCATTAGTTTGTAAGATTGGTTATAGGAGTCACTCAGGTTAATGTGTTTTCAGAGAACAGCCCTGACCTTAACTTGACCCTGTCGTGGCTGCTTCAGGGATGCAGACCTTAGCTGTGGTGGCCTTCTCATGTGGCACCTGAGACTGAGGTAAAAGAAACACAGAAGGATCAAGACTTAAACCAACTGGCATTACTGTGTGACTGTTCATTGTCTTTGTGAAACTCCAATGGCACTTGCTCCTAATCAGAGCATCTGAGTGTTGCTTTCCTTGAGTTTCCATGTGGTGAATACATAGGCAGATTTATAATTTAAATGCACTTGGGTCTCACTGCTAATAATTTGTAAGTTCGGTGTTTTTTTTTTTTTCTTTGACACTGGTAGGAAATCTAACCTGGAGTCTGTGCATGCTAGACAACTGCTCTACTACTGGGCTACATCCCCAGACAAGGCAAATATTTTTCCTCAAACACTTAAAATTACAGACATTCGTTTCTAGTATATGCTTAGAGTGAACCTGTTCACAGGAACTGGGATTGACACAATCCTACTTCGGAGGCTGAGACAGTAGGATTATATGTTGAAGGACAGCCAGGAAAACTAAGTGTGATGGATTGTCTCAAAACATGAAAAGACTAGGACGTAGGTCTGTGGCAGAGTGTCTGTCTAGTGTGTGCAAAGTCCTAGGTTCAACCCCAGTGCTGGGGAAAAGATTCTAAGGTGGAAGAGAGAATTTAAGGGAGTTTAACTATGTTTAAAGAATTTATGTCATTAAAACCAGTTATTTTTGTTGGTTTGTTTTTCAAGACAGGGTTTCTCTCTGTAACCCTGGCTGTCCTAGAATTCACTGTAGACCAGGCTAGGCTTGAATTCACAAAGATCCGCCTACCTCTGCACTCAGAGTGTGGGACTAAAGGGGCATGCCAGCACACCCAGCTTAAAAACAATTATTGACTATTCAGACTTCCACACCTCCTACACTCATGCCAGTTAATCAACCATGTATGCAAATTATGTAATTAATTTGTTTTAAGGACAAATTTAAATGTTTCTTTTTATTCTCTTTTGTGAATGTGCTTTGTATTTGTGACTCAGGGCAGAACAACAACAAAAAAATCTAAATGATGACTGTAAAAAGCAAAAATAGTCCAGCCGGGGTGCCACTGGCTCCTCAGCCATGGAGCACAGCCTTTCTCAGGCTAGTGGGGACTATAGCCAGGACACGCCCTCTCCTACAGGAATTCTGAGGCTATGTGATGGAGGCCTGCCATGTCTTTCAACTGGACTGAAAAACCCTGCAGGGCAGCTCTCAAGTCTTAGCAGAGACGCTTTTGGTGCGGTAGACAGTGGTTAATGTAGAGACTCACAGCCCGTCACGTGTAGAGCAGGTGACTGCAGTGCTAAGCTACAGATGGGACATCTGTGTGTCAGACTCTTCTCCTCAGGGCTCAGGGACCATTGTGGAAGAGGGAGAAGACAATTTTAAGTTGGAAAGGACCCAAGTGGAATAGCATCTAACTGGCATGATAGAAGTCATATTAATGAACTCAACTGTGGCTCCCCACACAAAAGCAAGCCAGTTAGCATAAGACTGGGGAGGATCTCATGAGCCCTCCCCTGCCTGAGGAGCAGCTGCCTGCCAGTGGATGGCTTGTGGGAGATGACCGCCAGTTTCCTTTAATGACGTGGCTCCTGCTAGGCTGGCCCCGTTCCAGTGCATAACCACCTGGGTGTGTGTCGGTAGCACAAACTGAACTCAGTGGTTTATTTAAAGAAAAAAAAGGACATGAAATTGGGAGGTAGATCTGGGAGGTGTGGGGGGATATGATCAAAATACACTGTATTTATGTCTGAAACGCTCATATAAAAAAGGGAAAAACCTCAACATTATAGTCTGTAATAATGATAATTATTCTTCAGTGTCACTGAATATTATGTAAGATTCAGAAATCCAAAATTTTGAGAAATTTTATTGATGCCTAGAGACATGCCTCAAGACTAAAAGATAAAAAAATGAATATGAATTAATTAAAAATGAGGAATTGTAAGCAACTTGTTTGGAAATTTTAGAGCAATGGCACTGCATGGTATTGCTGCAGAGACTGGTTCCAGTTCAAAGTGGGCAACTGTTACAAAGAGTGTGAATAACTGCCGTTAAAAAGTAAGCCCTCGGTCACTACTCACTACAGACAATCCTAAAATGGCTTCCCTGTTTCAATTAAGAAGATGAAGAAAGGGAGACTGAAATAGTGCCAAGTGAGACTAACAAGGAATTAAGGGACGCAAGTTAAAGCAGTGGACAAGCAGACTTTCTATGGTAACGAAAACCAGCTGTTACCTTGCCAGACTCCTCCAGCTGAGTGCCTCGCTTCCAGGCTTCAGAGAAGATGGAGCTCACGGTGTTTTGTGAACGGAGGTGTCCTGTTGGCAAGGTGTCAGACACTCCACTGTCAGACTGATTAGAGTGATTTGACTGAGACTCTATTTAAAATATTAAAAAAATTAATCAGGTATCATTTTGATTATATGGGCACACACGTTTTAAATGTTAAGGTTAAATACTGTGTAGAATGGCAAACCAAATTTATGAATCTCACTCAACTCAGTGAGTGTATTCTAGTAGAAAAACCTTTTGTTAGGGTTAGTTAGAAACCAACTCTTGAATTTTTTTTTTTAATAGTTTACCATGAAAGACTGACACAAGTCATTAGGGCCCTGAAAACCTGTCTTGGATAAAAACCTACCCTGAATAATTAAAAAACAACAAGAAGACCTACTGGTCAAGTCTCTTCAAACTGCATGAAGGGGCCTGTAGTCAGTGTGGCCCACTGTTCATGATGCTGATTGCCTGGCTGAAGTTTGTCTGGTTTCTCTACTGTGCTGTTACTGCTTTCTCAACCCTGTAGACAGATTTTAATCCAGTAACATGGGTATTCTGGCAGGAATACAGACATGCCCTTAGCACATACCTTGCTGGAATATAGACAGGACTTCTAGTACCCAACTTTAATGCCAAACAATGATGGTAAAGTTAGTTTGTAGAAGGAAGCAGCTATGTTTGAAAGTGATGTCTAATTGAGTGACACACAAAGTGACGAATCAGAGAAGGATTTGACAAAATAGGATATGCCCAACTCCCAAGAGAGAGGACAGGGAAGCTACTTAAGGGAGCAGCACAGAGAGAGGAGGCAGTTTTACTGAGTTTTACAGAGTGGTTGAAGAGAGAACGAGCTAGACACAGGTGAAGATAGAATGAACAAGAGAAGGAGCCAGAGGATAAGAACAGATTGCTAGAGTTAGTTTGAGGCCAAACAGAGCAATTGAGAAAAGCTGAGAGAAGCCAGATTGAATCAGTCAGCTTGGCAAGGAGTTTGAGCCAGAACAGCTGAGTTGATCAGCTAGACTTCAGAAAGAGAAAGTGAGTAAGCTTATTCTGCAGTAAGTCTCAGAGGCTGAAAACATTCTAGGCCTACATTAGTAGATATTTGGAGGGTAGAAGCTTCTAGGCCTAGGCTTAGGTTAGCTGACAGAGGCAGTAAGACTCAGAGACAACAATTAAATCAGGCAAATAAAAGTTACTTTTACATAACCCCACTCCTTTTTAAAGCAAATCACTATGTATATATAGCCTTTTAAGAAGGGCAAAGTGTGTACAGAACTCATTTAAAAATATTTTGTGGGGCTGGAGAAATAGCAGTCTCAGTTAAGAGTGTGTACTGTTCTTGCAGAAGAAGACTTGGATTCCGCTCCAGCACGCACAGTTGTGTGAGCTGCCCGGTATGCATGCAGGTGCCCATGGAGGCCAGAAAAGGGCATTGGGCCCCTGCATGTTCATAGTACACATTGTAATAAATAAATCCTCTATAAGCCAGATGTAGTGGTGCATGATTTTAATCCCAGTATTTGGGAGGCAGAGACAGGCAGATCCCTGAGTTCAAGGCCAGCCTGGTCTACAAAGTGAGTTTAGGACGGCCAGGGCTTTGCAGAGAAAAACATACAAAAATCTTTTATTAGAGGCTATCAATTTGAGAGTTGGAGGGGGCATGGAAGGAGCTGGGGGGAGGGACAGAAAATGATGTCATTATATTTTAATTAAAAACGTATTTAAAATCTTTAAAAAGATTTTTTCTTTTATTTCTTAGGGAAGGTTTGTGTCTTGTTTTTGTTTATATTAGCATAGATTCATAGTGATGTATCTTATAACTTGGTTATAATTTTATACTACATAGTATATATTTTATTCTTTTTGTTTGGTTGGTTTCAAAACGGTTTCTCTGTGTAGCCCTGGCTACCCTGGAACTCACTCTGTAGACCAGGCTGGCCTCAAACCTGGAGATCCAACTGCCTCTGCCTCCTGAGTGCTGGGATTAAAGGCGTGTAGGCCCCTTCAATGCACAGAGCCAGAATATAAGTGTTTACATAGGTTATATATATATTACACTCATACAGTTTAATATATACATATCACAATTCCGAATAGGTTTTTTATTATTTAGAGATAATGTCAAACCATACTTTTTTTTTTTTTTTTTTGGTTTTTCAAGACAGGGTTTCCTGTGTAACAGCCCTGGCTGTCCTGGACTTGCTTTGAGGACCAGGCTGGCCTCAAACTCACAGTAATCCACCTGCCTCTGCACTAAATGTCGGGAGAGATGTGTAGGAGGAGTAGAGTCTAGACGGACTGTGAGTACATCTCCAAGCAGCTTTTATGCCATATGTCTTAGTGTGTGTTTTAAAATACTACACTTCATAAATATAAAATATAACACTGTATTAGAAGTGTGTTTCTAATACTTAATTAGTCCATGACATTGCACTTGAGAAAAAAACAGTACCCACTGATTATACTATGGAAATTAGGCATGGCTGTGGGGTGACAAGTTCTAATCCTCTTGATAAGGCCATCGCTGTAGTAGTAAAATAGTGTTGTGTGGTGTGTTGACCTACCTGGGATGCTGGAGGAACTGGATCCGGATTTAATGCTGGAACTGGATAAAGAGGTCCAATCATAAGCTGACTCTGTCCTCTTCAAAGCTTCTTGGTAATTCGTGTAGAGCTGCTTCCCATACTAAGCAAAAGGGAACAAATGGTGACATCTAGCTCTGAGTTGGTTTGTGGAAGGACGTGGGGAAGGGAGGGAAGCATTTCTGTGTACCAGTTTAGTTTTTATTAATATCTGCAATATTCTAAATAGTCCTTAGAGGGAAGCATTTCTGTGCACTAGTTTAGTTTTTATTAATATCTGCAATATTCTAAATAGTCCTTAGTACTAGAAAGTTATGTTCATACTAACTTTCCTCAGTTGTAAGGACAGCAGGAAGCTAACTACTGATCTTAATGATTTTTATAATAGAAATAAAAGTTCTATCACTTCGAATTCAAGAAATCTAGGGGTAGATTCTTAGCATGATATAGGGACACTGCTCCACATACACTTGAAAAATAGCCATAACTTAATTTACACTTTTTTGCTTAGGGGTTGCAGATATTTGCAGACAACAACAGTAACAGTAACAACAGAAAAACTCATTTTGCTCAGGCTAAACTTGGCTACATAAGAATCGTAGAATGTACTCTCCAGGGCTGGAGAGATGGCTCAGTGGTTAAGAGCACTGGCTGCTCTTCCAGAGGTCATGAGTTCAATTCCCAGCAACCACATGGTGGCTCACAACCATGCATAATGAAATCTGGTGCCCTCTTCTGGCCTGCAGATATACCTGCAGACAGAACACTGTATACATAATAAATAAATCTTAAAAAAAAAAGAATGTACTCTCCAAAGCAGAAATAAATCATGTTGATGCCACACAAGCTATCACCAGCAACATCATTCCACAGACATTAGCAACTAACATGGTTCCCAACCACCAAGGAAAAAAGGCGCTTAAAGCATGAACTTAGCCCAAGGAAACTAGACACGAGCAGAATGATGAGCATGAAACAACCAGTTCCACCACCAAGAACCCACAGCATCTTATGAACCACTTCATGATTCCAGCATCAAATGGAAAAGGAATATACCTTCGCAATTCGGATTCCATTGACCCACTGATGCAGTGTCCTTACATCATCACAACAAAGGTACTTGATGTACTGAGACTTCTTCTGGATCTGTGGGTGCTACAGAATCAAAGGCAGAATCCAGCTAAGTCTTCTAGAGAGCCGACACTTAAACATCCTGGTAAGTTATAGTCTTAGAGAAATAGCAAACAGTGTGCACTTTTTATAACAACCCATACTTAATTTTTTTCAAAATAAAGTACACATCATGTTAAATTTTAGGTCAAGATGTCTATGTAAACCTTCCTACCTGGGAAGTTCTCAGATATTCCTTTCACATATCAAAGAAAAAAAAATCTATCAAGATTAAGTCAGTAGAAGTCTCAGCCTGCTGGAGAGATGGCTCAGTGGTTAAGAGTACTGTCTGCTCTTGCAGAGGTCCTGAGTTCGATTCCCAGCAACCACATGGTGGTTTACAACCATCTATGCTGAGATGCCAGGTGTATGAAGATAAAAACACTCACATATGTAAAATAAATAAATAAATCTTTAAAAAAAAAAAAGTCTCAGCCTGTAAGATGGAAAAATGGAAAATGTCTACCCAGGAAACCATGGATTAGAAGCTCCAAAGCAGAAGGTCCTTCCTTATGGATTAACAACCACACCAGGTATGTATGGAATATACACAGCACAGCACCCAGGACAGAAGCCCATAGCCACACCTGACTGGTGGGACAGTATTTTGTAGGCTTCTTTCTCTACCAAACTGCAGCATGTACTTTTTGGTGGGATAAGATGATAGTAATGAACTTTGTTCTGTCCCTGCAATAGTTACTTTATTAGAAATTAAAATGAGAGGGAAAAATTAAGGTAGAAGAACACCGAATTCCTCTCAATAGCCAAGATAGCAAAAATTTCACAATGGAACCTGTGAGAAAGCTGAACTCCATATACTGCACTGAGAGAATGAGAATGTGAAAGGCAGTGACAGCTCAGTATTGAAAGCTGATGCTGACAGCATGGTCTTTGGGCTTCCCAAGGGACCTTGGACTTTATTTTGAAAACCACTGGTTCAAATGACTCATGTGAACTTAAGAATTATTGGCTATTGTAGGGCATGGTGACACACCTGTAATCCAAGTAGTCTCAAGTCGGAGGCGGGAGGAGCCTAGGTGTGAAGCTAGGTTTGGGCTGCACAGCAGGGCAGTTTCAAAAAATGAAAATAAGCACAAAAACAAACAAAAACAAAACCCTAAGACAAGTTAAAACCAAAAGCAAACCAGGCTGCTTCTGTGACTAATCTCAGTGATACGCTGGTGTGTCTAAGAAAGTTTACTGAGTACAGGGTGGCTATTATAATACAGCCGTCCTACTAAAGAAACCAAAAATCCTATCCCAGATCCTAAACACATAGCACTCCCTAAACTCAGCTAAGAACTGTCCTAGAGAAAGGAAGACATGAACATGCAGACCTAAGCAGTACTGAGGGCTGTGAGGATGGATCCAAACTGTTAACAGTCCTCTCAGAAATTCTTCCTGACTATAATTAATTTAGATCACTAAAAAGTAAGAGATATCTGCTATTCTCCACTGTATGGCCACAATTAGTGTGAGAAACTTAAACCTGACTGAGAGAGAAGAAAATTCCCTAATAACAGACTACTGTGGCTATAATTTGGGTAGAGGGTAGAGACAAAGTTATTTCTGGACCAGATGAAAGCAGGTGAATTTTGAATTTGAGAACAGTACCCTCTGATGGGTCTACTAACAAAGTTCAGGAAGAAAAAAACAAAACAAAAAAAATGTGTCTCACCATAAGTTTCTTTTTTTTTTTTTTCAAGACAGGGTCTGGCTTCAAACTCCTGATCCTGTCTCTTCCTGAGTGCTAGGATTTTTGGTGTGAGCTACCAGGCCAAACTTTACCCTTATCTGGTTCTCCCTGAGCTAAGGATGGAGCTAAAATGCTAAACTGCTGAGCTACCTGTAGGTCCCTTATTCTTTTCCAAAGACACAGAATATACTTGGTGAAGATGCAAATGTCAAGTAACAGCTACCTGATAGCTCTGCTACTTACCTTTAATGCCAGACAACAGTCAGTGGGTGCTTTGTATTTGTTCCGATAGTCCTGCCCATAATACACATTTACATGATCCAGCTGGAGAAAGCACACAAGATCCCGAGATACCTAAGAAAAAACACCCCAAAGATTAGTATCATAGTGTAAATAAGCAATTGTCATACCAGGTAAGAGTTTTTAGTTGAGAATCAAACCATTATTAGGTAGAAAGTAAGATTAGAAGATTTTTCTTCAGTAACAAAAAGGCAGTCCATTTTGTTTGTCACCTTACCATTCCTAATGAACATTGATTTGTTTAGAAATGTTGGCACTTTATAAAAATGCTGTACATAGTACACGGATCACGTATAGTAGATAGGTAACAGGTAACAGGAGAATGGGGGCACTCTTAGCAAAGAACAAGAATCTATCAGGTAGCTGATTGGCTATAATGCAAACCTCAAATATAGTGATTCTCAACGGTGGTCACCTCAGCAATGAGAGGCAACAACTGACACTCATACTTTATAGGAGTAGGATGATACTGTAAATGCTTACAATATCTCTGAACCCAAAATAAGCACAAATGAAAGTGTATACCTCAGCAAAAGCTCATTATATAAGATTGAAATCAACGTAATCCTAGAAAGCCACTCTTTCTAAAGGAAATACACACAACTCTGGCAAGACCTCTCCCTGCCCCAAATAACAAAACTATGCTTAGCTGGATGTAGTGATGTATACCTGTAACCCCATAACTTGTGAAGTAGAAGAGGAGGAGTCAAGGGGACCAAGAGTTCAAGGTCATCTAAGCTACATAGTGAGTTCGAGAACAGCCTGAACTACATAAGACAATAATAAATCTAACAGGAAAAAAAAAAAAGATGGTACAGAACTGAGATGAACCCAACTAATGATCAGAAAAATGAAGAGTTTTTAGCTTCCTCTTCTTTACAACAGATTAATAAACGAAACCATCTTCTGTGTGTCTTACACAAGTAAAACAGCATTTTTACTACAAAGTAAAAGCAGCTAGCATAATGTGGGATGTGCCAAGGAGGGACATACCTTTGCTTTTCCCTTAGGGACATAGTAGATACCAGATGCTCGCAATAGAAAATAACGCTTTTTCCAAGACTTCTTGCCATCGTCTTTCAACCAAAGGACTCCTTCAATTTCTGGGACAGTTACAGAACTTCCACAAAAACATTCCTTAAAAAATCATTTGGGAAGATTTATGATCCTTATATTCTCAGAAAATGAATTATCTACTGTGAAGTCCATGAGACTAAGCAAAGCAAAATGGTTCTGTATTAAAACCACACTAGTTTTCTGAAAGAACTTTGTATTCTAAATACAGTATGAGTTTACTTTAAAATTACTGTGGCAATCCTATAGTGCTTCATAATAAAAATGTGAGTCAAGAGGCTGGGCAGATGGCTCAGTGGTAAGGGTGTCTGCTGTGCAAGCATGAGGACCTCACAGTTGAGTCCCGCCACCTGTATGAAAGCTGGGTGTGGCTGCATGTGCCTGCTGGGTAGCCAGCCTAACTGAAAAAGGGAGCTTGCAGTTCAGAGGGAATAAAGGAATAAGGCAGAGTGAGAGAGGACGCCTGGCATTCCTCTCTAGCCCTGTGTCTACAGATAAGAAAACAGATATGCAGACGTGTAATCCTGCATGCTCATGTGCATATACAACACACACCACAGCAGACAAAATATCTGTCACGACTATAATAAAGAATATTTTCCCTCTTTTTGCCCCATCTACTGCGAGAATGAAGACCATTCTCAGCAATCAGACTGTGGACATTCCAGAAAATGTTGACATCACTCTGAAGGGGCACACAGTCACTGTGGAGGGCCCCAGGGGAACGCTGCAGAGGGACTTCAATCACATCAATGTAGAGCTGAGTCTTCTTGGAAAGAGAAAGGAAGAGGCTCCGGGTTGACAAATGGTAGGATAACAGAAAGGAATTGGCCACTGTGAGAACCATCTGCAGTCATGTTCAGAACATGATCAAGGGTGTTATGTTGGGCTTCCGTTACAAGATGAGGTCTGTGTATGGTCACTTCCCCATCAATGTCATTATTCAAGTGAATAGGTCTCTGGTTGAAATCTGAAATTTCTTGGGTGAAGAATATATCTGCAGGGTTTGGATGAGGACAGGCATTGCCTGTTCTGTTTCTCAAGCCCAGAAGGATGAATTAATCCTTGAAGGAAATTATATTGAACTTGTTTAAAATTCAGCGGCTCTGATTCAGCAAGCCACAACAGTTAAAAACAAGGACATCAGAAAGTTTCTGGTTGATATCTATGTGTCTGAGAAGGGACCAGTGCAGCAGGCTGATGAGTAACACCTAAGTCATCCGGCTCCAGAAACTAGACCCTGAGTTACAAGTACGATTTGGAGTGTCTCTGGGAACACTAAAAGACTTATACTGATCTTAAAAACAAGACTGTTTCCCTATGAACTCAACTGAGTTGCATTAACACGACCAAATCCCATTTCTTTTCTCTGTGTGTTTGTGGTGTGTGGAAATGTGCACATGTGTGGCGGCTAGAGGCTGATGTCAGGTGTCTTCCTCAGTTGCTTCAACTTTATTTTCTGAAATGTGGTCTCTCACTGGACCTAGAGCTCAGTGGGGAGGTTGGCTGGTTAGAGCACTGCAGGGATCTGCTGAGGTCACAACTGCACACTCCCTGCCTGGCTTTTATGGAGGTGGCTGGGCAGTGAGCGCAGGTCCTCAGGTTTGCTCAGCAAGTGCTACTGACAGAGCCATCTCCTGCCCTACTCAAAAAGCTGATATAACCAACACAGTCACATTTTCTTCCGCCAATCTGGCAGCCCCTAAAAGGCTATTACTCCTTTTAATGGATATTGCTAAATACTAGAATATTGCTAAAGCATGAATAGTTGGTAAGAGGTTTATAGGGACTCAACAGGTACACACAGAGCACCGACAGAGCGACTTCCAAGATGCTGGACATTTCAGTTTAACATGTGTGGGTAGGCAGTCATACCTCTAACAGCACTTCTTTGTTTCTGTCTGCCATCTCAGCTGTTTCCTTTTTCCCTAGAAGGTAATTCTAAAAAAAAAAAGCAGTGAAATGAAAATTAAAGGATAAACTCATTCCGCTTTTCCCTTGGAGTAAAGGTATATATCATTTGCTCTAGAGAAGTAGCCACTATAAGTTTAGTTTGCCAGTGTGCAGAGAGGAGAATACTCCTTCAAAACACTCCCTCCATATAAGAATTATCACCAAAATATTCCTTATTACCAGGCGTGGTAGGGGCTCAGGAGGCAGAGGCAGGTGGATCTCTATGAGTTCGAGGCCAGTCTGGTCTACACAGCGAGACCAGGTCAGCCAGGGCTGTTACAAGGAGAAACCCTGTCTCAAAAAACCAAAACAAAAAACAAAAAAAGTTCCTTATCCACTTCCATGTTGCCCAAAACAGTTGCTATGAAATATTCCATAGACTGCCCCAGTCCATATCCTGAAGTGACAATATATGCAATAGCAAATATTTTGGAACACTGAAATAGTGATATAAAAATACCCAAAAGCATTTTAAACTAAGTAGAAGAAAAAAGGAAAGATTTCCTGAGACATGCTAAGCCAGCATACTTCTATGAGGACCAAGCATGCTGTTTTGGATGATGATTCATTTTCTGGCTTTTAAAGAGGAAACTCCAAATTCTGCTGTGGATATAACAGTCTCATTTGCTTGGCTTAATTAAGATCTGAACTGTAATCAATAGTATAACTATTCTTTCAGTCGTCTATAAAAAGATTTATTAACACCCCTGAATATATATTCTTTATTAAACGCCACAGTTAAGTCTGAAGGATGAAGACTGTCTTTAACACTAGTACTGTTTTTCTTCTCACTGCTTTTTATCACAGAGTTGTTGCTTTTCCTGACCTACTGGGCAAGCAATGGACAAACAGGAGTGGGGCAAGGGAGAGGGAAAGATGGGATATAGGATGACAAACAAGGAACAGGTGCTGTGAAGTGCTAACCCAGACATTACTTTGGTATAACAAAAGATGACAGAAACTAACATAAAATTAGCTATATAAAATCCCCTGGCCTGCTTAGGTGAGATGGGAACCTCAAATGTTAACGAACTTCTGGGCTCAACAAGCTCTGGGTTTACAGAGAGAAACCCAGTACCCTCTGGAACTGTTTATATTTCCACCAAAGTTCACCTCACGTGGGACTGGGAACCTTTCTGAGGCCTAACACCTGCTCCCAAGTTACTTTCCACCTCAGCAGTAATGAATGCCCCCTCGGGTCTGCGGCTATAATGCCTAATAACATAGCTGTCAGACTTTTAACTCTACTGACTCAGCACTTGTAAGTTAGCCAGTCTTACCTGGGGGTTTTTAAAAAGTGCATATTTTTCTATACGCTCCATAAATATAAGCTTGTTTTGGCTGTCTCTTGTCCAATTAAGAAGATTTTCAACCAAGTTCTCATGGTCTTCAAAGATTCTCTCTGTCCCAGAATCAAATACCAGGTTTTTGTTAGTATTCGTCAGAATTACACAAAAGGCAAAATGAATCACATAAGAATTAAGAATCCTTGTGAGTGCATAAGCCAGAGGTTGATGACAGATGCTGTCCTCAGTTGCTCTTCAGCTTACACTGTGAAACAGTCTCTCACCAGTTCAGCTACACTGACTGCCCAGCAAGTCCCCCCATCCTCCTTTCTCCATTTCTCCAATGCTGGAATTACAGAGACTGTATTTTTTTCTAGGGTGGTGACGGTGTGTGTGTCACACATACACTAGCACACACACACACTAACACACATACACACAGGGAGAAATAATACTGAATATATGTTAGAAGTATTCTTTGAGATTTGTTGGTGTGCTTTGTTCTCCCTTCAAGACTTGTGTATAAACACTAGTAAAAAATACTGGGGCTGGAGAGATGGCTAAGCTCCAAGAACTCTTGCTGTTGTCACAGAGGATCCAGGGTTAGTTCTCAGCACCAACCCCAAGGCAGCTGCCCACCACTTTAAGTCCATTGCCAGAGGCTCTGATGCCCTCTTCTGGCTTCTCCATGCACACGATCCATATACACATACCACACTCACAAAATAAATGAATGAAAAAGTAAAAACAATAGTGTTTAATAAATGTATTTATGTAGCTCTTATTTCAAAGAAAAGGCATTTTGTTATCGTTTAAAAAAACTTTGCTTTAATCATTTTAAAATATGAAGTGAACTGGAATTCATCTTTTAATCAAAGAACTCTCCAGATACACTAGGAAAAACATGTCAAAAAGCCAGATTTTAAAAAGATAAAGTGCCTGATAACTTTCTAGAAAAAAAGCATAGATGTCTGAAATGCTTTAATCAATGTGAAGATTTAGGATTACCCAGATGCTAACAAGCAATCAAAGCAGTGCCATTACGAACCCATTTGTAACTCGGAAACGGTCTCTACCAGTGACCAGTCTGAACTGTAGCCACAGTGGGATTTGTCCATCAGGCTGTCCAGCACTTGTCTCACTGTCTGTCTCTCATCCACCATCATTGTTTTAGAACTGTCATCAGACATGTGGACCCTGATCACCAGCTGTGACAGGAAAAAATGCAATTAAATAGTAACCTAAAAAAAAAATGACATTCTAGGAAAGTATTTTTCCAATATTAAATAACACTCTGAGCCATGTCTTTAAATATAAATTAGGACATATTATGACTACTCTGACATTATTATTACAGGCAAAATCTGAATATTAATAAAGTTACCTAAATAAGTTTAAGCCCTTTAAAATATGATTATTTTGCTAAGATGATTCAGTCTTACTGATTTTTGTTTGTTTTCAAAGAAGCAAGAAGCCTTTATAATATCAGAGTGATATCAGATACGCTGCTGCAAGCAGAGGGTCCTGTCAGTTAAGCACTCCAGGACCTGCCTAGAAACAAAGGCTTGCTTTCCTAAAACATCTCACTCACAAAACCCACATGTGAAAAGGCATTAAGAAGAATGCATTTTCACAAATTAGAGAAACATTATATATAAACAAGAAAATTCTTCATAAAGCAGAACAGGACCAAAAAAAAAAAAAAAGAAAAAAAAAGAAAACCCAGATAAATATTTGAAAGCCAGCAAAGGCCACACGTCACCTTTTTCACCTGGGCCTCTTTAATTTTCTCCAGGGCAACTCTGATCTTCTCGGCTTTCAGTTTTGCTGCCTGTTCTTCCTGCAAACACAAAGCATTTCAGATAAACTGCTGCTGAGATAGATGGTGAGGACACTGGAGAAGGCTTCATCCTTAGGGGCTAGTACTGAAGTTCATTAAGAGCATAATGTTAACGCACATTTCAAAAATGGCCCCACTCACAAAATGAAGTAACACACTGTAACAAGAGAGTACAGGTACAGCAATAGGATTAGATTCCATATGCCAGAGAAAAGGAGAGAGACCTGTGATGTAGTAAATTAAATTCATTCTGTCAACCTAAAGCAGATAACTTTCAAGTTCTGGGTTTGGGGAAACATGAAGCAGAATGAGCTCCTGCTTTTCTATTTGCTACATTCACACAACTTCTCTGAATTCAGACTCCCTCCAGAGTTTATACAAGATCTCTGCACACTGTTTTGTTACATTGAGAATTTAAGATCACTGTAAAAATATATACAGCGAAACCAATATACTTATTTGCAATAATATAAAACCCTTAACAAACAAAAAATATAGGTACTAATATTAATTCTCGTTAATATGCTAATACAAACAAGAGGCTGCTTTATATATTAAGTTTTACTGATTTGGAAAATCATGTAACACAATCATGTCAGTAAATTTATTAATCCATCAATAAGATTTTTTAAATGCTAAATATAACTTTACAAATAATCCATCTGTAAATAATTCTACTTCATAAAACATAAGACTACAAACTGGGGTAAAAATTATAAAGAACTAAAAATAAAGCACTGTCCATTTTCTAACAGCATATAGTATTCGACACTAGTACTTACTGGTAAGTTCCAGCAATTAGCCATGATAAACACTGGAGCTGTAATTTCTAATTTAAAGTACAAAACATTAAAATATCTATATTAACTGCCATCTTCTACAATCCTTTAACACATCTTTTTGTAAAAAACAAAAAGGAAACTTAATTATATAGCCAAACTTTATCCTCTCTGGATTGTGCCTAAAATCCCACAATCCATGTGTTAATTTCATAAAAAGGTAACACTTCCAGGGTAGACAAAAAGAAAAAAAAAGCTAAATTTATTTACTGATTTTTTTTTTATTCACAAAAATTTTGATGGCTTTCTTCTCTTTCCATTTCCTATTAGACTGTCTTTCCTTATGACCTTAAGTTACTATCCATGAACTGGAGAAACAGAGGGCAGGCAAAGGCAGCAAGCTTATGTGTCAGAAATTGGATCCTTTTCAATGAATGGAGCCACTGAATTAACACAATGACCAAGGCCTGGAAATACTATCTTTAAACCCAACAGTCAAAGAGCAAGAACTTAATTTTAATAAAGAAGAGGATTAATACTTAGTTCTTCTACTAGTATAGATATATTCCCCTGACTAAAAGATTAAATAATCTGTCCTTCATGCAAAAATAGCATCATAAAATATGTATAATGCATTTTAATATAAGATCTTTTCTTTTGAAAAATAGGATATAAGAAACTTAAGCTAGTGTTATTAAAACTGTTTCTAGGGAGCTGGAGAGATGGCTCAGTGGTTAAGAGCACTGGCTGCTCTTCCAAAGGATCTGGGTTCAAGTCCCAGCACCCACATGGCAGTTCACAGCTGTCTGTAATTGCCAGGCCTGGTGGCGCACGCCTTAATCTTGCCTCTGTCACTTGGGAGACAGAAGCAGGCAAATCTCTGTGAGTTCAAGGCTGGCCTGGTTTACAAAGTAAGTCCAGAAGAGCTATGGATACACAGAGAAACCCTGTCTCGAAAAAAAAAAAACAACAAAACCTTCTAGAATGGAGTCTTCTAGAACTGAGAAACAAAGTCATTATCAAGTAAATCACCAAATATAATACACAGTTTTGGTGAATATATTAAGGCTCTATAAAGGAACTTGAAATACTTTAAACAATCAAGTAACTGAATTCATAAAAATCACTTGCAAGCACTCACCATTGCCCCATTCTTTTATTGGAATGAATGACTGTGGCAGAGAAAGAAAATTCACCAATCTACTCGCTTACATGTTTTATTTATGTCTCTGAAAAAGTAAATTTGAATTCTATTGGGGAGAAACTGAATTGGAATCAATGCTTTATATATTTGAAATATGAAAAAGAAGTTCAAAAAATAAAAACCTAAATATAAATTTGCCATTATTTTATTTTATGTGTAAGGTGTTTGGCTTGCATATATGTATGTGCACTACATGTGTGTGGTGCTTGCAGGTCAGAAGAGGACACTGGATTCCCTAGAACCGGAATTTCAGATGACTGTGAGCCACCATGTGTGTCCTGGGAATAGAACCTGGGTCTTCTGGAAGAGCAGCAACTCTTAACCATAAGCCATCTCTCCAGCAAATACATATATGAAAAGATGGTCAACAGTTCTTATCATTTGGGAAGTGCAAGTTAAGTCAACAAGATATTGTATATTTACTATGTCCCAAATCCCAAACACCAACACCAAATGCTGGTGAAGATGGAGAACAGTAAGAACTGTTGCTCACTGCTGGTTGGAATGTAAGATGGTTCCACTGATGGAAGACAATTTGCCTGATTCTACAAAACGTGCCACTGCCACATGATCCTGTAGTCATGTTTCTAGGCATTTACTCAAACCAGCTACAAACTTCTGCTTACAAAAAGCCTGCACACGGATGTTTACAGATGCTTCATTCATAATTACTCAAATTTGGAAGCACCAAAGATTTCCTCTAGTAAGTGAACAAATTAAGATGCATCCTGGCAATTAAATATTATTCAGCACTATTAAGAAATGAGCTATCAAGCAACATAAGGGCATAGTGGGATTGTAAACACATATTAATAAATAAAAGAATTCAATCTATAAAAGTTACATACTGCATAACTGATTCTAAGGATACTGTGCTATGCCAAGGCAGTAAAAAAGATCAGTGGTTGTCAGGGGTTAAGAAAGAGGCAAGACATTATTAGGCAGACTGCAGAGGCCTTTCAAGGCAGTGAAACTACTGCTTCTCATAGAACAATGGATGGTATATATCAGTATGTCAAAACCAAAAATTTATCTAGGAATATATAAAAAATAAACAATTATATATTGTACTTTGATTAGTTATGAATACAATAATAGTGTTTTCATGCTGTCATTTTACTTTAGTATACTAGTGTGTTTGTCAAATTCTATGACATGTTTACCTTAGTTAAACTCATAGAGCAGTTCCTGCTCCACACATTGGAAGTATTGAACAATAACAGAACTGGGTAACCGATTAACATACATTTAATCAATTATACTTCTTACACATCAATAAGGAGTTTTTTTTTTTAATCCGAAACAGCTAGGTAAAGCTCTAACTAATTCAAATTCAGCCTTTCTTTTAACTATAGAAATTGGTCACTATAATTCCCTTTTTAAAAATTTCAGGGCTTGCATATAATAAGCAAGTACCTAGCACTGGGCTACATCTCTGGTCCTTGTAAATTGGTCTATGAAAGATAACATCAGCTTTAACAGCTAGCCGTTCAGTTTCAAAATAGGTCCATTTTAGTTTATTCTCCAGTTTATTACAAGGAGAATCTTCTTAGAATCTTTTTGAAGAAACAAAACTGTAAATAAAGATAATCGAATTGCATGATCCATGTTTGCTGTGGCTCTCATGCTCTTCCGCTGAGACTTCTACTTATATTTTCTAGTTAAACCTTACCTTACTTTTTAACCACAGCAATACTGGGAAAAAGGAAACCGTCTTAAACTCTTTTGTGCTGTGCAGTAGATAGATCGCTAAGCCTGTGCTGATGTGTCCGGACGGTATATGGAAGACTTCCAGCAGTTTCCTGAGAAAGGCAGTGCTAACCTATGCGCACTAATGCAAAGGGCAACACGCCCTTCATCCTACTTTCTGCTGATCAGCTCACATCTTCAGGCTTCTGCCCGTGTTTTTTGACTAGCCCTTTCTTCATGTTGTCTCACAACTCTCCTAAACATAATAAAAGATACTTCACTCATATAAAAACAACTTTCCCTCCTACTTCTTCTCTTAAAAGAGCAAGAGACAACTCATTTCCTACTGAAAAACTCCTGTGTGGCTATCAATAACCATCAAATGCCAACCATCCTCAAATTTGCACATAGGACAAAAAACTGGGTAAAGATCTTATGATTAAATGAAAACCAATGCTGGGTAATAACATTCTCTGGGGTATAAACATCAGAATATTGTTACTTAGACAGTTCTGGTTACTAGAGAGGGATAGTCAATGACTTCAACTGCAAGACTAATACTATAGGTTAAGAACAAACATAATGGAATGAAGGTGCTAAATAGTGGTTTGCAATGTCTCTGAAATCATTTCGTAAGACTGAAAAAATTAAAAAGTCACAAATTAACTCAAAGAGAACTTGAGGTAATAATTTAATATTCACTGGATACTCTACTGTACAACATGGCCTAGAATCACAGTAATTACAGTTAGCTATTTCTATGAAGAAATCATGAAATTACACTGAACTCTCACTAAGAGCTAATTTAAATATCTAGAACTTACTGAAGCACACGTCATCTTGCATATGATATCTCATTTAAATTTGAACGAAAATACAAGGCTGTGTGATTATTATAGCCACTGTACCAACTAAGACTCACAAAAATTACTGTCTTCCTAAGATCACACATGTATTTATTAAGTACTTAAAACCACACATTTGTTATATCATAACCTCAGTTTCTATTGTCCTTAGTAGTTTATAGCCTTAGCTTTTGGGGTAACCATAAACACAACTGCTTGTTAAGGACATAATTAAAAGCATTTCAGCATTTTTCTGAAGCAAAGAAAATGATGGTTACTACTAGCATGTTTTTTTTTTCTTAAATTTTATGTGCATTGGTGTTTTGCCTGCATTTATGTGTGTGGGGGGATGTCAGATCTTGGAGTTACAGACATTTGTGTGCTGCCATCTGGGTGCTGGGATTTGAACCTGGGTCCCCTGGAAGAGCAGTAAGTGCTCTTAACCACTGAGCCATCTCTCCAGCCCCCAGCATGGTTCTTAAACACTGGCAGATATCTGGAGGTTGGTACCTGGGACACCAGGCTTTATAGTAGAAAGCCAGACTGCTCTACAGGTTGGTATATCACAGGTATACACACTTGGGGGTAAAAGGTTCAGCTCAATGGCAGAGGATATGTTGGGTATATGAGATGTTCTGGGTTCAATACGCAGCACCACACAGAGAAGGGCACACAGCTCACAAGAGCCAGGTGCTCTGATAGAGAGGGCACTGATGGCAGTCGGAGTAAGGCTCTTCCGGGCTCTATGGTCTTGGTTGCTTAGGAGAATCTGCTACCTCTTCTATGATGCCATCCCATCTCTCAGTATTCTCTACTCCTTTGTTTCCTTCATAGCACTTAACATAACTTAGATATTTTTACATGTTTGTATATACAGATACATACATATATGTGTTAAATATATGTGTGTGTGTGTGTCCATTTTAAAGTGTTCTATACTAACTAGTATCCTTCATAGTACAAACGTCAATACAGATTACTAGAAAAATAGGCATGAGAAGTAGTAAAATGGTAAACTCAATCTGGGGGCAGTGTACGAAACAGATGAGGGACAAAGTTAGAGAAAACTGTGGTGCTTGGATAAGCACTAGGAGACTGTTCTTAGAAGTGGAGGCAATGGGAATGACACAGATGGGTTAGCCGCATACAGTCTGAGGATTACAACAGGCTCATTACAGATTTGAGATACTAAGTGGAAGTATAGTGACGGTTGATCAACCCGTGTCACTGGAGAATGGCAGTACCCTAAGTAGAAAAAGAAAAGGTATCTATGTTGTGGGCCCCAGGGTGGGCGAGGGATCTCTGCAGGACTGAAATGTTATTAAGTAAGATGCTCATAATGTTCAGGGAACCCTAGCGGCTATCTGAAACGCAGGGAGCAAGGAGAGACAGACAAGCACATGGCAAGGGCTCATTCTCTCCTAGAACAGATCCCAGCTAAGCTGTGAGGGTGGACTCTCTCTCGGGTTAGAAAGTGTGTGACCAAAACCTGCTGAGATTTCCTTATGACCCTGACCTTTGTTTATGCTTCTGACTCTGGATCTGCTTTAGAAAGGAAACTTGGGGAAAAGAAATGGCCCCACTACTTATTCTGCCAAGGAGTCTTTTTCTTTGAGCTGCTTCTTGAGAGATTTTGATTTTAGTGTTATGTTCTCTCCTAAGTTTATGATATGAATAAATGAAATAAAAAACTCTCAGATATAACATACACAGCTTCTAAATTGTTTATTATGAAACTATAAGCATGACTGCCATTCTTAAATTTCACATTGTGCTATTTAAATAAAATAATGATTAAGACATTGTTTAAGAAAACAGCCATTCAGCTCCTTGATTATTGTTACAAAGTTAGTAATGAGAATTGTTAAAAAAAATTATAAGTTATAGAATAGAATCCCAGCAAAATCCAGCATTGAACTGAATCAAACTCAGGGTAGAAAACTGAAAAATTCAAATTGTGATCTTTTTTCCAGTAAGACTAAATTAATATCAATTCTGTCAAAATTCTGTCTATGTCAGTAATTGGTATAATTAAACTAGAGGTAATAATGTCAGCAAAGACTGTAAACCTTGCAAAAGGAACTCGTAGCATGAAACCATTAATAGCAAAAGGTAAATTAAAACAATTATTTTAGGCTTTGAACGAGAGCAATCTATTTGAAAGGATACTAGGCACCTGTAGAAGTTAAAAAAAGTGAAAATTACTAAACATATTCTTTGCTCTGAATATTAAGTCATTAGACTAAGAGGACAGTTCCTTTCATCAAGAGAAAAGTACCCTCTATTAAAGACAATGGTGCTACAATAAGAAAGGGATACTGAGAATGTAATCAACAAGCAGAGATTATATTCTGTCTACAAGGCAGTAAATAGTTACATGCACGTGGAAAACAGTGGTATCACCTTGGTCAGCAAATGAGAAGGTTTTCCTGCAACGTTTCTCAGAAGAAGGGAGGTTTCCCTGTCCAGATAGGAGTGCTTGTGCAGAAAGAGAGAAAAAGCAAAAAAAAAAAAAAAAAAAAAAAAAAAAAATGCAGTAAGAGAAGTCAGTGGAGGCCTTATGTGTTTAAAATAAAACAGAGCAGGAATGACTTTATAATCAATTTCACATCTATTTTTGTACACTGAATGGAATATGGTCATCAAGGAAAAACAAAAACAACAACAACAAAAACCCCAAACCACCAACAAGAAGAGAAAAGGAGGTGAGAGGTAAAGCTCCATCTGTGCCCAGGTGACTTGCTGGTTTCTGGCTCTGAGTAACACATGCAAGTATAGAACCAGTCTTGTTTACAAGCGGATGGTCAAGAGTGCTGTGCACAGAGCACAAATAAAACCATATCAAAGGCCAGCAACTAAATACAGTCCTTCCTATTAAAAATCCGTAAGATTTACAGAGATTTAAGCAGTATATTCTGTTTAGAACACAAACATTTTTAAAACTGGCAACCATTTTTCATCAATTCAATGAAAGCTACACCAAAAGGAAAACCACCAATATGTATTTTGCCTGATATTTTTTTTTCCAGTAACATTTTATTAATCCATTCATTTCAGGACAGTGTTACATAAGGACGTTCACAGAAAAATCAACACTGAATATTTTCTCCTTGAAGTGATTTAAATTTACTGAATCAATCTCTCTCCCTAGCAATGATGCAAATAACACAGTCCCTAGCTACCATCTATATCTTCTTAATAACTTAAAGAGACCCACTTTTTAAGATTGTGTGTGTGTGTGTGTGTGTGTGTGTGTGTGTGTGTGTGTGTGGTGCTGGAGTTGCAAGCAGGTGCAAGCCACCTAGGGTGGGTGCTGGGAACTAAACTCAGGTTCTTTGGAACAGTAGTATACTCTCTTAACAAATGATCCACCTCTCAGCGCCCTCTTGATAACTTAAATAACACATTGTAATGCAAGCAAATGTAACTGTATTATATTTATCTTTAAACTGCAACTATTTTGATATGTGTATCATATGAACTTGCTTGTCCCTTAACAAATTTGAATTAGTATTTAATACCATGTAATTACTTTCACCATGGAAAGCAATGAATGCTATTTGAATTTGCAATGTCTCTCACAAGCTCATCTTTTTTTTTGTTTTGTTTTGTTTTGTTTTTCTGTTTTTCGAGACAGGGTTTCTCTGTGTAGCCCTGGCTGTCCTGGACTCACTTTGTAGATCAGGCTGGCCTCGAACTCACAGAGATCCACCTGCCTCTGCCTCCCGAGTGCTGGGATTAAAGGCGTGCGCCACCACCGCCCGGCCAGCAATGAATGCTGAATGGAAAGTACTGTACCAAAAAGTGTTCCATAATGTTATATTTCATAAATCTAAGTATATCAAATTATTTTGACAAGTTCTTTGGAAATAATGTCCAATGAATAGGTACAAGACCTGTAGACACTTTCAGAAAGTCCATATGATACAGTATATTACTTCAAGATTGGAAGCACTGGTACAAAGACACTAACTTAAACTTTGCACAGGTCTACACTGTGTTGAGTCTGTTATATGACACTTAACTTGTATTGCTAAAACTAGTTTTAATTCAAGATGAACCTATGTAACTGGCCCCTCTCAGCCACTTCCCCCAACAACAAAAAGAAACCTAATGTGTGTTGGGGGCATTCCTTCCTCATGATCACCACTAAACTTAGGTCCTCATTTATCTTTATGCTACAGTCCTCCCAAAGATAAAGACTGATATAACAGTAGGTAGGTTTCAGAAGCTTCTGAAAACTTAAATTTAGTTTAGGCTTACTGCTCAGCCTGGACCAGAGAGAAAACAGAAGTATAAAGACTTAAAAAGCAAAACTTAAAAATATCAGCTAAAACTAACTGCTTTCAATCACTCATTATTCTGTCATTTACACATGAGAAAAATGTATTCTTACACAAATATGTAAGACATAGCATGAATTTGAAAAAAGTAGTCTGTGTGGTGTGAGTCTGCATCTCCCTGTGTGGATTTATGTGGATGTGGCAATTATCTGTGTGTGCCTGGGAGGCCAGAAGTTGATGCTGGGTGTCTTTCTCTGTTGTTCTCCACCTTGTATGAAGAGGCAGGGTTTCTCACTGACTTGGCTAGTCTCAGCGAGCTAGCTTTCTCTGTAATCCTATCTCTGTCTCCAGTGCTCGGACTGCAGGCAGGCCACCATGCCCACTTGGGATTTATGTGGGTTTCGGGGATCCAAACTCTAGTCATCATATCTACACAAGCAGTGTTTTTTATTTTTTTTTATTTTTTAGGTTTTTCGAGACAAGGTTTCTCTGTGTAGCTCTGGCTGTCCTGGACTCACTTTATAGACCAGGCTGGCCTCGAACTCACAAAGATCCACCTGCCTCTGCCTCCCAAGTGCTGGGATTAAAGGCGTGCGCCACCACCGCCCGGCCACAAGCAGTGTTTTTTATCCCCTGAGGCATCTTTCCAACCTAAGAAAATAATTTCTTGAAAACTTATCACAATTTATCTTACAAAGGTTACTTTTCCAGAAAGAGCTCCAAGTAGGGGAATATCAGTATTCATGTAATCACATTTCAGTTTAACTTTTCTTTTACAATTTTATTTTATGTGCATGTATGTGCATATATCTTGGAACCTCTATGGCATGCATGTATGCATGTGTTGGTGCATGTGTTTACAGTGTAGAGGCCAGAACATAACTTGCAAGAATCGGTTCTCTCCCTTGACTATGTGAGCCCTGGGGACCACACCCAGACAGACGCCTTTAACCACTGAGCCATCTTGTCAGTCTCAGATTTCAAGTTTTAAAAAATGAAATTTACACTGTGTGGTGACAGTGGCGGTGCATACCTTTAATCCCAGCACCCAGGAGGCAGAGGCAGGCGGATCTCTTGAGTTTGAGGCCAGCCTGGTTTACGGAGTGAGTCCAGAATAGCCAGGGCTACACAGGGAAACCCTATCTTGAAAAAAAAAAAAAAGAAATTTGCCTCTTGACATCCACAAGAGCTATGACTTGGTAAAATAATTCTAGACACCAATTCTAACGTAAGCTTTTACAAAAAAGCTTACAATATATACTTAATGTAGTAATTAGTTATAAACATTTTAGCACCTGGTTTCCAGAAAATATTTTGGCTGTTGTTTAAGAAACAGATCCAGGGGAGCAGATGGCTCAACCGGTGAAGTGCTTGCCGTCCATACATAACATGAGTTTAATCCCTGAAACTCTAGATGTGGTGGTGTCCATTTGTAATTCCAGCAAGATTTTCATGGACAAGAGAATTGTATGGAATACACAGACAGCACATGGCAGAAACAACAAGAGAGACCTGCCTGAAAACATCTTTGAAGGAGGGAATCGATTCTCCATGGTTGTCCTTTGACCCCATCACAAGTGTGGCTGTACCTTTGTAAATACGTGAGGATTACAGAGAGGAGTCGTTTGTTGAGCACTAGCTGCTCTTCTACAGGACCCATGTGGTGGCTCACAACTGCTTGTAAGTCCAGTCCTAGGGGAGCTGATACTTCCACAGGCACTGGGCATTGATGTGGTACATAGACATACATGCAGACAAAACACTCACCACATAAAATTAAAAAAAAAAAAAAGAAAGACAGCAGGGATAGATCCAGAAGTATATTAAGTGTCATAATGATTTTTAGTTATTACCATAAAATATAAAAAATTGACATACTATTGTGTGTACAATACTACTGTGATGTATTTTGCTAATGGGACAATACTCCAAAACCAAAATAATTATTTGGGCTGAAATTTTTTATTGACAAACAGGACATAGTGCACTAGAAAAGCAGAATGCCAGGTCTTTTATGGGAGGGCAGATCCATGTTCCTTCCATTTAAACTACAGGTGTGTACATGTAACAGGAAGCATGGCATCTAGAAACCAGAGCTGACATGTCCTTTGAATGACATCTGCATTACCTACCCCCCTCTCTTTACTATCAACCGGCCACACACTGCTCCCTAACTCCTCACTGTCAGAAGGAAGAGGGAATGAGCCTTCTCACCGGAGAAAGACAGGAGTGAGAAAGACATGTGCAGCAAAGAGCTAAGCAGTCCTGGCATGTGCTGCTAGCGAACAAAAACACACTGTGGCCAGCGAGATGGCATAGCCCTTGCTGTGCAAGCCTGACCACATGAATCTGATCCCCAGAACCCACGTAAGGGTGGAGGAAAGAACCAACTTCACAAAACAGTCCTCTGAACTCCATGCGCACACTGTGGTACACATGCCCACACAAACACACCAAACTAAAGTCAAGGCTTGTATGTTTTCCTTTTCTCTTCCATTTATGTTCTTCCTCTCTCTATTCAGCCATCTTTTAGATGTAACTTCAAACCTGGAACTATGCCAGGCCCTGGAGTTAAAAAGGCAGCTGCACACTGCTGCCTAGTCTAGGAACAAGAACTTGGTCCTTGTTCTGGCTGCCCTGCCTGGTCTGTACCTCCTAATACCTTCCTGTCCTCTAGTCCACTGATAACAATCATGAAGTGTGTTAGGTGGTGTGGGACGGAGGAGCAGGTGAGTACTTATGCCAGAATTAGGGGCTTAGCCAAGTATTCCTAAAACAGTGTACAGTCTTGAAGGGTAGGACGAGTAGAGGAAGAAAGAAAATAAATATTTGAGATCAGTGGTTCTCAGAGGGCAGTACTGTCTTTAATTTGGCATCTCAGAAAAATGGTGAGTGTATTTTTGGCATTCACAATAAAGACAAGAGGAAGGGTTAATAGTATTTATTAAGAAGAAAGTCACAAGTGCCAGATGTCCTAAAGTTTGCCACAATATCACATAAAAGTACAGATCCAGCCCACAAGACATTTATGTCCATACATGGAAAATCATATAAATGAAAATCTTGTATATTTTACATACAAACACAAAGTAATTTTGTATAATATTAATTTTCAATGAATTTTGGAACATTATGTCTTCTGAAATAGGTTGAGAAAATTCTATACTTTTTATATTATGTATAATAATATCAAATATAATGGGTTTGATAAACTTCCATGCATATGAACATGGTACTATATTCACCTTTCCTCTTACCCCTCCATGGTTTCTCTTGTTTAAAACTTATGAAGAACTGTTTATAATGATGGAAACCATTCCTAATGGTTGAAGTGAGAGCTGCCAGTATCACAATTGGCAGTGCCAGTATCAGATACACTAAGATCTGAAATTCCTTTGAACAAAATTAAGAACTAAATGTTACATTAGTAAAAACATGAAATGCAGGAATTTCACTGAGCTTTATTAATACAGACTGTTTAAGAAATGTATGTCTTATAAAATCAAATATTGAAAATCATTTTTTACTACCCCATCTCATTTAAAACTGCAGATGATTTACCAGTATAGCTACAGCTAGAAACCTCTCCTAAGCCAGATGGTGGGATGTTTATAATCCGAGCACTCGGTATTGCTGAGGCAGGAAGACCTTAGCAATTCTGTAGTTTCCCCTGCCCCTTCCTTGACTGTAGTTGTGTTAGCACATCACCATCACTACCTCAGTTAAGATTACCCCCATTTCCTCTCATCATAAACATATGTCATATCCGTGACCATCACAGCACACTTAAATTCTGGGAGCCCCTCACATTCTACTCTTCTGTTTCAAACAAACATATTATTGATCACTTCAATGAGAACTCTAGAACACTAAGATAGTGCTGGCCAAACATTTGCATATTAACTATTTCTATTATAAATTACTTGGGTTTGTTTTTCTTTATCCTAGGTGTTAAGGTATTATATTCTTTTACATTGTAGGGATGTAGAGATTATATTAACTATGAATTTTGTTGGGGCTAGTAAAGATAGTGTTACAAATTATTTGTTATTTTTAAAAGGGGTGCTTGGGACTAAAAAGACTGAGAGTTCCTACTTGGTAAGAGGGAAGGCCACTCACTGGCCAGAAAACATTTTGAAGAAACTAGATATTTAGTTAAGTGCCAGTGTAGGCGAGACAGTGTACCTTATGGCCCACTCTGAAAAAGGGCTGAATCTGTTAGTGCTTACAGAAGCTGATGAAAAAGCTCTCACATTCAGCATTTTAAAAAGTGACTCTAACTAAAAAATCCCTTACATCAGGTAGTCTACCTTGACTGCTAACATTCAACAGCACTGTACCATACATAAAGTGATTGTCTGGTTTTGATAATTTCCTTTTTTTTTTTTGGTTTTTTGAGACAGGATTTCTCTGTGTAGTACTGGCTGTCCTGGACTCACTTTGTAGACCAGGCTGGCCTGGAACTCACAGAGATCCACCTGCCTCTGCCTCCCAAGTGCTGGGATTGAAGGTGTGCGCCACCATTTTCTTTTAATGGCTGTTCATTTTCTTTTAAATCTGATAAAATTTTTATTTGAAAAATTCAACAAACAGTGCTAGCAAAATTGGATTTTTTTTACCCTGCAGAAGAATATTATGCTTATGTCTTTCATTTTGTACAAAAAGTCACCCAAAATGATCAAAGACCTTAATTTAAAGCCTGAAGCACTGAAACCTTTAGAAGAAAACAGGTGATATTCTTCAAGATGTGGGGGGGGGCAAGAACTTTTTAAAAGAACACCAACCACCCAGGAACTAACCAGAAGCATCAACAGATGGGACTACACAAAAATAAAAAGTTTCTGTACAGCAAAGGACACAATCAGCACTTATTAACAGGCAGCCCATACAAAGGGGGAAACTCTTCACCAGCTACACTTCAGACAAGGGGCTGGCAGCCAGAACTTACAAAGAACTGCAGAAACTGAATACCATGGAACCAAAATTGTCAATTAACAAGTGGGAAAATTAACTGAAAAGACAATTTTCAAAAGAAGAAATACAAATGGCCAGTAATTATTAATTAATTTAATAATAATGATCAGCTCAAAAAGTGTTGAATATCCCAAGCCATCAGGGGAATGCAAAGCAAAACTACTTCCAGGTAGTGATGGTACACACCTTTAATCCCAGCACTTGGGAGGCACAGTTAGGCAGATCTCTGTGAGTTCTTTTTTTTTTTTTTTTTTGGTTTTTCAAGACAGTTTTTCTGTGTAGCCCTGGCTGTCCTGGACTCACTTTGTAGACCAGGCTGGACTCGAACTCAGAGATCCACCTGCCTCTGCCTCACAAGTGGTGGGATTAAAAATGTGCGCCACCACGCCAGGCAATCTCTGTGAGTTCAAGGTCAGTCTGGTCTACAGAGTGAATTCCAGGACAGCCAGAGATACACATAAAAACCCTGTCCTGACAAACAAATAAACAAATGTATATATGTGTATATGTACGTATTTTGAGATGCCACCTCACCCTAATCAAAATGTCTGTCACCAACAAATCTGACAATAAATGTTGGAGAGGATGTTAGTGAGAGTAGAGTAAATTAATATAGCCATTGTGGAAATCAGTATCTTTACAATTAAATAACATGCAGTGTCTATAATAAGTGCTTTATAATGTTCCTTTGTGTTCTTAGTAATATTTTCCTTCTAATTTTTCCTACAGACTGTTAACATATGTTATTCCTACTGAGGGTTAGTAGTATGTATATTTGCTATTATAAAATTTTGGAGGAAAATGGAGGTACTCAGAATGCGTAATATTGAGGTCATATAATCTTAGAAAAATAATTGCATGTTGATTTATATGTAGGATCCAGCCAACGATATATGTATATAGGTAAACAAATGTACACATAGGTACATGAAGAAAAGACAAATGGCTACATTTTAGGGGATAAGGAAGGACTGAATGGACCTAATGGCCATGAATTATGAATGAGGATATAAAGCTAACTGTTTTTTCTAGTTCAGCCTCTCATGGACTGTTTTAGTTTTTCGATGGTGGGTAAGTGCATAAAATATATTCAATGATGAAAGTGTAAAATCTATTGTGAAGTTTCACAGCTTTAATTCCAAATGCCACCTCGAACTGTATGGAAATTCACTGAGTTGTGAAGACTCTGGATCTGGTTAACTTTGGTGTAGGATAGATTATATATATATAATTTACAAGGCTTTTAAAATAATTAATAAACCTAATTATTTTAAAATTAAAGCTAAGAGCCGGGCAGTGGTGGCGCACGCCTTTAATCCCAGCACTTGGGAGGCAGAGGCAGGTGGATCTTTGCGAGTTCGAGGCCAGCCTGGTCTACAAAGTGAGTCCAGGACAGCCAGGGCTACACAGAGAAACCCTGTCTCAAAAAAAAAAAAACCAAAAAAAAAAAAAATTAAAGCTAATATTACTGTATGACCAGATGTCATCATCTGGAATTCTAATGAATCTATTTGCCTTCGTTGATGTTTACATAGACTCAAGACATGTTAAAGAACTTACAGGTGTCAGCTCAGCCTGCTCCTCTGTGAAGTCAGAGTGGTGCTTGGCCTGCTTACTGGGACAGCTCAGAGAGATAGCATGCTGTGAAAACGGAGGAAGGAAAAAATGATAGGTAATGGAGGTGAAAAGAGTAGATCTCCTAACCATGCAGGAAGGGAAATAGATCACTGAAGTGAAATAAACAGTAGCGAAACAAAAGAGCAAAAAAAAAAAAAACTGCATGAATTATTTTACCGTTTATTCTTTTGTAGAAAAATTAGAAAATTAAGAACCAGATGATCCTAATCTTTCACAATTTAAGAGCAGCCTTATTTTATCTCTAGACAATACAGCTGTCAGAAAAACTAAGCGGCAATGTTGTGTCCCAAAGCACTTTATGCTAATGAACCTTTACCTGCCCTGGGCCACTGGCCATTCTCTAAGTCTCCTTCTACTCTGTTAATTATCCCTCAAAGCCAGTGCTAAGTTTCCATGTACTTCAAGTTTCTGGCTTTCCCCTTTCTCTCTTCCCTTACAAAGAAAATCACATCTTAGTCAGCAAATGGTATTCTGTAAATACATTATACCCCCATCCATCCTTTCAAGTTTTATATGATGAACAAATAGCCTTCCCTCCAAGCTAAGCATGTTTCAGATCTGACTGGTTCCTCCTTCATTATGTCTGACATTCAAACAGGTCAACACACTGAGATAAGGAAGGGACAGCAAAAAACCTGCCTCTTGCCTCGTGTTTCTGTATACTGCCAAATTCCGAATCCATACTCAGCAGTTCTGCCATTTCCTAGACACTCATTAATTCTTTAATTTTCTGCAATCTTTCCCTTCAAAAACTTCAGCATAGAGTTGTAAAGTGCTTTGTATTTGATCTTGGAGGTCACTGACGACCTTGTGTGTGTGATGCTGTGTTTGTGTGTGCTGATGTAGGCTACCAGCTGATGTTAAACATCTTCTTGGAGCTTACCGAGTCCCGGGATCCACCAATCCCTGCCCCTCAGAACTGGGTTGCAGACCTGTGTTGTCATGCCCAGGGTCTACGTGGATGCTACGGACCTGAACTCAGGGTCTCGGCTTTCACAGAAGACACTTGTGTGAGTTCTCTCTCCAGTCCCTGAGGATGAGCACTGCCTACGCGGGGCACAACCACTAATGGAATACATGACTATTTCTGCTATGCCTTCATGCCACATGCTTTGTCAGATTAAGACTCTTCACTTTTCTGTGTATTACTCATTAAACATGTTTTATTAGCACTATTTCAGTTACTAGATCAGTAAGGTGTATTAATTCTATATAGTTAATATAGTTCTCAGGAAACAGACATGGTAGTTAGTAGTCATGACAAACAGAAAAAGTTCATGACAAATACAGATAACTCTCAAACAGCTTAGGGAAAAAAATACACACAAAAGGAATAATAAGGTAAACGTTCCAGACACAACAGGACGGAAGACAGTGGCAGCATGAACAAGGCCTGCACAGGCCCAAGCCAGGTGGGGTCCCACCCTAGGAAGCTATCTGCGACTGAACCCTCTGGCAAAGGAAAATCAGTTTTCCGCACTGCAGTCTCACAGGGTATATGAAGCACACCTCAAGGCGCACTGCAGTCTCACAGGGTATATGAAGTACACCTCAAGGCAGGCACCATGTACAGTAGCAGTCGGCCAATGCAAAACAAACGCAGTGGTACTTTTGTAGACTTTCTGATCCATTTTGTTTTGTTTGGCATTTTTGTTTTTAGTTTTTTGCCTATTTTGATTTTTGTTTTTGTGAGGTTGTTTGTGTGTTTCTTGGTTTTTATTGTTATTTTTATTGAAGAGAGAGAGGGTGATACTCTGCTATGCTTGTAGACAGGAGCTTAGCATAACTCTCCTCTAAGAGGCTCCACCCAGCAGTGGATGGAAACAGATGCAGACACCCACACCCAGACATTAGATGGAGCTGGGGGAGTTTTGTGGAAGAGTTGAGGAAAGGATTGAGGGACCCAGAGGGGACAAGGACTCCACAAGAAGACCAACGGAGCCAACTAACTTGGGTCCTTAGGGGCTTACAGTGAATGAACCACCAATCAAAGAGTAAGCATGGGCTGTACCTAGGGTCCCCCCCCCCCCCCCCCCAATATGTAGATGTGCAACTTGGTCTTCATGCAGAACCCCCAACAACTGGAGCTGGGGGTGTCCCTGACTCTGTTGCCTGCCTGTGGATTCCGTTACCTTAAACTTTGCCTGGCCTTACTGGGAGAGGATGCGTCTAGTCCTGCAGCAACTGGATGTGCCACGGTGGGTTGGTACCCATGGGAGGCCTCCTCCTTCTTAGAGAAGGGGAGGAGCAGTGTGTGGGGAGGGAGGGGTTGTTGTAATCAGGATGTAAAGTGAAATTTTAAAATAAAAGAATTTAAAAGGAAAAAAGAGAGGGAGAGAAATTAGGTAAGGAGGATCTGGGAGGACTTGGGGAAAAACATCATCAAAATATATTGTATGAAAAAAATTTTTAAATGTTTTAATAAATTGGAGTTGTCACTGTAGAGGGATGTGATCAAATAGTCTGAAGACTGTACTGTGGGGCACTCCAGAAGTCAAGAGGCTGCAGTGAGACTACTGGGGTATTAATCCCACTTAAAAAACACAGAGTTTTAAAAATGACAAACACAAGCAGACAAAGACAATTTCTGGTAGGTACAAAGTTATGGCTAAGTAGTAACCAACTTAAAAGGCCCAATAAAAGAGGAATGCTTAGCTAGCATCAGAGGAGAGCACAACAGCAAGCGCCTAGCTTTACGTCCCAGAAGCTCTGGTCCTTTACGTCCCAGAAGCTCTGGTCCT
>CAJQZJ010014103.1:9077148-9118581 GCA_907164525.1 Lophiomys imhausi | reverse complement strand
TACGTCCCAGAAGCTCTGGTCCTTTACGTCCCAGAAGCTCTGGTCCTCAGAAGCAGCAGTGGTAGCAACAGTAGGACGACAAACAGAGAAACCTTATTTGAGAAAGCACTTCATCCCTAGAGTTCCTTCTGCACTTCTCTGTGAGCAATGGGCTCATGTTCAGGTCAACAGTCACTCACAGGCCCCAACAGACCAGACCGCTGCTTGAGATGATGGTCACTGAGTTCTGCACCCTCAGCCATGTCACCTTCAGAGTCCATGCTGTTTATAAGGGACCTTCTGGGCTATTAAATGATAGCTTGTTGTATGGAAAAAAGGCCACACTGGTAAGAACAGAAATGATCAACGTTTGTGAAAACATCACACTCCACAGGAAACAGTAATATCTGTAGTAATGAATATGTCTAAGGGGCTGGAGAGATGGCTCAGTGGTTAAGAGCATTGGCTGCTATTCCAATATGTCTAAGGCCCTTCTGAGACATGTTCTTACTCATTTACAAAAATTATACCACTTGCGAGGAAGTCGGAGTCATATCAGCACTTTACAATGTTACTCTTCCTGATCTGTATGCACTTGCTAATCTGGAGGCAACTTTAAAATAAGCAATAATAGCTGGTGACTTTTCTGAACGACCATTTCCTTTTTGGTGCTGGAGACTGAACACAGAGCCTTGCATATGTTAGGTAAGCAATGTACCATTGGGCTAAATCTTTGGCCTGATCTAGAGATATTCTATAACCAACCTTTCATTCTGTTTTGTCTGAAACAGTATCTTACTCTGCAGCCAGGCTGGAGAACTCAGTTACTTTCCTGCACTGGCCATCCATTAAGTATTCTTAATTTAGTGTGTTCCCAAGAAAAAGATGTCAGGAAAAGGAAAATCCAAGGTTATTTTTCCTGAAAAGAGGGCTCTGACTATTAACTTTCTACCTAGAGATGAAATTCTCAAATGTGAGTGATTTTATTTTTCATGGGTGTGTAATCTTATCTACAATTGGAAGGGAGCTACTGGCACCCACTGAGTAGAGGTTAGAGGTAAGTAGGGCTAAACATCTCACAGTGTCCAGGGTACCATCTCATAACCAATCTACCTATCCCAAAGTGTCAGTTGTGTTTATGTTGAAAAATCTAAAGGGTCATATCAAGTTCACATTGAAAAACAATCCTATATCCAAACCTGTTCTCTTCCCTAACAGGTTGCTGCAATACTCGCTGCCAGGCATATACCCTTCATGCCAGAAACTGGCAGAGTTGTCTCTGCAGGGGGTTAGTGCTCTGAGGGAAAAGACATAAGTAATCCTAAGTAAGACACAAGGAGGAAAAAGAATCTTAAGAGGAAGGAAAGTAATAAAACATTAACTCTATTCAAGCTAAACAAGGCTGAATCAACTGTCATAATTTAGAGTTGAAATAATGATAAATATAGAAAATGAAGGGTTTTTTTGTCGTGGGTTTTTTTGTTGTTTTTAAAAAGCAAAATGTTATTTCTCAAAAGAAAGTAAAAAATATACAGTTTTGCAGCAAACTTCAAGTGTACACTCACTGTAATAAAAGCACTGTGTGTTCTGGGAGGGCTGGGAGTTTACACACTCTACCTCAGTGGTAGAATGTGCAAGTGTTTGCCTAGCACATGTAAGGTACTGGGTTTGATTTCTAAGACCACAAAAAGATATTAAATATACAAAAGTAATTAAATGTTAGAGCAGAACTAGAAAGCCTGAAACAGGAGCAAAGAAGTGAAGGGAGGTGTCTCAAGATAAACTATAGTACTACCCTCCAACGTTAGTACATGATATACACCGCAGGGAAAAAAAGAGGGATATATTGACCTAAGTGTGGGTTTAATGCTATGGTGATAAATGTTATAAGAACCGTATCAAAGATTAGAAAGTGCTTATTTCTGGGGGCAGAATATGACAAGTGTGTGGTAGAAAATATTTAATAAATCTGAAAGAACTATTTAATCCCATGTATGAAAAAACTATAATTTTTAAAATTGTATTTGATTTTAAGACTATTTGATACATGGGTTTTAGATCTAATGTTCATTCAATTTGAATCAGAACACAGTATATCAAAAATCGTGACATATCAGCTCCTGACAGCACCCCCTATTCTACTCCAAGTAGAAGAAAAGCATCGAAGAATCTCCAATGTGAGATGGTTGAATTAGTGGCAAGCCTATCTCTTGACATGTAAAAACTCCTTGCTTCAACTGCAGACAGACTGCTGTCCAAAAAGGACAAAACTTGGTAGCAGGGAAGTCGACAGCCTAGCTCTGCCAAGACAGGGTAGGTTAGTCCTTCACAATCCCTGCTCTACAATAAATGTCTGTCAGAGAAACAGGACCAAAAGGCTGAAGACTGATGCTGGAATGTATGGAGAGAAAATGGGAACTGTCCAGGTAGTCACTGGTTTGTCATTTCTTAGTATTGGAAGCTGCAGGCCCTGCACTTCCTATACAATCAGATATATTTATCCTTCTCAGCTCTCTGAGGTGGTTGAAGAATAGACAGCTTGAGTCTCATAGCTAAATTTTGAGTTGTTTAGGAATCAAGAGGGCGTTCTAGATCTAAGAAGATGGTTATAATAGTGATGCAAGTTAGTATGAAAACTAAGTCAGTTATAGAACTTTAAACTCATGGAGATGGTTAGAAGGTAGAAGGTTAAAGTCAGGGGCCAAATATGTATGAACTGGACATTGGGAAGGTATACTGGGCCATTTAACTCTCATAAATGTGGCATATTTAATTCTGCTGTTTTGTATAGAATTTACTGTTATAAGAGAAAGAACCATTTGTTGGAATGAAAAGAGAAGGTGTTGGGGGGGGAAGAGGGTGGAAGGGTGGGACAGGAAGGGGGAATAGGGAAGGGTTTGCGACTGAGATGTAACTTGAAAAAAAAATAAAGTACTTAAAAAAAATAAAAAAGGATATTGAGGCAAGTTTTTAAACTATTTAAAAAAAAATCACTCTGCAGAGGGTAAGAGGAGGCCAGATAAGATTTGAGATAATTCCTGATTTACCTATCAATCCTCATACTGAAAATATTATATTAAACGCTATACCACCAAATACTGATATCTTTGTCCATGGGTATCAGCGGATACTGTCTGAGGTGTTTCCTGAGAGATGGGCTTTTCACTTTATATTCTCTTATATTGTTTATTAGTGAGGAATTTTATAGACAGAAAGACAGACGGACAGTACAGGCAGTCAATAGCCACAGTCACATAGAGTATCATCGTTAGTGATTAGGTCTGTTCTCATGCGCTTTGACCTAACTAAAAATAATAGGACAGAAAGGAAGTAACAACAAACAGGACTAAGAAGAGAAAAACACATCTCTAATAAATACTGCTTACTTAAATCTCAGTGGGCTGACAGGCATGAATGGAATGCTGAGGAGCTGCTACTGAACAGGGCTCCTAGGTCATAGAGCAGACATGTGGTTTCTTTATATGTAGAAACTGGCTTTCAAACTCTTTATAGAATACAGAATGTAGACAAGATCTACTGTAGATAAATGAGTGTTTATTCTTTACGCTCATATGATTTGCTTACTTTCTTTGCAACAGCTCATTTCTCTCTAAATCACAATGATGCTTAATGCTTTTTTTGTGCTCCACAGTACCTAAAATAAAGCTAAGTATTTAGGTTACTGATTAATTTAATGTAAAGAATTAAATTAGTTGGGCAGGGGAGAATCTAATGATGCCAGATCATATAAATTTCAAGTGTCTCTGTAATTCTTTCAACAATGTTTTATAATATTTCACACTAGTCCAACAATGCATCCATTCTTTTACTTTGTACTACAGTGTGTAAACACAGGATCATTGGAAAGGCTGAGATTGTTCTGCTCCATTCACTTTCTTCCTTGCTCTTATTATACAACAAAATTACTACCTTCTTGATACAGAGAAATCTCTTTCTTTTGCTAAAGTTATTCACAAATCCATCCCCTACCCTTACCCAGTCAGGAAAATGTCATCTTCTGTCACCTCTATCACTTTTGATTCTCTGAATCACCCTATGAGGAAGGCTGACCAAGTAACAGAAATTAAAATTTTCTTATGAGAAACTGATGTCTGGAGAAACTGAATAACTCACCTGCGTTCCATGTGTACCAAGTGACAAAGACAAATGTTCTGGAAGCCCAGCTTTTCCACTACACCACATTAACCCTTTGATAATAAAATGGAGCAAACTCCAAGCAGTAGAATGTTAGAAGACTACGGTGAGGCTTTACATGGTCTTATGATCTCACCTTAATTATGTTAAAAACAATTATCATCTTATTAACTATTCATGGCTTTGAAAATCATAATTCATGTTTTTAATCTCATGATATAACTGGCATTAATTCAGGGGATTCTAACAAGTCAAAGACCAAAAGAAAAATCTAAACCTCTTCTAGCTTATCTTTGTGACACTGCCATGTCTGGTATATACTCCTTCCGTGGTCTCATTTAGCCGTGAAGGTCTTTTGATAAATTTTAAATGTTAAAGAAGTAAGAAAGTCAATTAAAGCTATATTAAAGCAAAACAAAACACAGCCATTTCTCTGTATTTTAAGGCCAAAACAACAGAGGAAAATTTCCTCTATTTACCTCAGTAATTTGCTGCCCCTGATGTGTTGTCAAATCCAGTTCTTGAGGGCGTGCCACTTTATCAGTGTCCAAGGAATCCATGCTAGAGGCTGCAGAAGTGATGCTGGAGCGGGAGGAGTTACTGATGGAGTGCACTTCAGCATCACTCACGGTGCCCGCTGATGCTGTCCTCCTGTGCTGACCCGTCCCTAAAGGCTTAGGATCTTCCACTGCAGACTGCTGAGCGGCCTCATCCATGCTCAGGGAGGCCTGGTCTAACTGTGCAGTGATGTCATCCAGGGAGTAGTTAGCATGGGGAGGCTGAGGTGCTCTGTTAGAGGAAGAGGATAACCCTCGAAGGGTGCCATGTTTCAATGTATGTCGGCTAGAAGGGAGCTTCTGAGTAGCTTTTGGTTCTGCGGCTTGATGTTGTTTACTATTTCCTGAGCCAATGCTGTTGAGCTCCTGCTCTATAGAGCAGAGATCGGCCATCAATGCATCCAGATCCACAGCCTCTCCCTGATTCAGAGCTTCTACAGAGAAGACACAGTTTGCAGAACATAATCAAAATCTATACATCCTATTATAAATTAGCCACAGGCAGTGGGAAAAAAGCAAAAGAATACATTTCACTGGGTCTAAAACCAACCAAATAAAGTATTTAATAGATTCTGTTTTAAATTCTGAGAAAATTTTTACAAGCAAATAGCCTATCCTTTAAGATCTCTGGTAAGAAAAATAAGGTTGTAAGTTCAAAGACAAAATACTGAAAACACCTTGTACTATTCCATGGTTTTATCCAAATTTCCCATGTAACTTTGTACTGTTGTGCTGACTTGACACAAATGAGAGTTGTCTGAAAGGAGGGAACATCAATTGAGAAAATGCCTCCATTAGATCTAGTTGTCAGGAACTTTCTTAATTAGGGATTGGTGGGGGAGGGCCCAGCCCATTTGTGGGTGGTGTCATCCCTGGGCTGGTGGTCCTGGGTTTCATAAGAAAGCAGGCTGAGCAAGCCATGGAAAGCAAGCCAGTAAGCTGCACCCTCCACGGCCTCTGCATCAGCTCCTGCCTCCAGGTTCTTGCTGTTTGAGTTTCTGTCCTGACTTCCTTCAACTGTGGACTATGATATGGAAGTGTGGGTCAAATAAACACTTTGCTTCCCAACTTGCTTTTGGTTGCGGTGTTTTATCACAACAATAGAAACCCTAAGACAGCTATTAATATGGTCTATGTTTAGGTAGATATAGTATTATCAAAAGAGAGAGGGTATAAAGAGAAAAGTCTAAAAAAATTAGAACATTTACTCCAAACACTAAGAAGAGACTAGGTACATTAACTAACATCATACAGGCTCATTTTAAAATTACTAAGAAATTTTTTCTTTGAACTTTAGTCAGAAAACAATGCAATCAGATTGCTGTGGGCTTTCTCCTTAGCATGCACAGTATGATAAGATTACCATGTTATGCTCTAGTTGCCTTTTTTCTGTGATTAATTTGAATTAATGTGCTTAAATCAAAAAAGCAGAACTCAGAATGGAGGGACGGCTCAGTGGCTAAGAGCGTGTACTGCTCTTACAGAAGACCTGAGTTTGATTCCTAGCACCCATATTAGATGGTTCACAATTACCTGTAACTCCTGCTTCAAGTTTATCTAACACTTATGGCCTCTGCAGGGACTTACACTCATGTATACACACACACACACACACACACACACACACACACACACACACTTAAAAAAAAACGAAAAACAGAACTCAGTCAAGTTACATATATAATTTTTATACTGTTTTACATTTAGAATTGCATTTCTATTATTCCTGTATTATAGAACTTAGTATACTATTTTAGACCTTACTTAATCAAACCTTACCATTCAAGTTGTATATGGAGAACCGGTAAGAAAAGTTGGCCATATTTGTTTCCTGGCGAAGAGGAGATCTTTTCACTGGTTCTTTGGGCTTGTCAGAATCCAAACTCTTTAAAAAAAAAAAAACAAAAAAAAAAAACAAAAATAAAGTTTAACAAGTCTTTTTGCTGTAATGAAACACCATCACCAAAAAGCAAGTCAGAGAGAAAGGGTTTTTGGCTTACACTTCCATTATCACTGTTTGCCATCAAAAGGAAGTGAGGGCAGGAACTCAAACAGAGCAGGGTCCTGGGTGCAGGAGCTGATGCAGAGCCATGGAGGGGTGCTGCTGACTGGGTTGCTCAGCCTGTTTTCTTATAGAACCCAGGACCACCAGCCCAGGGATGGCACTGCCCACAATAGGATGGGCCTTCCCCCATCAATCACTAATTATTAATGTGCCCTAAAAGTTTGCCTACAGCCCTTCTTATGGAAGCATTTTCTTGAGGTTCCCTCCTCTCAGATGACTTTAGTTTGTATCAAGTTGACATAAAAATGTCCAGCACACATATTAACAAAGCTAGAATTTCTTCTAAATGATAGTCAAGGAAAAACATAACTTGGTTTTCATTAGTTATCTCCAATTTCTAAATGTATACTTACTTTTAAGACCCTTGAGACTGAAAACTGTCACAGTTCAGGGTAAATACCTTTTCAAATACATCATTTAGTCAGTGACTTCATTCCTCATAAGTTCACTATGAAATCATTCAAGTCTATGAATATGGACGTGGTAAAGAACCATGAAGAGACCTTTGTCATCTCTTCCCTCAAAGGTTGTATTTGATCTAGCATACCCTCATTTATGTCTGAAGACAAAGGACAATCTTGAACTTCATTCCCTCCCTCCCTTACTTTTGTGGTGCTAGAGACTGAACCTAAGGCCTTGTGTAGAGCAGACATTCAAATCGACCATCAGTCATACTTCTAGACCTTACCATCTTCTTACAATGATACTTTTTTACCAGATTTTCTACAATAAGGAAAAAAGGGATCTAAACAGAAAATTACAACAACAATGAAGGAGAAGAGGAGAAGGAAGAGGAGGAGGAGGAGGAGGAGGAGGAGGAGGAGGAGGAGGAGGAGGAGAAACCCAATTGTTTAAAGTTAGAATAGTCTTTTACAACTAGTTTCTATATACATGTCATATCAAATACGCTGAAGTTTTAAAAAAGAACTTGGTGCTGAGCATGGTAGTGTACACCTTTAATTCCAGCACTTAGGAGGCAGAGTGGATTTCTGTGAGTTGGAGGTCAGCCTAGTCTACAGAGCAAGTCCTAGGACAGAAAAACCCTGTCTTGAAAAACAAAAACAAAACAAGAACTTCAGGTATTCTATTTGTAGAATCCTAAAGTTACATTAGAATGCTATCTTTATTATTAACTATCTCAAGACTTCGATAATCCATACAAATGGTGCCCATCTTGTTTTTAGACAGACTCTCCTTGTAGCCCAGGTTGAGCTAAAACTCACTGTATACAGCAGAAGTGACCGTACGTGAAGACCTCTGGAGTGCTGTGATCACAGTTATATGCTACTGCACTTGCAGGAAGTGCTACTTGGAATGGGACCTGATCTCTGTGTTCTAGGGAAGCATGCTACCAATTAAACTACACTCCCAGTCTCCATTTTGTTTTTAAAAGATTTATTTTTATGTGAATGAGTATTTCATACCATGTGTGCATGCAGGGCATGTGGAGGCTAGAAGAGGTATTTGGATCCCCTAAAACTGGAGTTACAGACAGTTATGAGCTGCCAGTTGGGTGTTGAGAACCAAACCTATGTCCCCTGTAAGAACAGCCAGTGTTCTTAACCACTAAGCCGTTTCTCCAGTCCTTCACCCTGTTTTTGAAGCTATCAAATGAACGTGATCCACAACCTACTCAATGTTTTATTTCAAAAGTTCAAAAAAACAGCTAAGAAATTCTCCTTTAATGTCAAACCTAATTCTTTGGAAGCAATTTTAATTAATCCTTTCAATAGAACTGAAGGGAAAATATTTTTTTTAATAAAATAACATGACTATAACCGAAGACTTATTAAACATCACCCTCTTTCCAGTTCAAGTAAATGAACATGTATTTTAATTACCTGTCCATGGTGCTGAGGCAACAAAGGAAATAATGAGAATCACTCCTTAGGTCAAGAAACTGGTAACATAATATGGTGATTTTAACCTTTGGGGAGGTTGCTAAGAATTTGCAAAAAACCTACTGATCATCTCCTAGAAAAATGCAACATACACATTTTTTTACAACTATTATATCTCTAAAATAGTTATTTAAAATAAAATGAAATCATTAACTATTAAAATTTAAGTTTGATTAATCTGGAACATGTGCACTGGTAACCCTGTAGTGAACTAAAGTAATGAAATAAATCTGAATCTTAGCAAGTATACTATTTCTTAAAATATCCATAAAAAACTAATATGTTAACAGTAAGCCGTAATATGCATTGGTTTTAATGTTTCTCTTTAAAGACAGATTTCTATGATGAAAAGTTAAGCGACTTAAAATCTATGTGAGAATACAGTACCAAGTGAGGAGAAATGCCATCCATCTGAGTGGAGTTCCTACTTCTCCCAGGGCAGCCTGCTCTCTCTTCAGACTCCTACTCAAGTATAGACCATGTGGTCACAGGGACCACAACACCCTAGCTGGCCCTTGGGTAATTTTCTTTCTATTTTCTACCATTTCTATTTCTTCTCTTCCCAGCTGTGTTAATAATTTTCTGGTGCTGTGAGAAACATCAGGACAGAGGCAACTTATAGAACAAATGGTTGATCTGGGTTAAGGGTTCAAAAGGGGAAGAGTCATTCTATCATGGCAGACAAGCATGGAAGGAAGTGGGTCGGTAGAGCAGGAAGCTAAGAGAACACAAGCAAAGGGAGCAAAGCAGAAGAGGTGTGAGGTTTTAAACTCTCACATGTGCATGCCCCATGTCACACTTCCTCTAGCTGCACCCCACCCCCCAGTAACCTCTGCAACAGAGCTGCCGACTCAGAACCAAGTATTTAAACACCTAATCTTAAAACACCAAATTTTATTTATTTATTTATTTGGATTTTCCAAGACAGGGTTTCTCTGTGTTTCCTTGGCTGTCCTGGACTCACTTTGTAGACTAGGCTGGCCTCGAACTCAGAGATCCACCTGCCTGTGCCTCCCGAGTGCTGGGATTAAAGGCGTGCGCCACCACACCCAGCAAAATACCCAATTTTATGGGAACACTTATCTAACCACTACAGCGGCACAGAACTGGACACTTAGTCGTCATCCTTATGACAAAACTGCTTTCTGTTTAAAGGTAAATTAAGAGTTAAAAACTGGAGAAAGGGCTCAGTTAAGTGCTTATACCACATGCATGAGGACCTGTGTTTAGATGTGCAGCGTCCATGTAAAGGATGTGTACATATGCCTGGGCAGTGCCTGTCATCTGGGCAATGGGGAGGCAGAGGCATGAAGATCCCTGGGGCTTGCTGGTCAGCCAGTCTAGACAACTGGTGAGCCTCAGGTCCAAGAGACTCTTTCAAAGACTAAGGGTGAGGGCCAGAGAGATAACTTAGGTTAAGGCCCTTGCTGCCAAGCCTTACAATCTAAATTCAGTCCCTGAGACCCACATGGTAGAAAGAAAGAACCAATTCCAAAGTTCTCCTCTGACCTCCACACATTCCACAGCATGCATGACTGCCTCATATAAATATGCAATAAAAATTAGAGGAAGATACCAGATATGATGGCTAATCTTGGTTGTCAATTTGACTACACCTGGAATCATATAAAACTCGAGCAGCTGTGCACAGCTGTGAGAGATTTCCTTGACTGGACTATTTGAGATGGGAAGCACCCTAAATCTAAGGTCATATTATCTGGTGGCAGCCCCTTTAAAAGGACGTGAAAGGAAGGAGCTTTCGCTTTTTGCCTGCTTGCCCACCCTCTCTCTGGCAGGTTCACCTATCCTGTGACTAAGTTATTCTTTAGAATCTACTTCTTTAGGATCCAACATAGACTAAACAGCAGCAGCTCTGTAGGAACACCCTAGGACTCCAGTGCAGAATGGGACTGCTGAGGCATGTACCTCAGGGACTGAACAATTACTGAATTCTTGGCCTTTCCATCAGGAGGCAGCCACTGCTGGCTGAATTACAACCTGTAAAAACTCTAATAACCATCCTCCTTTACTATATATGCATTCATCCTACCAGGTCTGTTCTTTTAGAGAGTGCTGACTAATCCACCAGATTTCAGCCTTTGGACTCTATATACATGTGTGCACTCCCCCACGCACCTGCTCCTGAAACTGCAGAGTAGGAAATTAAACAGAAATGGTTTGGTACCTACAGACATGAAAAGAAAGTTTGAAAAAAATAAGATAAACTTTTCTGATTACAGCTTGTAGTGGTTAAAATGAGAATGGCTCCCATAGGCTCATATATTTGAATTTTTGGTTCCCAGATAGAAGGGATTAGGAGGTGTGGCCTTGTAGGAGGAGGTGTGTCACTGGGGGTGGGCTTTGAGGTTCTAAAGCCCAGCTAGGCTTAGTAAAATGCTTTCCATGAAAACCTGGCCCTTGAATTCTATCCCTGGAATCCCAATAAATGTAGGAGAGATTCTACAAAGTTGTCCCCTAACTGATGCAGTGAACTGTTATATATTCTAAATGTTAATTAATTGCTCCCAGAGGCCTGTTTGCTGTCTGTTACCTTGCTTTCCAATCATTGTCTCTGATTGGCTTTAATAAAACGCTAAGGGGAGATCCAAGATGGCGCCGACCATACATAGAGCAGTGCATCTGAGTAGTAGGTGAATGAGATTAGTCACTGTGGAGTGAATGTGAGGTCCCCTAGCCTACAGTGAAACACAAACGGTGTCTGAATTCCCACAGCGAACATTGAGACCGGTCACCAGGTAAAACAGCCCACGCAGTTCCCGGGAACACAACCCTGAGATCAGCCAGCTCCGTCACCGGTCTGGAGAGGAGCTCTGGCTAGAGATCTAGCCCAGGAGCGGATCCAACCCACTGCTCCAGCCACAGACCAGCGGCCCCGCCTGTCTGCCTGATATCCAGCCTGCACTCGAGCCGCACCACAAGAGCAAAGGTAAGTGAGATTATTTTTTTCCGGAGTTTCCAACATGGTGGCACAGTGTGCACTGTAGCGGAGAGGCAGAGACCTAACCCAGTCACAGCAAAGCAATTAGGAGCCAAGACTGCCTGCAAACAGAGCCCAAGACAGTGTGTTTTCCACAAATACTGGGGTGGGTGGGTCACTCACCCTAGCACCCAAGCATCTGAGGCAGTCAGCAACAGGCACACTGAGGCCGGCATCTGTTGTGGGTGGAGCTCCCTGCCTGCATAGTCAGCCTAGCTGGGGAGCCAGAACGACTGGGTCAGTGAGAGGAGAACACAGACCCAACCACAGCTCTACCTGCCTTTCTGAGGAGACCTGTCAGCTCCCAGGTCCTCAGAGGCTAGCCCTCTCCCCACTCCAATCCCCTCTATATTGGTCCAATTGGGTCACAAGCAGTTGAGGAGAGCAGCAGCCACCCTCCTCAGTCTATTACAGGAACCTGCCCGCCATCAGGAGGTAAACACCAGGATCTCAGGATCAGCCAACCCCCAGGGCAGGGAGTTTTCCTGAGCACCAAGGTCAGGTAACAAAAGAAACAAACAGATAACACCTGGGTCCATCTGATGACAAAAGGTCAGCGCAAGAACATGGTAAAAAACAAAAACAAAACAAAACAAAAAAAACAACAGGATGTCTCCAGATCCTAGCAATAATGCTACAGACAACTCTGGACAGCTGAACCCAATTGAAGCAAAGGAAAATGACCTTAATCCTTCGCTTATATTAATAATAGAAGGCCTAAGGGAGGAAATCAAATACCTCAGAGAGCAACAACAAAGTACTGCAAAGGAGGTGATGGAAATGAATAAAGCGCTTAAAGGAATGGAAGACCTGAAAAGGGAAGTTGAAGCAATGAAGAAAATCCAATCTGAGACATCCATAGAACTGGAAAACCTTAAGAAAAGAATTGGAAGTACAGACACTAGCATCACCAACTGAATACAAGAGATGGAAGAAAGAATTTCAGGCTCAGAGGATAAAACTGAAAAAATGGATACATCTGTCAAAGAAAATGTCAAATCTAAAAAAGTCCTGACACAAACCCTTCAGGAAATCAAGGACACAATGAAAAGACGGAATCTCAGAATAATAGGAATAGAAGAAAGAGAAGAGTCCCACCTCCATGGACCAGAAAATATCTTCAACAAAATCATTGAAGAGAATTTCCCAAATCTAAAAAAAGAGATGCCTATAACTGTACAAGAAGCTTACAGAACCCCAAATAGATTAGACCAGAAAAGAAAATCTTCCCGCCACATAATAATCAAAACACTAAATGTACAGAACAAAGAAAGAATTTTAAAAGCTGCTAGGGAAAAGGGTCAAGTAACATATAATGGCAAACCTATCAGAATCACACCTGACTTTTCTTCAGAGACTCTAAAAGCCAAAAGGGACTGGACAGACGTCTTGCAGACCCTAAAAAAACCACAAATGCCAGGCCAGACTACTATTCCCTGCAAAATTGTCAATCAACATAGATGGAGAAAACAAGATATTCCATGACAAAGCTAAATTCAAACAATATCTATACACAAATCCAGCTCTACAGAAGGTGTTAGAAGGAAAACTTCAACCCAAAGAGGTTAACTACACACAAGAAAGCACAGGAAGCAAATAGCATGCCTGCAGCAAAACCAAAAGAAAAGAAGCTCACTCACACACTATCTCTACCAACATCAAGATGGCAGGAAGCAACAATCACTGGTCATTAATATCTCTCAACATCAATGGACTCAATTCCCCAATAAAAAGGCACAGGCTAGCAGAATGGATGCGAAAACAGAATCCCACATCCTGCTGCTTACAAGAAACACACCTCAGCAAAAAAGATAGACCTTATCTCCAAGTAAAGGGCTGGAAAAAGATATACCAAGCAAATGGACCCAAGAAAAAAGCTGGAGTAGCAATTCTAGTATGCAACAAATTGGATTTTCAACCAACATTAATCAAAAGAGATGGGGAAGGACACTATATACTCATCAAAGGAAAAATCCACCAAGATGAAATTTCAATACTAAACATCTATGCCCCAAATGTAAGACCACCCACATTCATTAAAGAAACACTACTGAAGCTCAAATCCCATATTGAACCTCACACATTAATAGTGGGAGACTTCAACACACCACTCTCACCACTGGACAGATCAACAATGCAGAAAACAAACAGAGAAATAATGAACCTCACAGATGTCATGAATCAAATGGACCTAACTGATATCTACAGAACATTTCACCCCAAAACAAAAGAATACACTTTCTTCTCGGCACCTCACGGAACCTTCTCCAAAATCAACCATATAGTCGGTCACAAAGCAAGCCTCAACAGATACAGGAAAATTGAAATCACTCCTTGTAACTTATCAGACCATCATGGAATAAAGCTAGGCTTCAACAATAACCAAAACAACAGAGTGCTTGCAAAAACATGGAAACTGAACAACTCTCTCCTCAATGACCTCTGGGTCAGGGAAGAAATAAAAAAAGAAATTAAAGTCTTCTTAGAACTCAATGAAAATGAAGGCACAACATACCCAAACTTATGGGACACATTGAAAGCAGTGCTAAGAGGAAAGTTTATAGCTCTAAGTGCCTTCAAAAAGAAACTGGAGAATTCCTATACTAACCACCTAAAAGAACACCTGAAAGAGCTAGAACAAAAAGAAGCAAACACTCCCAAGAGGAGCAGACGAGAGGAAATTATCAAACTCAGGGCTGAAATCAACACCTTAGAAACAAAAAGAACAATACAAAGAATCGACAAAACCAAGAGCTGGTTCTTTGAGAAAATCAACAAAATAGACAAGCCCCTAGCTAAACTAACTAAAAGGCAGAGGGAAAATACCCAAATCAACAAAATCAGAAATGAAAAGGGGGAAATAACAACAGACATTGAGGAAATCCAAAGAATCGTTAGGTCCTACTTCAAAAACTTGTACTCCACAAAATTGGAAAATCTAAACGAAATGGACAATTTTCTTGATAGATTCCACCTACCAAGGTTAAATCAAGAACAGGTAAACAAATTAAACACTCCTATAACCCTTAAGGAAATAGAAGAAGTCATTAGAAGTCTTCCAACCAAAAAAAGCCCAGGCCCAGATGGTTTCAGCACAGAATTCTACCAGACATTCAAAGAGCTAACACCAATATTCTTCAAACTCTTCCACAACATAGAAACAGAAGGAATACTGCCAAACACATTCTATGAGGCCACAGTTACCCAGATACCTAAACCTCACAAAGACCCAACGGAGAAAGAAAATTTCAGACCAATTTCCCTTATGAACATGGATGCAAAGATACTTAATAAAATACTTGCAAACTGGATCCAAGATCACATCAAAAGTATCATACACCATGATCAAGTAGGCTTCATCCCAGGGATGCAGGGGTGGTTCAACATATACATCAGTGACCCCAAAAATTCCACCAGAGAACTTCTACAGCTGATAACCTCCTTCAGCAAGGTGGCCGGATACAAAATCAATTCAAAAAAATCAGTAGCCCTTCTTTACACAAAAGATAAATGGGCTGAGAAAGAAATAAGGGAATCAACACCCTTCACAATAGCCACAAATAATATAAAATACCTGGGGGTAACTCTAACCAAGCAAGTGAAAGACCTGTATGATAAGAACTTCAAGACCCTGAAGAAAGAAATTGAAGAAGATATCAGGAGATGGAAAGATCTCCCTTGTTCATGGATAGGTAGGATCAACATAATAAAAATGAAATCTTACCAAAAGCAATATACAGATTCAACGCAATTCCTATCCAGATACCAACTCAATTTTTTACAGATCTCGAAAAAACAATTCTCAACTTCATATGGAATAACAAAAGACCCAGAATAGCTAAATCAATCATGTACAATAACAGAACATCTGGAGGTATCACCATCCTGGATTTCAAGCTGTACTACAGGGCAATAGTAATAAAAACAGCATGGTACTGGTATAGAAACAGACCAGTTGACCAATGGAATCGAATTGAAGACCCAGAAATAAACCCACACACCTATGGTCACTTAATTTTTGATAAAGAAGCCAAAAACATACAATGGAAAAAGGAAAGCATCTTCAATAAATGGTGCTGGTCTAATTGGATGTCAACATGTAGAAGAATGCAAATAGATCCATACTTATCACCCTGTACAAAACTTAAGTCTAAGTGGATCAAGGACCTCAACATAAATCCAGACACATAACATTAATAGAAGAGAAAGTGGGAAAAAGCCTTGAAATCATTGGCACTGGTAGCAACTTCCTGAATAGAACACCAATAGCTCAGGCACTAAAACAAACAATCAATAAATGGGACCTTATAAAATTGAAAAGCTTCTGTAAGGCAAAGGACACTGTCCTTAGAACAAAACAGCAGCCTACAGAGTGGGAAAGGATCTTCACCAACCCAACATCTGACAGAGGGCTAATATCCAAAATATATAAAGAACTGAAGAAATTAAACACCAAAAAATCAAATAACCCCATCAATAAATGGGGTACAGAGCTAAACCGAGAATTCACAGAAGAGGAATCTCTAAAGGCTGAGAGGCATTTGAGGAAATGTTCAACATCTTTGGTTATCAGGGAAATGCAACTTAAAACAACTCTGAGATTCCATCTCACACCTGTCAGAATGGCTAAGATCAAAAACTCAAATGATAGCACATGCTGGCGAGGATGTGGAGAAAGGGGAACACTCCCCCATTGCTGGTGGGACTGCAAACTTGTGCAACCACTTTGGAAATCAATCTGGAGATATCTTAGAAAATTGGGAATAAACCTACCTCAAGACCCAGCCATACCCCTCTTGGGCATATATCCAAAAGATTTGAAACGAAACCACAAGGACATTGCCTCAACAATGTTCATAGCAGCTTTATTTGTAATAGCCAGAAACTGGAAACAACCCAGATGTCCATCAACTGAAGAATGGATAAAAAAACTGTGGTACATTTACACAATGGAATACTACACAGCTATCAGAAATGAGGAAATCATGCAATTCAAAACCAAATGGATGGAACTAGAAAAGCTCATCCTAAGTGAGCTGACGCAATCCCAGAAAGATAAACATGGTATGTATTCCCTTACAAATGGATATTAACCATACATCAGAGGATAACTATCCTACAACCCACACACCCAAATAGATAGGAACCTAGCATATCTATCCTAGGAAAAATTCTACCCACCAGTGAGTCATGGAATCTGCTGCAGGTTAGTGGAACCCCACACCCTAGATGGTGTGCCTTATCAAGCTCCAGTACGAGTGGAAGCTCTTGGGCCTCACATGACGCAAGATCTGAGGGAGTATGATATGTGAGGACCCACCTCATCTGAGGAGAAGGAGAGTACCAAGTAGAGGAACAAGGAGGGAGGGAGGGAGGGAAGGAGAGAGGGAGGAAGGAGAGAGGAAGGGAGGGGCCAAGAGGGGAGGAGGGAGGAAACTATGTTCTAGAAATAAATAATACTTTTTAAAGAAAAGAGTTAATAAGCTTAAAAATATAATAAAAATACAATATAAAATTTTCAAACTATAATTTACCTTACTGGCATGAAAGGAAAATGGCCTTAATTTCAGATTAGATGTTAGACTGCAGGTGGATACAGAGATTACACAAACTTGATAGCAGCTTAAAAGTTTTTTTTTGTTTGTTTTTGTTTTTGTAGAGGTATAGGCTATTTCCATGGTTTGGCATTAAAAAGCAGGTAACAGGTTTAAAACACTGTAAATAAATTAAAGGTGACAGCTGTTCAACCTGGTTTTACAAACCTCCAAGAGTTGAAAAAACTTAGAGCTAAGGTAAAATAATGCATGGTGTTAGCCCATGCCATTACCTCCAGTAGAGACAGGAGGATCACTATAGAGTTAGTTGTCTTATAAATTCTAGAGTTACAAGAAACAGGGTGGTGATGGTGCACACCCTTAGTCACATCATTGGGGAAGAATACACCCTTAATCCCAACACACTAGAGACAGAAACAGGCAGATCTCAGAGCTCAAGGCCACCTGATACAAAACAAGCTCTAAACAGAGAAAAACATTCATCCAGGAGTGGAGGAGCACATCTTTAATCCCATCAGTTGGAACCACATGTCTTTGATCCCAAAACTTAGAATGCAGAGACAGGCACATAGGATTTGGAAAGATTTAAGTTTAAAAGCTACTTACAAAAGGCAGGCTGCAATTCAAACAAACTGTCCTTTGAGATCTCAAAATATATACACTAAAGGCTTGTTTAGCTCCAAAATATCAAAATAATTTCTTCTTTAATCTGGATTGAAAGGTAATACTTTATATATTATCAAAAAAAACCAAATTTGCTCCAGGAAAAATATTACCTGACCCCCCACCCCCAAACAAAGGTAATTGTCCCAGAGTTAGGATTAGGGCAGGGCTCTGTTCTTATCTTTCCAGGAGATTTAAAGCATCCATTCAAGGAATCCAGGGACAACTGGACAAAGGAAACCTCAGCAGAAAACAGATCAGACACCAAAGAAGACAAGTGGCCCAGATGATCCAGCCTTGCAGACTTCTTCAATAGCAGTTTCCTCAAAAGTCTACAACCACAACAACTCAAAATCACTAAGATCGTTCAGCTCCACAGACTACTCCAGCCAGATCTTCAGTAAAGCTCTGAAGATCAGCTTCTGTCTATGAACTTCTTAGGACATCTAAATAGCTGAGCACAAAAGGACTGAACATCAAATGATTCTATTAACATTTTTCACCATTTTTCCATTCTTATTTGGGCCCCAAACAGGTTTACTACGTCCCAAATCAGCAGGAAGTCATTTTAAGAGAACAACGTCCCATCCCCAGAAGGTGGGGAGGGTGTTCTCCCCCTTTGGTTATTTGATAGATAATAGAAAATTTTGTTATTTAGGGGAAAAGACTACAAGCTGTTAAATGGTCTTGTTAAATGGGTTTTGGAGGTTAGACCCAGGGACTTCTCTCTTGCTTTTCTGTATCCTCCTTTCTCTCCTATATAGGAGTGAACAGACTTGAGAAAAATGGGACATAGACATAGTATAGGAAAGATCAAGAAAAAAGGACAGATTATTGAATATAGCCTTATACCTTTGTATACTGATACAAAATTAATATTATATTTGGCTAAATTGGTATTGATCATTGTATATTAATGCAAAATTAAGATTGTATAGGGCTACATCGGTATTGATCTTTGTATTTTGATACAAAATTAAGATTATATTTGGCCACAATGGTATTGACCCTTGTATATTAATGTAAAATTAAGATTGTATTGGGCTACATCGGTATTGATCTTTGTATATTGATACAAAATTAAGATTATATTTGGCCACATTGGTATTGATCTTTATATATTGATACAAAATTAAGGGTAACGCTTCTTAAAGGTATTGTTCATAGTAATACTTAAAAATGAAATGTCAAGTTTTGACCTCTCGCTACCAACCGACATAAACTGTTTAGGATAATTAAGAAACGGAAGCCGGGCGGTGGTGGCGCACGCCTTTAATCCCAGCACTTGGGAGGCAGAGGCAGGCGGATCTTTGTGAGTTTGAGGCCAGCCTGGTCTACAAAGCGAGTCCAGGACAGCCAGAGATATTCAGAGAAACCCTGTCTCGAAAAACCAAAAAATAAATAAATAAATAAATAAGAAACGGAAACTAATAGTCATGAAAACGTGTCATTTTGTTAGTTACTATGACAGTCTATCACAGTTATTTTCTAAGCTACTCAGAAATCATGTTGCTAAGAGACAAACAATATTTGCTTATCTAAATGTAAGAGACAGATAGGGCATCTTCAAAAACCTCAAGAGATCTGCAGAATATGGCATTCAAAGATGTTTTCTTAACTTAAGATTTTTTGATATCGAGACATGTCAGCTCCTGACAGCACCCCCTATTCTACTCCAAGTAGAAGATGAGCATAGAAGAATCTCCAGTGGGAGATGATTGAATTGGTGGTAAGCCGTTCTCTTGGCAAGAGAAACCCCTTGCTTCAACTGTAGACAGACTTCTGTCCAAAAAGGACAAAACTTGGAAGCAGATAAGTCGACAGCCTAGCTCTGCCAAGACAGGGTAGGCAAGTCCTTCATAATTCCTGCTCTACAATCAATGTCTGTCAGAGAAATGGGGCCAAATGGCTGATGATTGATGCTGTAATGTATGGAGAGAAGATGGGAACTGTCCAGGCAGCCACTGGTATGTCATTTCTTAGTTTTGGAAGCTGCCGGCCCTGCACTTCCTATATAATCCGATATATTTATCCCTCTCAGGTCTCTGAGGTGGTTGAAGAATAGATAGCTAGAGTCTCATAGTTAAATTTTGAGTTGTTTAGGAATTAAGAGGGTGTTCTGGATCTAAGAAGATATTTTTAAAATTATGAGCAAATTAGTATGAAAGCTGAGTTAGATATAGAACTTTAAACTCATGGAGATGGTTAGATAGCAGAATGTAAAAGTCAGGTGCCAAATACATATGGACTGGACATTGGGAATGTATGCTAAGCCATATAACTCTTATAATCGTGGCCTATTTATTTCTGTTGTTTTGTATTGTATTTATAGTTATAAGAAAAGAACCATTTTTTGGACTGAAAGGGAGAGCTGTTGGGGGGAAAAAAGAAATACCTTAACCAAAAAAAAAAAAAAAGAAGGGAAGAGGATCGGGGATTGAGGGGCAGGAGGGGGGATGGGACTGGAGGGGGGAGTAGGGAGGGGATTGTGATTGAGATGTAACTTGAAGAAATAAAAAATAAATTATTAAAAAAAAAAACAAAAAAACAAAACAAAAACAAAAACAAAAACCCCTAGAATAACCATACAAAGGGGCTAGGGAGGTGGCTCAATGGTGAAACACTTGCAAGAGTGAGGACGTGTATGTGACTCCCAAACCCAGATGGTAATGGTGGCGCTTGCAACCCTAGCCCTGGGGAGGGAGGCACAGTCAGACGCCAGGGTCTGCACTAACTGGTGAGCACTGTGCCAATGAAAGGCTGGTCTAATCTGGAGACTTCTTAGGGAGCCCACACCATTTTCCTACTTTCTTCTGAGCGTCCTCCCCTTCCTCTAGCTCTGGTCCTCACGTTATATTAAACTTTAATAAAAATCTCCACCTCTGCTTTATTTAAATGGGGTTGAGGTAGGGGAGAAAAAGAGGAGAGGTAAGGACCCTATCTTTCAAAGAAGTGGTGATCTTCCAAGGAAGAAACCCCAGGATATCCTCTGGCTCTGCCTGCATGTACATGTACACACAGATGAACACACATGTCCACATAACCACATACAAAGAATAACCACAGAAGCTTTATTGCATTGTAATGTTTCTATTCATCAACCTGTTAAATTTTTTCCTTTTAGCAATATTTAAACATTTAGCCTGCATCCGTAACTTTTGTCTGTACATTAAACTTTAACTGTGTGGTGATAGCGTCAAATCTTCAACTAGCTTTTCAAGTAACACTTCTAACCTGAGTGAGTTTGTCCAGTTCCCCAAGCCACGCTCCAAACATCTTATCCAGGTCTTGATCTTCCTTGTCACTGTCTTCTTCGGCACCATGGTCAATTTCTTCATCTGATAGTTGCTCCATCTGAAATACAGACATTTGTGTTGAATGAGCAGTTACAAATTTAACTTAAAAATTATGCAGAACAAGGTCCGATGTAAAAATTTCACTTAAACCTCATGATCCGTTATACGAGGACAACTATGTTCTGAAACAGTAAACATACTGTATCTCAAATCATGTACTAACATGCAGTTACTGAACATACAATAAATCCAGTCACTGGCACGTAAACAAAGCTCTGCAAAACCCTAGCCTTTAGGGACCTCCCCTCACCATTTCCTGCTTCCTCACTTTTCCAGCTTTCTAGACACAGTCTTGATTGCTGGAACATACAGACTTACTCCAACCTTCAGCCTTTTCAGTGTCTCATCTCATACCTGGAATTTTTTCCTCCAGATGTGTGCATAGTTTATCCCCTTATTTCATTCAGGTCTCTGCCTAAATGAGCATCCCATCAAAATAGCACTCCATTCTTCTTACGATCTTTTCCTTGCATGGTTTTAGTTTTCCTCATAGTATTTTTTTGGAGGGTGGGAGGAGAGACAGAATTTCTTTATGTAGTGCTAGCTGTCCTGGATCTCTATGTAGACCGCCTGGCCTTGAACTCACAGAGATCCACCTGCCTCTGCTCTCCAAGTGCTGGGATTAAAGATGTGCACCACCCACACCTGGCTTCTTCATAGTACTTTTAACCATAGTCACATTTACCCTTTCTCTTCCTTACTGGAAGGAAAGATCCTTAACTTTTGAGTGGCTGGCATTTGGGTCACAGCCATGTTCAATAAATGAATTTAAATATATGTACACACACACACACACACACACACACACTTTTTAAAAGGTCTCTAAGAGCTTAATTTAAGTCTAAATCCCATAAAATAAATATTTCACAAAAAAGGAAGGGTCAAAATAAATCCTGAGAACTAGTCCTTCAGAGCCAGGCAGGTGCTTCACAGTGCTTTCGTTAGAGGCTGGACAGATGGCTCACAGCTGCTTACAACTGCAGTTCCAAGGGACCTGATGCCCTCTTCTGGTTTCTACATGTACTGCATATACAGTCCACAAGCTCAGGTACATACATATAAAATAAATAGTTAAAAAAAGAAAAATCCAACTTGTTATTTAATATTACATACATTTTTAAAGACAGGGTCTCATATACACCAGGCTGGCTTCATACTTCTCAAACTCTAAGTAGCCAAGATTAAACTTCTGATCCTCTTGCCTCTACTTCCTAAGTGTTGGGATTTGCAGGTGTGCACATTAGAGTTTATGGGGTGCTGGGAATGGAACCAAGGACTTCATGCATGCTAAGCAAGCACTATATCAAGTGAACTACATTCCCAGCTAACATCACACCAATTATTTAAAACTTCATTCAACTGTAAATGAAGAAAACTGGGCTGAGAAAAATTAAGTAACTTGGGCCGGGCATGGTGCCGCACACCTTTAATCCCAGCACTTGGGAGGCAGAGGCAGGCGGATCTGTGTGAGTTCGAGCCCAGCCTGGTCTACAAAGAAAGTACAGGACAGCCAGGGCTGTTACATAGAGAAACCCTGTCTCAACCCCCTTTCTACTACAAAAAGTGACTTTCCCCAAGCTTAACAGTAAATAACAGTGTGAAAATTTGTATGATTTACTTACTATATTAGTGTTTTTTTGAACTGAGTTATATAAAGTTGCTTTTACTGGCCACCATGTATATAGATAAGTTTGAGAATGGCATATTAAAAAAATACTTAATCTTTATTTACCCATTCAATAACATTTATGGGGTAGCTCCCATACACCAGACACTTTGCTAAGAACATAACATTGATATAAGATCAGCTAAAACCTATTTCCAAGTGGATCCTTATTCTACTGGCATGAGGAATGTGAAGTCAGAAGACAACTTGTGGGAATTGGTTCTCTCTAACATGGAGGTCCTAGGGATCAAACTCAGGTTGTCCAACTTAGCAGCAAGCATCCTTACCTGTTGAATCATCTTGCCAGTCCCATTAAGGGTTAAAAAAAAAAGACTAGTAATCTACCACTGTTGTATGCTAGGCAGTAAACAATTGTGCTTAATTATTAAATCAAAAATTGTAGTATATATAGTAAAGTCAACTGCACACTATCCATTAAGTGTAGCTTCATATAAAGCAATATTACTTCTGCTAAATTTTCCATGAAACTAATTATTCATTACTACTTCCTCTATTAACCTTCTATTTAGGAGAGTCTGATTTATTATTCAATTTCTTTTTTGAGAGTGGAGGGAACTATGATTATCCAGAAGGGTGGGCTTCTTAGGGCTTAAGAATCCAGTTAAGTGTATTCTAGGTAGGGAAACTATACAGAGGTGAGGTGAAAGTGAGCAAGGTGAGGGGAGGGCACTGACTCAAACCAGAGGGCACAGAAAAATTGATGAGAAGGACAAAGGCAAGACTTTGTCTTATAGGCCCTGGAAAACAAGCTTGCATGTCATTCTTCCCATTCACAACTCCCTTGAAGGCAACTGTATTTTTAACATGGAAATGAAAGGAACAGACTGGTTTTTATTCACAGGACACAGTGACTATATAACGAAGGAAAAGACCACTGGAAAGGTATTCTAAATACTAGGTAGAGATAATTATATATAAGGAAATTGAAGATTTAGGAGGAAACACAACTTACACAAGTCATATGCTTATGAAGTCATGAGAAAAATTCATGATCGGTAGACAGGGTGCCTTACTCATTACAGAATTTTTTTGTCCCTCTAATTAAAAAGTGCTTTTTTTCAAAAATATTCTATATTTAAAACATTAAAAATCTCATAAAGCTTTCAGGTTTTGGCTCAAAGGAGGCTATGGTACGACTTCCTTCAGTTTATCTGACACCAGCCTCTGAAGTTGGACCCTAGTGGGATTAAGGTGCCGCTGTACCTGAGGTGCATAGTGGGTCAAGTCAGAGCCACATGGCCCTCAAGTTCAGTTCAGAGGCTCTGTCTTCAAAAAAGTTGATGATGATATTGCCAAGGCAACCAGTCTGGAAAGGTCTGAGGATTACAGTGAAAATGACCACTGTGAACTGACAGGCCCAGACTCAGGCTGTATCTTCTGCCCTGATCCTCAAAGGCCTCAAGGAGCCAGGGAGACAGAAAGCAGCAGAAAAATATTAAGCACAGTGGAAGTATCACTTTTGATGAGACTCCCAGTACTGCCTGACAGATGTGTGTGAACCGGTCTTTAGCCAGAAAAACCTGGAACTATTGAGGTCCTGTATTCTGCACACACAGTCTGGGAGCTGCAATGTGTATGGGTCACAGATTATATCAGCACTCATGCAGCAGATACCCAGCTCATTAAGAAGCAACAAGAAAAAATATTTTAATAAAAAAAACCAGCTAATAAAACAAAACAACAATAACAAAAACCAAAAATCCAAACCTCAGAAAACAGTACAGTGGGGTTACCAATAGAGTATTCTCTTGGGTTTAATATGTTCATGTGCCAAAATTGCACGAGAAGCTTCTACTTCATTTAATATTTATGGTATATTTTCCATGTGCCAGACACAGAGAACAGATGGACACAATGAAGTTTAATCTCAAGTTTTATATATGTAGTAGGGGGACAAAGAAACCAGAAAAATAAAAAACTGTGGTAAGTGGTATACATAAGGCTGTGTATGTTGCTAAGTGTCGTTTAACTCAGTTTGAGAAGGCCAGAGGAAAGGGATGATACTTCAGTCAGACAGGACCACAATGTTCAAGGGAAAGATGGATAAGGATGTTTTAGGCAGAGAAATCACTACGCATAAGAGTATAAAGGTATGAGAAAGTGAGACATGCTGGGAGTTCTAAGTCGCTTAGTGTTCTTGAGGCACAGTATAAACTCATGGGAGAAAAGGAGGCTAGAGAAAAAGGAAATGCAGAACACAACATTCAAAAGAGTAAGACTAGTGACTCTCAACCTTCCTAATGCTGAGACCCTTCAATACAGTTTCTCATGTTGAGGTGACCCCAACCATAAAATTATTTCTTTGCTACTTCATAACTGTAATTTTGCTACGTTATAAATCATAATGTAAATATCTGATATGCAGGATATCTGATATGCGACCCAGAAAGAGGTTGTGACCCACTGAGTTAGACATTTATCCTATAGGACAATGTTTTTCTAGCTGTGGTCTGCTCCTGGTATACATCAAAAGTACAACAAAAGTCAGGGTTGTTTGTTTGAAGATTTGTTTTCATTTACATGTATGTACAAGTTTATGTCATTTGTTTGGGTGCCTTGGAGGCCAAGAAAGGGAATCAAATTCCACTGGAGCTGGATAACAGAGAGACACACAGAGAGAGACAGAGAGACAGGCATACACACACAGACACACACACACACACACACACACACACAGAGAGAGAGAGAGAGAGAGAGAGAGAGAGAGAGACAGACAGGCAGACACATACACACACACACACACACACACGAGAGAGAGAGAGAGAGAGAGAGAGAGAGAGAGAGAGAGAGAGAGAGATTATACTTAGTAAAGCACAAAAAGATGAAAGGGCCCTGAAATAAAGAAATAAAACACAGCACAATGTAAAGTGGATGGAGATCAAGGACAAGAGGCTGCTGACTCATCAGAACAGACCAGTGTCTGGTATGTTTATCTGGTTTCTCTCCTAACCCCCAACTGCATTCTTTTAATACAGGACTTTTAGTTTTACTATGAACTAAATGCTGAAATTTTTAAATTGCTTAAATAAAAAATAGGAATTTAGTAGTCTTAGAAATTATAAAGATTGATTTAAATTTTTTTCTATCCCTTAGAATTTTATTTTTTAAATGTTCTGGGCCAAAGACTTATCTCAGAAATTAAAAGCACTTGTTGCTCTTGCAGAGTATCCAGGTTTAATTCTTAGTACTCACTTTGGTGGCTTACGACTATTAGCAATGCTCCAGTTCCAGAGGATCCAACACCCTCTTCTGACCTCCACAGGCACCAAGTACAAATAAAGTACACACACATATATACAGGGGAAACACTAATACAAATGAAATTTAAAAGTAATAATTTTTTAAAAATTTATGTTCCATGCATTCACCAGTTTTTAAGAAATAAATTCTATACATCTGTTCTTAATTTTATCACATTATTTATTTTATGTGGGTGAATATGTAATGCGTGGGGGTCATAATGATATAGACTTTTCCTTATCATAGAATACCACATAGTTAATACAGATGAAATGACAGAATATCACAATTTTGTGATTATTATTATAATAAGCAAGTATTGAGGTTTTCTTTTTTTTGGTTTTTCGAGACAGGGTTTCTCTGTGTAGCCCTGGCTATCCTGGACTCACTTTGTAGACCAGGCTGGCCTCGAACTCGCAAAGATCCACCTGCTTCTGCCTCCCAAGTGCTGGGATTAAAGGTGTGCACCACCACCGCCCAGCCAAGTATTAAGTTTTTAAAGTAATTAAAAAAAAGTTGTGGTTTTTTTTTGTTAGATCAAGGAAGGGAATGGTCAAAATGTAGTAGAGCTAGAGAATGAAAATTTAATGAGACTACATATTCCCACAAATCAGGAAGACCCTGCCTTAGCCAAGTGATCACGGTGTCACTTATGTTGAGGTAGGCCAATATCACATGTGCCACAAGTGTATAGTATCCCTGCCAAAAATTAATCAAACCATCAAAACCTTTTAAAAAACTAACTGGTGTATAACTTTCAAAACTGTGAAGGCTCAGGAAATATTCCATGCTAAAGAAAACTTCAGAGAGACACAACAGCTACCTGCAATGCTGGACTTTTAGGTAAGATCCTTGATCACATAAAATAAACAAATGTTAAGTATAAATGATAATATTAGGATGACTATCTATTGTGAACTAAATCAAAGTACTAATGAATCAATGTTATATTTTCTGACCTTGAGAATGGTACACTAAAGAATTCTGTCATAAAGAGAATGAGAGCTCATGAAATCAATAAGCGTTGGCACAGCAAAGAAAATACTTAAGAGACAGCCTATAAAATGGGAGTAAACCTTTGCTAGTTACACATCTGATAGAGGATTAATATCTAGAATATATAACTAAAAAAAAACCCTACACATGAAATCAACAAATGTGCTAAATTACATGAAAAGGTAGTTCTTAAAAATGAATATAAATGGCCAATAAATGTATGAAAAAAAACCCAGCAGGACATGATGCCCCACGCCTTTAATCTGGGTACTTGGGAGGCAGAGGTAGGCAGATCTCTGTGAGTTTGAAGCTAATCTGGTCTACAGACTGAGTTCATGGTAGCTAGGGATATTATATAGAGAAACCCTATCTCAACCCCCCCCCCCAAAAAAAAAGAAAGAAAGAAAACAACAAACATTGGTGATGATGGGGACAAAAGCGTACCCTTTTGTCCCCTTAAACAGTTCAGACTGTTCAAAACCCTTAAAAGTCAGAACATAAACCATTCCAGTCACTATGGAAATCAGCATGGAAGTAACTAAAGTAATTAGAAGTAAACCTAAAAATATACCCAGTGATGTCACTGCTAGGTATTTACCCAAAGGACTTCAAATCAACATCATCATAGATACTTGCATGTTAATGTTTACTATAGCACTCTTCAGAATAGTTAAGTATGGAACCAACCAAGGTACTTAACAACAGAGGAATTGATAAAGAAAATGTGACAGATAAGCACAATGGAATTTTCTTCATTAGTAAAGAAGAGTTATGTGATTAGCAGGAAAACGATGTAACTGGAGATATTCATTTTAACAAATTAATCCAGTCTCTCAGAAAGACAAATATCATTTGTTTTCTCATATGTGGTTCTAGATTTAAAGTTATATAAATATATAAAATCATGTATCTATGTGATACGGAAGCAGAAGCTAAAGTGTTAAGGGGAATATAAGGATTAAAGGGGAAGAAGAGGGTAGGAAATAGGAGAGGGAAGTCTCAGAGGCAGTATGCTCAAAGTAGAATGTATATATACTGAACATGCATGTCCTTATGTAAAATAGTCCAATAAACATACAGTGAAAACTTTTAAACATTTTGTGTAAAGGAACACAATGTCTGCAATGTTGTTTTCATAAGACTGAAGGAGAAAAGTGTGCGCATGTATACACATATGGTAGGAGGAGTATGTGGGTGGACAGATGGGGAACAAGAAATGATAACTAGGAAAAATGCAAAGAAAAGGTGGATCTGACTAGATGAAGTATGGGAAATGTTTGTGATGTCAACACTTTTCTATAAGTTTGAAATTGCATTAAAATAAGGTAAGGAACAAAAAAAAAAAAGAAAGAAAGGAAAGAGAAGTGGGGGGAGAGTAATCTTTGTCCTAGGAAGTTATATTTTAGTTGAGAAACAAAGTCAATGTATAGATTATTTAAAGTCCAGAGCAATCTTAAAACAATAAAACATGGGCAACTGAACATTTTTTTCATAGAATAGCACACAGCATGTTTTATTTCAGTTTCTTTTTATTTTATTTTTTTATTTTTTTATTTTTTTGGTTTTTCGAGACAGGGTTTCTCTGTGTATCCTTGGCTGTCCTGGACTCACTTTGTAGACCAGGCTGGCCTCAAACTCACAAAGATCCGCCTGCCTCTGCCTCCCAAGTGCTGGGATTAAAGGCGTGCGCCACCACCGCCCGGCTCAGTTTCTTTTTAAAGTTGTGTGAAACACAACTGTGTATAACAGCCCAAAGGTTTGTACAAACCTGAAGAGTCATAGAAAAATAATTTAGGATTAGCTTTTAATTGTTTTAAACAAGACAAGTGAAGTGTTGGTTCAGTATTAGGATTTTCCAGAAATTTTTTTACAGTTTTATAATGGGAGAAAATGAGTATCTTTTTTTGCTCTTTTGTGCAAAACAAAGTAAATATATTCAAAATTGTAAAATTAACACTTTAGTACAGAAATGCTGTCAAGTCTTCAGAGTCTGATGGGTCCAAATCTGCCATATTTCTCAGTGTATATGTTAGAGTCCTCACTGAGTTCTTTCTTGATAACCTGCTTTTTTTCCTGTTACTTGAATGAGCATTAAAACTCCAGTGTATTTCTCCAACTGTGGTTAACTTAAGTGATCACAGAGCAAATCAGCATAGTTTAGGGGCAGCGGTACTAAGGACAGCTTGTTCCAATAAGCCACCCCTATCTGGAAAGGGTCACCAGAGTTCAGAGGAGGTACACTCCACCATTGGAACAAACTGCACTGATCCCTCATACTCATCTTTCATCTGATTTCCCTGGGAAGACACGGGGTATTCTGTGTTGAACCCATAGCCTCTGAAGATCTGCAACAAGGCCTGCAAAGGCCTTTGCAATAGAGGCTTAGTATGTTTTCCTGCGGCCGACGTCAACCTCCCAAGCTGCTCTCTGGTAACTGAGTCTGGCGAGTTCAACTTTCATTGCCATTTCTGTAAGCAGGAATGAGATGCCTTGGTGCTCTACTAGCAGCTTTCCAAATGTTTTCCGATCAAGGGCATATTTCGTAGCTTTGTCCGGAGCTCTCTGGGCTAATCCCACAGTGCCAGCTGCTACTGTAGGTTGGGTTCTATCAAAAGCTCCCTTTGCGATCTTGAAACCAGCTCCTTCACCAATTAGCACATTTTCCTTTGGCACTCTGATATCTTCAAAGGCAATTCCTCTTGTGTCGGAGCATCCCTGGCCCATGTTTAACTCCTTTTTCCAATATGTATTCCTGGGGTGTTGGCCTTCACAATGAATCCAGTGAAGGCTTTACTGGCAGGTGCTTTGGGATCTGGGTGAAAATGCACCAATAAAAAATACCAGTTAGCCTTCCCTCCATTGGTTATCCACATCTTCTGGATAATTTGATAATGTACTCATTACCCTTCTTTTCTGCTTTGGTCTTAATGCCAGCCACATCAGAGCCTGCTGAGGGCTCAGTTTTATCATATTCTGCAGCGACTGGAATTATTTCCTCTCTGGCAAACTTCTGAGCAGTTGTTGGAAATTCTTTCTGCTGTTCAGTCAACTCAAAACTAAACTAGAATCCTGGCTCCTGCTTGAGAGCTGCTTTCATGTGTTGTGCTTGCTACCCAAAATGAGAAACACTTCTCAGGATCCTGCAGCCTCTGCGGAGTGCCGCTGCCATGTTGACTCCTCGCTCTGCTCTGAACAGTTTGTTTGTTTTTACTAAACATACAACTTAGTACAAAGATACTGAAAAATAATTGTATAATTCTCCCCCTCCCCAAGACAAGGTCTCTCTATGTATCCATGGCTATCCTGGACTCACTTTGTAGACCAGGCTGGCCTTGAACGCATAGAGATCCACCTGCCTCTGCCTCCCGAGTACTGGGATTAAAGGCGTGTGCCACCACACCTGGCAATTACAGACAGCTGTGAACTGCCATGTGGGTGCTGGGATTTGAACTCTAGTCCTTTGAAGAACAGCCAGTGCTCTTAACCACTGGGCCATCTTCATTCTGCACTACATAATTCTTTAACATATGGTTTAAAAATTATATGTATGTATGTATGTATGTATGTATGTATATATATATATAAAACTTTTCCAAAAGTATTTCCCTTTCCAGAGAGAAACATAATTACTCCTCAAATAATTCAAAGAGACATTTTAAGACTCATTTGTAAACTTTACATCAAAAACCAAACAAATCCTGTAATCACAACATTCAGGAGGAGGATGATGCTAAAGGACTGCCGTGAGTTTGAGGCTAGCTTGGACTACAGAGTGAACCTATGGCTCAAAACCATTTCCATCTCTACCTCTAAGTGCCAACTAATTTAGTAAAAGTTGGTTAATGTCACAACTACATCAGGAAGACATCAGAATGTAGTTCCAAATCAAATACTATGACTACTTGTCAAATAGGCTAAAACATAGGCTTCAGGACATTTTTTATGGGGGCTGGAGAGATGGCTTAGTGATTTAGAGCATGTAAACTCATGCTCTAAACATGCAAAAATGTTCCCAGCACCCACATCTGTCAGGTGGCCCAAAACGCTTGAAACACAAGCTCCCAAGAAACCAAAGCTTCTTGTCTCTGAGAGCCTCTGCCCTTGGCCCCTTACACCACACCACACGACAACACACACACACACACACACACACACACACACACACACACAGAGAGAGAGAGAGAGAGAGAGAGAGAGAGAGAGAGAAATTTTTAAAAACCCTAGATGTTTTGATTTTTTTTAAACATTGGTTATAAGAACAAGAGGAATAAAAGGGAATTCTGGAACTTCCTATTATTCATTAATGTTAGTATATTCTGACCTCTTGCTGACATTCAGAGACAACACTATAGTTGATCAGATACACTCCTCTACCTGACAAAGTTCTCAGATGTTTGTTTCATTTATTTTATAAACTTAAGATTTCTAGGAAAGACATTTTATAAATTCAGAAAGATGAATTCAACACTGCTTCCCATGCAACCAGCCCATCAAAATAGAAGTCACAGTGCTGAACACCCACCAGTATCAGCATTAGGAGGCTTTCGTTTTGTTTTTAAAAAGCAGAAATAATATATAGCCTCTAACCTTCAATGTGTGCAATAAGTGAATCTTAATTATACTCACAATGCCACGCAGCCTTCCACTACCTAACTCCAAAAAAACTTAGAAAGAATTAAGGCAAGATACACCTTCAAAGTTCTTAGGCTTCATTACTCTGAGCTGTTCGTACCTCTTGCAGGTGTTTATACCGGCTGCCTGGTTTCAGTCCAACCTTGAGAGGCTGTTTCTCTACAATATGAAACCTGCAGAAAGCTTTCTGAGCTCATGCTCTTTTTTGCATTTCTACACTCATCATGTGTTCTGGTTCAGTTCTTCATTTTACAAACAAAAATGTGTTAAAATTCTATGTAAGATAAACATACATTAGACACTTCTTCTTCTTCAAGGACCACGAACTGTGCACCTGCCTAGGGCAGTCACAGTTCATCAGTGTCTTACGATACATTATCTGTGCACTTGCCTCGCCAGCTCCTGCACCCATGCAGGCTGCAAGCTCTGGGACGAGAGAGCATCATGGTTCTCACTCATCACTCTACAGCAACTGTGGGAGGATCATAGTCTTTATTGATCGGAACTTTAAAACCTTCCCCCCAAATATTCCCAATTTAAGATGATGTTAATTTAAGATGACTCAAAGCTAAAGGTGTATTTCTTTAAAGAATCAACTTATCTGGTTATAAATAAATAAATACTCAAAGCAATCACATTTTAAAATATATTTCTCTACCAATAGCAGAATAATTTAAAAAAATCAGAAAAATTCAACTACACACAATTTCAGTGGAATGTTTCCTAAGGGTGTTTTAAGACATGATTTAGTAGCTATGCTAATAAATGCATATTAGTAAGAACAAAGCCTGAAATCAAATTGGTTTAAAAAAATAGTCCATTCAAATTCAAAGTATTAAGAAACCCTACAAGGGAGGTAAGAAGTGCTTGCTTCAAAGCACTTAGTTTGGGCAAGAAAAATCCCTTGCTTCAACTGTAGACAGAATACTGTCTGAAAAGGATAAAACTTGGAAGCAGGTAAGTCGACAGCCCAGCTCTGCCAAGACAGGGTAGGCAAGTCTTCATAATTCCTGCTTTACAATCAATGTCTGTCAGAGAAATAGGGCCAAATGGCTGAAGATTGATGCTCAGAGAAAATTAGGGACTGTCCAGGCAGTCAGTTGTCTGTCATTTCTTACTTTTGGAAGCTGCTGGCTCTGCATTTCCTATATAATCAGATGTATTTATCCTTCTCAGGTCTCTGATGTGCTTGAAGATTACATAGTTATAGTCTCACAGTTAAGTTTTAAGTTGTTTAGGAATTAAAAGGATGTTCTAGGTCTAAGAAGATGTTTTTAAGTTGGAAATGCAAGTTAGGATGGAAACAGTGTTAGGTATAGAACTTTAAACTCATTAAGATAAATAACAGAATATTAATATCAGTTGCCAAATATGTATGGACTGGACATTGGGGATGTATGTTATACCTTATAATTTTCATAATTGTGGCCTAATTATTCTTATTGTTTTGTATTGTATTTATTGTTATAAGAAAAACAGCCATATATTGGACTAAAAGGGGGAGCTGTTGGGGGAAAAATATACCTTAAATTAAAAAAAAAGCAGATAGGAGGGTGAGGGGGAGGAGGGTAGGAGGGTGGGACTGGGAGGGGGAGGCGGGAGGGGATTATGATTGAGATGTAACTTGAAGAAAGAAATGGGAAAAAAAATCTACTCAAATTCAAATTATTAAGAAACCCTACAAGGCAGGTAAACAGTGCTTGCCTCAAAGCACTTAGTTTGGTTCTCAGGATTCACATGGTGGAAGGAGAAAATCAACTCCCACAAGTTGTTTTCTGACCTCCAAAAATACCGTGGCTCAACTTGAGGGAGGGTATACACGCACAACATCAGTAATAAATGTCTGTCTGTTTTTCTACCCCACCCCCCACCCCAACAGGGTTTCTCTGTAGCCCTGGCTGTCCTGGAACTTACTCTGTAGACCACGCAGCCTTCAACTCATGCACTTGACCCCCTCCCCCAGTGCTAGGATTAATGGTGTGTGCCACCTCGGCTCAGATGCAGTTTTCTTTCTAACTGCTATCTCTGTTCCAACATATTCTTTCAAAAGTTCTGTTCCTACCTGGCAATGTTCAGGGTCATCCTCAGTTACATAGAAAGTTTGAGGCAAGCCTGAACTACATGGAACCCGGGTGTGGTAGCAAATAGCTCTTGGGGGTTCAGGCCAGCCTGGTCTATGTATTGAATTCCAGTCTAGTAAGTGCTACATAGTGATACCTAATCTTAAAAATAAAATAAGAAAACTTTTTAAGTCTGTTGAGTATTCAAATAATATATGCTAAGTATCTCCTTTCTGTTTAAAGACTTCTATTTTTGGCCGGGTGTGGTGGTGCACACCTTTAATCCCAGCGCTTGGGAGGCAGAGGCAGGTGAATCTCTGTGAGTTCAAGGCCAGCCTGGTCTACAGAGTAAGTTCCAGGACAGCCAGGGCTACGGAGAAACCCTGTCTCGAAAAACATTAAAAAAAAAAAAAAGACTTCTATTTTTAACTTATGTCTATGTCTCTGTGTATATTTCTGTGTGTTTCTCTCCTAACATTTTAAAACAAGTTCTTGTTAAATTTGAAATTTCAAATAAGTAAATCTTCTGTTCACCACTGAAAAGATCAACATTAGGAAACAAATTTGTAAGAATCCTCTAGTTCAAGCCACCTAGAACTAAACAAGGAGTCTGAAAAACTCAGATTTACCATTAACTAGACAGAACTCTGGTAAGATCATTAGCTCTGGTTTTCTTAATCTGCAGAGAGGGAAAGAAGTAGGAGGAAGTTAGAGACAGATAAACTGATATCAGAAGAATCCCCTCCACCCACCTTAAGTCATTCTTTTGTAAAGGTAAATTATTTAAATGGTAACTTCACTAACTTTCTATCAATGTCAGTCTTCCCTAATCTTAGTTCCAGAAGAGAGGCACCAACTGCTCTTCATTCTTTAGGCATATTAGTTAAGGGGAGAGAGAGGTGTAAAGATCTGGCTTTCTCACTTCCCCAAAGATCAAATCCCTATCCACAGAGATTCATAGTTTCAGCAGCGGTCTGGAACTTACTGTACAAGGTTCTCAGACTTGTAATTAACGTAATGCATTTAATTTTTTTTCTTCTACTTTTACTTTTGTTTTCAGAATCATCTTAATAGAACAAATGGTCATGGATATGAGGGAAAAAAACCAAATATGACTTGCTGTGCAACAAACTTGCAATCTAGGAAGCACAAAGGGTAACTACCCATGACAGAATAAACAATATTCTAGAGTGAGCTTGCTTCATACCTAAATTTTTTAAGCCAAGCATATTAAAAGCTGATATCAATTTTATATTCTACCCCATAATATAAATTACAATAGAAAATGTTTAAAGCCACCAAACAAAACTAAAGGTTTAGGATAATGCTGTCATATCTGTTCTGTGGTTTTGCAGTCTCAGTGCCTCTCTGGTCCGCAAACCTTGTGTGTCCATGGAAGCAAGGATTGTAGTATTCTAATTTGGAAAGAAGGGAAATGGTAGCATCACCTCTGTTCTATTATCATAAAGAAAAAAATTCAAAGAGAATCTCAAAAAGAAGACTGGAAAGATCTTACAGGCTACTTATCTTTCCTAATAACCTTTCAATGAAACATGAGCAAAACTTAGAAAAATCTATTAAACTTCACTAAAAAAAAACCTAGCCAACCATTATGGGCTTTGACCAGATGGTACACTGAGTAAAAAGAGAATCAAAATGTCAGTTCTTCTCATCGTGCCACCTGGATAGAAATAAAAATAGCCAGGCACTATTGAGTTTGATGGCCTGGTTTTGGTCAGTCAAAATACCCACTTCTCTTCTCTCAACAAATATTTTACTTTAATTTTGACTAAATGGAATCTAAGATGTTAGTGTTGGAGGAAGGTCTAATACATTGCTTCTGATAGGCTGATTTCAATGCTGAGATCTGGTTACCGCCCCCTTTGAGACATTCTCTTGATTGGTTAATAAAAGTCATTGATGGCCAATTAGCTGGGCAGAAAGAGTATAGGAAGGTGGGACTTCCTGAAATGGAAACAAGAACCCTGTCTTTTACACTGAGGAAGCTCTTCTGCTAGAAGACATGGAAGCAGACAGACTTGTTTGAGAGCTCTGGAAGGTAACAACAGGCCACATGGCTGTTTGGGATTAAATGGTCCGGGTTAATTTAGATTAGCTAGTTGAGAGTCTGCCCAGCTAAGGGCTAAGTGTTGAAACATTAATGGTCTTGGTGTATTTAATTATTGGGGAAAGGACCACAGTGGCCCATCAGCCTCCCGCTGAACCCCGGCAACCATCCCTCCCAGCCGCCAGCAATTCTGCTGGTCTAATATAATAGTTTATAATTATTAATAAGTATCCGGCAGCTACCCTGCCAGCTTCACCACCAGACTGCATCACCAGGCTGGTAGACAATTAAGGCAAGTCAAGTTTACTGATCTCCAAGCCAGTCAGCTGTTCCACTGGCCTAACATAACAATTTATAGTTATTAATGAAGATATTAGTTAATAGAATTTAGGTTGCAGGTGGTGAAGGCCATCCTTGATCCAGGGCTTTTTCCTCAGGATGGGTCAGGCTGCCAGTTAAGGTAGGCCAGGTCTGCCACCTTCCCGCCAGCTCGCTAACTGCTCCGCCAGCCTAATCTTATAGTTTTTACTTATTAATAAATACAATTGATAATAAAATTGCAGTTTCATGTTAGAATAGTCTAACATGTATTGCTGGTCTCATATCTACGACACATACATACATATATACACAGGCACACCCCACTAGTTAGAGTAAATTCTCCAATTCTCCTTGCCCTTCTCTTTGTGATTAAGAAAATGAATACTGCCAAGCATGGTGGTGAGTGCTTTTAATTCCAACACTTGGGAGGAAGAGTCAAGCGAATCTCTGTAAGTTCAAGGTCTACACAACGAGTCCAGGACAGCCAGGGCTATTCCATAGAGAAACCCTGTCTCGAAAAAAAAAAAGAAAGAAAAAAAAAAGGAAAATGAATTAAACGGGCATACTGCTAAGCTAGTGTCCTTTATTCTGTCGTTATCACAGATATATTACCTGTTGACAAAATAAACATCATTTTAAGAGGGGACATTCTGAGACAAAGTCTCACTATTATAGTTCTGGCTAGCCAGGTATTTGCAAAGTAGACCAGGTTGGCCAAACTTACTGTGACCCACCTGCCTCTATCTTGGAGTGTTGGGATTAATGGCATGCATCACCACACCCAGCCCTCTTTTAAGAGTTGGGTTCCAGTTTTTAGACTACTCATTTGGAATCCCAAGTCAAACACTTTAAACACTCTGTGAACTTACCTAAAGAAGAAATAAGATAAAACTTCCACCTAACATCTTAGAATCCATTCATGTAAGATTAAAGTGAAATATTTAATATTTTGAGAGAAAAAAATAGTGAACCTAGGACTTCTGTACCATGAAAAATATATGCCTGCAATTCCAATACTTGGGAGACTGAGGCAGGAGGACTGCTGAGAGTCTCACAAGAGCTTGAGCTGCAGAGACCTCCCCTCCTCTTCTTCAAGTGATTCTCTCAGGACTCTCGTAGATATTTCATCACTTTCCCCTTGCCCGATCACAATGACATATTTAGATTTCCCATGCTAAGAATGAGGACTATAATCAGCTTTTATGCAAGAAACTTAGTTCTCAGAACTTGTAGTTAAGGCAAGAACCTGAAGGTAATCTGTATGCAATTTCTACAGTAAGAGAAACTGACTGTATTACATCCATTTCCCTATATAAGTGAAAAAATCTTAATAGTAGGCTCCAGTACTCCTACAAACCATTTACAGCACTCAGTAAAATCATTTCCCCAATGTCCTTGCTACATACTAAGCTGCCTGTTGTCATGTTGGTTTTTATTTTAGTCTAATTAAGAAAATTGCCTGTCTATGTCATCAGTCCTGGTACAAATAAACTCAATGCAAATGAAAAAAGTGAAGGAAAAATAAAATATTTCTGAGATAATAAGCAATAATTAAAGGAATTTACTATCAGTAAAACTGCCTTACAATAAATGTTAAAAGTTTTCCTAAATAAAATATATTATAGAACTCTAAAAAATACATACTTATCCAGTTGACAAAAGTGTAATAAAGCAGGTGTTGGAAGAATATAGATCAGTGAGAACATTCTAGCAGGTAGATTTCTTGTCATTTGGGAAGCTATTGGAGATCATCGACATCAGTGGTTCTCAACCTTCCTAATGCTGCGGCCCTTTAATACAGTTCCTCATGTTTCAGTGACCCCGACTACAAAATTATCTCATTGCTACTTATACCTGTAATTTTGCTACTGTTATGAACTGCAGTGCTGCAAATTTTAATATCTGATATGTCACCCTGGGGGGTCCTGACCCACAGGTTAAGAACCACTGATCTACATTATGATATAGAGTTTCCAATTTTAAATGTCCAACTTAGAAGACAAGCATCAAAAGAAACATTAGATGTCACCTTAACCCTCCTAAACCAGGACAAGATTCTACATCAATAAAAAATAAACCAACTAACCGACCTCAGTGCTGGTTCACACTGCTGGTCCAGCTACATTTAGAGGCTGAGGTAGGAGAATTCTGAGTTCAAATCAGACTGAGTAGAGTAAGACATTGTCTAAAATCAACCAATCCACATCTTAAAATAACATAAGTATAGTAAATCATAAAGTACAGAACAGCAGCCTTTTTTTTTTTTTAGATTTATCTGTGTACCACTGGCATGCCTACTGTCCACAGAGGTCAGAGGAGGGCATCAGATCCCCTAGAACTGGCATTCTAGATGGCTGTGAGCCCCCTTGTGGGTGTCAGGAATCAAACCTGAGTCTTCTGTAAGAACAAGTACTCCTAACCCCAGAAACATAAAAGTTTATGAACATGTAGGAATATTAAAACATTCATGAGAATATAAATTATCTGGGAGTTATTTGAAGCAAAATATAAACAACTGATTATCAGGTAGGTCTATTTGTTTATACTTTATATCATGTTTTATAACTAAATTTAAAAATAATTTTGAAAAAAAATCCAAAATGTAGAAGAGCTGATATATAAATAGGCTCAGGAAGGCCAGTTTCAATGAAAGAAGCAGAACTAAACTGTGTACCCAATGAACTATGTAAACACAAACACACATATACCAGAAAATGTTAACTGTAGTCATTTCCGAATAAGAAGATTGTTTTGTTTTCTTCTTTGTACATTACTGTGTTAATATAAGGAAGAAAAAAAAGAAGGTAAACCATTAAATGCAAATTCATAGTTCTCTAGTAAAAATGCACGTTCCAATTAAACTTGTAAAACTATTTTTCTTCAGATTTTGAACAGGGTGGAAGGGGAGAACTGACTCCCTACGGTTGTGCTGATACCCTCCCCCCTCACACACAAGTAAATAAATTCAATTTAAATTTTCTTTAAAAGATCGGACCATATTAATTATTCTAGTTAGGATTCTAGTGCTATGATAAATACCAAGACCAAAAGCAACTTGGGTAGGGGAGTGTTGATTTCACTTTACAGAGAAAAGTCAGGTGAAGAACTCAAGGAAGGGACCTGAAGGGAGAAGCTGAAGCAAAAGCCATGCAGGAATGCTGCTTACTGGTTTGTCTGCCCTAGCTTGTTGAGTTTGCTTTCTTATATACCTCAGCATAACATGCCCAGGGGGTGGATTTTCCCCTTCAACTTAAGTTCCTTTTCCTAGATAATGATGGCTAGTGTCAAGATGACAAAAAAAAAAAAAAAAAAAGGAGGAAGAAGCACCAGGATGTTAACATAGCCTTTTAAAATTAGTGTTCAAAATCACACAAGCTAAGAGTTTACACAGCTTTAAACGTCTAATTTTAAATGTTTTGGAGCTAAATCCCAACCCTGGGAATCATTAGTTTTACATTTCTGAAGCTAGTTTAAGTTTCTATTTCTAGCACTGTGACATCAGAATAGATAACTGTCCTTTCCCCTATGCATCAGATGCAATTATCACTTGGAAAATCTTCACAGCAATTCTTAATTTGTATTGTAGAAAGAATATGTAAAGGATGAATGGCAGAAATAGGGCAGCACACAATGTTTATGTAACATTGTAATAAAATGTTACATACGAAAAATACAGAGCACTGCTGAGAAATTAAAGACCTAAACAGACAGATGCACAATGTCATTAAAATTGTATTTTAAAATGTATTAGAAAATGCAGTATTTTGTAAGGGCTCCTCAAACTAAATCAGGAAATTGATGTAATTACAATCAACATTAAAAGAAAACTACTTTCTTAAAAACAGAAATTAACAAGGAAGAGCTAGGAATATAGCTCAGTGGTTCAACTCCTAATCACAAAAATAAATTAATAAACCAAACCAAGGGATTCTAAAATTCTTATAAGATGATTTTGAGTAGTCGAGACAATCATGAGAAGACTGAAGGTGCTTACTCTACCTGACTTCAAAGTAGTTATATTTAAAATAATTAATACCTGCAAAAGGATAGGGAATTATTACATTAATGTAACAGATACATATAGTCCATGAACTAACCCACACTTATACAATCAAATGATTTTCAACACAAGGAAGTCAAGGTAGGTAAGAGGAAAGTTGTTTTTTTTTTTAATGTTGAGACAATCAGACATAAGGGGGGGAGCTTCAATTTCTACATCACTCCATATAAAATATTAATTCAAAATGGATCATAGCTTGAAATGCAAGAATGAAAGTTATACAGATTACACAGGAGAAAATATATGAATATATATCTTTTCACCTTTGATATGGGAATTTATTGGGACACAAAAATAGCTATAATCATAAAAGGAAAAATTAACAATTTTGATGAAGTCAGTTATTAAAACTATTTAAAAGGTAAACAGGCAAAAGGTGACACACATTGTTAATTCTGGCACATAGAAAGATGAGGCAAAAGGATTGCCATGAGTTTGAAGTCATCCTGGGGTAAATGGCAAGGTCCTGTCACAAAATTAATAAATAAATGCAGTCAAGCACAAAATTAAGAGAAAATATATCTAGATAAATAACTTGCATTGATACAAAATTAAAGGTAACGCTTCCTAATGGAATCATACCTAGAGATACTTAAAAATAAAATGTGAAGCTCTGGCCTCTTGATACCAACCGTCTAAAATGGTCTAGGATAGTTAAGTAAAACAAACTCCTAGTCATGCAAACATGTCACTTTGTTAGCTACTATGACAGTCTATCACAGATATTCTCTAAACTACCCAGTAATCAAGTTGCTAAGAGACAAGCAACATTTGCTTATCTAAATACAAGAGATGGATAGGGCATCTTCAAAAACCCCAAGAGATCTGCAGAATATGGCATTCAAAGATGTTATCTTAAATTAAGATTTTCTTTTTTTTTGATATCGAGACATATCAGCGCCTGACAGCACCCCCTATTCTACTCCAAGTAGAAGATAAGCATCGAAGAACCTCCACTGTAAGATGGTTGAATTAGTGGCAAGCCTATCTCTTGGCATGAAAAAACCCCTTGCACCAACTGCAGACAGACTGCTGTCCAAAAAGGACAAAACTTGGTAGCAGGGAAGTCGACAGCCTAACTCTGCCAAGACAGGGTAGGTAAGTCCTTCATAATCCCTGCTCTACAACAAATGTCTGTCA
>CAJQZJ010014103.1:9045771-9067148 GCA_907164525.1 Lophiomys imhausi | reverse complement strand
ACGCCTGCCCGGCCGGCCGCCCCGATCCCGCAGCCGCGGCCGCCCCGATCCCGCAGCCGCGGCCGCCCCTCAAGGCGCCCGGCCGCGTCCAGAGCCGCCGCGGTGCCCCGCGCCCCGCCTTTCCTGCGCGCGTCCCTGTGAGCCGCCTCCGGGAACCAGTGAATCAGAGAATGAATGAGCGGAGAGGAAAATCCCGCCGCCGCGGTCCCGCCCGCCGTTCCCCTTCCCGGGAAGCGGCCCAATTTGCTCACCTTCGAGGGTCTCGGGAGATGTAGGGGCGGACGGGCAGATCCGGGGGCTGTGCACCTTTGCCTGCCGCCCGCGTCCTCAGTCCCCAGAGACCAGCCCTGGGCTCCTCAGGCATTGTTGAAACCTGGGAGCCGGGCCTTAGGAAATCCCGTTTTAGCCCTGAACTCCGCGGTGTCGTGCAATGTACGGGAAGCTCTCAGGAATCAGGCATTCCACTCAACTTTACCTTTTCACGGGAGAGCCTGTTCACGTGTGTCCCTAGTTGCCTGTCTCCCTTGCTGAATTTGTTCGCAGCTGTACCGGGTGTTGGCATCTTTCCCTAGCCCGGGGCTGTATCCCCGAGTACTACACTTAAATACTGAGTTTCATTCCGAACTCCAAATCACCCAGATACTGCCCATTTAATGTAGGTTTGACTTAGGCAGACTTACCTTTCTTTCGATTTACGTCCTTATTATGACCTTCATGTAAAATTGATCAAAGGAAAGGAAAACTAGTATTGAATTATCTTTGCTTGGCTGTATACTTTGTTAGCATTAAAGAAATTGAGCTATGGTCTGGAATTGGCTGCGTTGAACGTTCAGCGTTCTTTATTCATGCCATCTTGTCTGCTCCTTAACCGTTTGTGTATCTTGAATTTTCACCAAAAAAACTAATAAGTAAAAAAATTTTAAAAACCATGTATTTCTGAAAGTCCTGGCACTCTTTCTAAGAATGAGTGTTCATTTCTGTGTCCTAGGACCGAATCCTAGTTTGACTAATTGCATTCTACTTTCTGATATTCTTGGAGATTTCCAAGTGGTTTCAGTCTTTTTGTACCCTCTTTTCCAAACTGGTGCACAATCTGTTTCAAACTGGCATTTAGAACTGTCCAGTACAATTATTTGGCTGTTTTCACAGTTGAGATACTTGTACTTTGTAAATACATGCATTTTTGTATTTTAAGTTTGGTAGGCACTTCAATAATCTGGTGTAAAATAACACCATCTCATAAACTAAAAATGATGGATGTGACCCGTTCCTCTGACCTCTCTTCCTTGTTGAATTCATTCATCATTTGTTACATGTAATTATTTCATGTATGGTATATTCTCCTAATGAATATCATAGTTTATTCATTTTATACCTCCTGCAGGATCTAGTGTAGACCTTTGCATACATGACAGATGCTTTGACATTTTAAATCAATAATTCATACAAACATGTCTCTAACCTCTTCATTTCCCTTGTGACTAGGTTTGTTGGGATTAAACATACCTAGGTGCCCAAACAATAAATACTCCATTGTTATCAAATGTTACTACTAGAGTGAATGTTAACATCACAAGGAAGAGCCTCACGTTTACACAAACTCCTTACAAAATAGTCTCCTGAGTGATCTTTAGACAGCTCTCAGCCAGCTCTTCCCCAAGTGCTTAGGTTGGTTAAGGCTAATCTTAGAAAACAGTCACTTTCCACCTCTGAGAAAAATAAGCAGGTTCTCATCAGTTAAATTAAGCCATGAAATAACCCATTCACTTAATTTAGAGTTTGTTGAGCTCCAGCTAAGGTGTGAGAATGGAAAGACAAGAAAGACTCGATGCCCCCTGCCACCAACTGCTGGATAAAGGAGGTGGAGAAGTCACTATTAGAAAATTAGTTTATTCCCAGATGAGGAAAGCCTACCCAGTGGGGAGATAAACTGCGTGTTTAATGACAGGGAGGAGCTAACTGGATAAGGAAGGAACAGTCATTGCAGACAAAGGCAACAATGTTTGTGCAGGTGTGTGAACATTAACAGCACCGGCCCCAAGAGGCCTGACTCCCAAATAATTCCATCTCTTCAGAGACAGATGCAGAGAGGATTCAGATAGGTGGGGAATGGTAGAAAGGGCCTCGTTAACCAAGAGCTCATGGGCTGCACTAAGGAGTTTGAACTTTATAATAAAGAAGAAACTCTCTGAAGTGTTTTAGTCTCTGTAACAACCGAGTATATGTTTGGAGACAAGAGAAAACTGACTGAAGAATGGAAGGAAAAAGAAAGGTGAAAATGACCCAGGTCTCCACAGAAGTAGAGAGGGTGCAGTAGGGAGAGTGTTTGGCAGAGGGATGTAGGAAGAAGAAGGTGGAATCTATAGAATGTCATGTAAACTTGATTGGAGGGCTGAATGAGACAGAAACCTCCACAAAAGGCAAGCAAGCTTCTGCCTGCGGAGACTGAGTGGAATATGCTGACCCTCCATGAAATAATGCAGAAAGAGGGTCCTGGCTGAACATTTTTATACAAGAAGATATTACCCCAGGAGGCTGGGACCTCAGTCTGCAAAGGGCTTACTGAACAAGCTCTTTGATGATCTTAGTTCAACCCAGTTCAAATGGCCACGCCCAACAGTATATATCCCTAATCCCGGTGCTTAGAGGGTAGAGAAAAGAATATCCATGAAATTTACTTGAGAAATGGATGAGCCCCAGGTACAATTACAGATCTTGTGGAGTGCCTGCCTGCACACATACACACGCGTACGCGCGCGCGCGCGCATACACACACACACACACACGAAATAGTACCATAAATCTAGGCACCTCAAAGGATTCTTAATCCATTACTTTTGCAGAGTAATGAGGACAGTGGCCTCACAGGATTTTAGTAGATGTGATAGTGATTCTTGGTTGTCAACTTGATTAAATCTAGAATTTATTTTATTTTATTTTGAGACAGGGTTCCTTAGTGTTTCCCTGGCTGTCCTGGACTCACTTTGTAGACCAGGCTGGCCTCGAACTCACAGAGCTCTCCTTGCCTCTGCCTCCTAAATGCTGGGATTAAAAGCATGCCCCCACCACACCCGGCAACTTGACTAGATCTGGAATTAACTAAAACCCAACGACTGGGCACACCTGTGAGGGAATTTTTCTTAACTAAATCAGTTGAAGTGGGAAGACCCATTTTTAATTCAGATATTTGAGGAGGGAAAATAGACCTTTTAATAATTTATTTGCTTTTATGTACATTTGGTGTTTGGACTACGTGTATGTCTGTGTGAGAGTGTCAGATCCACTGGAACTTGAGTTACAGTTGTGAGCTGCTGTGTGGGGGTTGGGAATTGAACCTGGGTCCTCTGGGAAAACAGCCAATGCTGTTAACCACTGAGTCATCTCTCCAGCCCCGGAAAATACACTTTTAATCCAGATCTTTTGAGGTGTAAAGATCCACCTTTAATCTGGACCACACCTTCTGCTGGCAGCCTATATAAAACATGGAAGAAGGAAGTTATCTCTCTTTGCCCACATTCCCTTTACTTTGTTAGCAAGTCTGTTCCTTCACTGGCATTAGAACCTACTTCTTCATGATTCTGTCATATACTGAAGACCAGGTGAGTCACCCAGTCTCATGGACTGAACAACTACTGGATTCTTGGATCTTCCATTCATAGGCAGCCATTGTTGATTTACCTGAGCCACAGCCTATAAGGTATTCTAACAGAGAGAGAGAGAGAGAGAGAGAGAGAGAGAGAGAGAGAGGAGAGATAGATTCATTTTATTAGTTCTGTTACTCTAGAGAGCTCTGACTGGTACAGTAGGCCTGATTTCCAAAGTAGCTTCGAGTTCCTTTAACCAAACAAGTAAAAGATGATAAACAACGTCCAGTGGATTTCTCCTCTAGAGAACTTTTCTGTGGTTGCAGCAATGTGCACTGTGGAGTTCTTATAAAGGTATTAGATGCAACATTTCCCAAGTGTGTTCAACTGTGAAACTCTTTCTCTAGAGGAGCAGGTTATTAGAGGTGTGTGTCACACAGAATACATTTTGGAAAATGCTGACCATACCCAGATTTTTATTTTACAGTTAGAAAACTGTTGCCCTGATACATGAAATGACTCTAGTTGACTCATCATTTCATGTTAAATCTCTATTTCAAGTTAAATCTCTATTACTGGCAGATGCTGGACTAGAACCCTTATCTTAACCCTAGTCACTTTCTCTTTCTACTACATACTGTTTTATGGGATACAAACTCATTCTAGAACCTTCTACCAGTCCTGGGAAGAAAGATATAAAATAATTATTGAATATTTCCTTTCAAATGAAATTCTAAATCAGTAATTTTTCAGAAAAGTTCACTATGAAAATTAATACTGTATTTGACTTCTCATGAATTAATTCTATATTCAACATGATTCCAATTCTCATACCTAACAGCTAATGAATGGGAAAGTTTTCTTATCCTAAATTCATGGTCTTTATTCTCAGGGACATTTAGAAATTCCCATTCTTAGAAAAACAAGGTAACTTGTTCATTCCAAGAGACTTCTTAGATCTTTGGGGGCAACTTTTGTTTCCCCCAAAGTATATGTAACTTCTGTATATGTTATATTTGATATTATTCAGCATCTTAATTTATGCTTCAATAACAGATGTTCTGTGTAATTTTTACCTCCAGACCAAGGGCTATCAGACATGAGTATTTCATTCTTTTTTTTTTTTTTTTTGAGACAGAGTTTCTCTGTATAATAGTCCTGGCTGTCCTGGACTCACTTTGTAGACCAGGCTGGCCTCGAACTCACAGATATCCGCCTGCCTCTGCCTCCCGAGTGCTGGGATTAATGGTGTGGGGCACCATGCTTGGCTTCATTCATTTGTTAATTCACTCATCCAAAATATTTTAGTGTCTACTATGTCTCCAGCTCTGTAATAATCTCTAGAAAAATAAGACATAATCTCTGGCCTTCAGACATAATATCATTCATTGTTGGTAAAGATGCTAGGAAATCTGCAGGTGGGAACATGAGTCACTGCAGCCTTTATTCTTTATCTGCATATTTGACAATAAACATTAAAAAGAGTAACAACAAAATGTCTGGAATATTGTGGGGTGATGACAAGTAACTGAAGATTTCTTAAATGTCCAGTCACAGAAACTTGTTTGAGAAAATGATAGTTTGCAGAAAAGTATTTATTAATACTGAAAAGATGTTCACAGTAATGCTGATAGAAAATTGCAAACATTAGACACAATGTGAATTCATGAAAAATGCAGGAAAATGTAGAAGAAATTACAAGAAGACAAAAGTCTTTTTTTGGCACAGTGATATGATTATACTTGAAATTTTTCTTTTATTTTTAAGCAGTGAATCTGTATTCAGGGGTGGAAATTAAAAGGAGTGAGCTAGCCAGCTGTGATGGTACTTACCTGTAATCCCAGCACACAGGAAGCTGAGACAAAAGGATCCTGAGTTGAAGGCCAGCCAGGGCTATGCAAGAATTCAGAGCCATAGGAATGAACCTACTTCCATTATTTTGCGAAATGATCATAACATCAGACCTGTGAATCTAAATTCATCTTTCTCCGCCCATGGCCTGATGCAGCCCTCAGACCTCATCAGAAAACCAGCCTTGTGCAGCGGAGGATGGCAGTTAGTGTGGAAACTCACAACAGGTGAAAGTGCAAAGAATAATTTGTCAATGGAGTGTGTTCATCTCCCTAAGACGTAGGGACCATTGTGGAAAGGGGAGTGGAAAGATTGCAAGAGCTCAGGTTGAGGAGCGCCAAACGGAAACAGTGGCTTTTGGACGCAGCCAGGATACTGCGCTTGTAACCTCACAGCAGCTGCGGTTATCTACTTAAGACCTGTACAAGAACAAGCCAGTCAGCTGTGCTGCTGAGGCTCTATTGGCAGATGGGGGCTTCTGGGGACTGAGATTTAAGTTTTCTTTAAAAGTGTGACCCTGGGAGGTCACCCAGTCTCTGCTGGATGGCCCCTCACCATGAGTATATGGGCAGTACAAACTGGAATTAGTGGGCTTTTAAAAAAGAGAGAATTGGGAAGGGTTGGGGGTACAGGTGGATCTGGGAGGAGTGAATATAGTCAAAATACCTTATATATGTGTGTGTGTAATTTCCCCAAATTAATAATGCATTATATTTTAAAAAAGGAAAAAGAAAGATTTAAAGGCAAGTTTGTATACACTGAGAACTTGTCTCAGAGAAAGAACTAAGCTAACATTTATGGACAAATCTTGAAAACAACACCCAAAATACAAAAAGCCAATTTTAAATTTGAAAGAAGATCTCTGTGCTCAATAAATTTAGTATATGAAACAAAAGACCTATCAAAATAGCTAGGGAATAACCAAGGGCCAAATTCTGATACAAACTATAAGTACAATAGGGTTTAGAAGAGAGCCATTGACTCATTGACCGGGGTAGGAGGGAAGAGGTTAAGATTGCAGGCGACTCAGTGGGCTCTACATCTGAATGCCGGGGGGGGGGGGGGGAAAAAAAGTTGGAATGGTAATGGGGGATGAGCCAAGGGCCTCAGCATTCCCTATTGGACATTCCTCACATCCTCAGACTGACAATCGCAGCACCAATTATACCTCTGCTTCTGTTATACAAGTGGGATTTGTAGGTCCTACGTAATATAAATGTGGTATTACACATCCTTTGCAATATTAAAATTATTTACAAGTAGCCCTGGGAGGCACTTTATCAACAACATCTACAGAACTGGACATTTTCAGATATTTACTTGGAACACATGCAAACTATTACACAATAGCAGTTATCGCAACAACCTGAACCCTTTGACGTCTGTGTCAGTCAGGCTGTTGGATGCAGGCAGCCAATCAGAACTCAGTAGCTCTCTGATTATGCACAGATACTGAGTACTATTTTAAAGCTAGCTTTTCAACATGATAGCTAAATGGCTTTTGTGATAGTCGCCATTCTCATCAGTTGAAAGAGTGAAAGGCTTGTGTGTAATGCCTAATATTGAAGTTAGAAGGTTGTGCCCAGCTTTAGAAAGCCTATAAAGGGAAAGACCAGGCAGAGAGTGAACTTCCATCAAGTATCCTTTTATAGTGGGATATCATCAGGTCTGGAATCAACTCTTCAGGAAGAAAAACATTTTGGGTGGAAGGATGACACAACAAATATATCGTAGTAAGGTGATTTTTGGTAAATAACAGGGATGTTTGTTTCATTAGCTGAGGAGATCCATTTAGGGATGAAAGATTAAAGGACATGGATTATAGAGGCGCTAAGACCAAGCAGAAGGTTTGGGAAGCAATGAAGTAGAATAAGTGATGAAGCCCATACTTGAATTTGATAGCTGTTTCCCCAGGTCTGAGCTTTGCAATATGATTCCAGCTGTCTGGAATGTTCTCCCCCCTTCTCTACCCTGCACTTGTCTGCGACAGATCAGTCACGTCGCCTTCTTTATCTCCTGTTTCTCTAGACAAAGCTACTGCTGTGTATCATTTTAAAAAAAAAATCTTTGCACAGTGGTAGTGTAATTCTTTGCACATCTGTCCGATTCTTTTAAAAACAACACAAGTTTCTCAAAAGGCAGAAACCATGAATTCTTTATGCTAATTTTCCTGCAGCATCTTGCATGGGAAACTGTACATAGAAAAGTCCAGCAATATTTATAAAATAAAAGGAAGATAAGAGATTTGGTTAGGAGAAGTTTGGCAGACCTTAGAGAATAGGTGAGAGTAAGGAGGGAAAAAACCTAGAAGTTACTTGTATTCATTCAGACACTAAGTGGTGAAAAATGAAAAAGGCAGAACACTGAATTTCATTCGGAGAGACTGACAGGCACAGGTGACAGCTTGGATAATCATAAGAGTCCGAGATGACTCCAGGGTTCCCAGGGTGGAAGAATAGCTACAAGCAAGGATCATTATCACTGCCAAGTCAACAGATAAATGCTGACTGCCTGTCAAGTTCAGGGCACCGCGCTGGGTGACAGAGAGGCCACAGGGAAGAGCTACAGTCCTTTCCTCCTTCTAGTACAACCTGCTCACCAGCAGGGAGGCTGAGGGGCACACGTTCAATTCTGGAATATTTGAAATAATGGTAGTACATTCAAATGACATCAGTGACTTTTAGTTGCTGGGACTCAGAAACTAGATCATCCTTGAGGCTGAGAAATATGCTTTTATATTGTTGAAGGTCACATCAACATCCACTATCACTGTGCTTAAGAGATAATAGATTGCTGTGTTAGTTTCCTAGGCCATCATAACAAAGTACTACACGTGGGGTGACTTACAGAGGAATTTATTATCATACAGTTGTGGAAGGGGGAAAGTCCAAGGCCAGATGTGTGCAGGCTTGGTTTCTCCCGAAGTCTCTCTCTTTGTCTTGGAATGGCTACATTCTCCCTGTGTCTACAATGGACATCTCCTATGTATTTGTGGCCTAGATGGCTCTATAAGGCCATCTTTATACTGGACTGGAGCACATCATAGTAACCCCATTCAACGGAATTTCCTCTGATCTGCAAATATACTACTCACAATCTGAGTTATCAGGGGTTGAAGCTTCAGCATATGAATATTTAAAAGGGACACAATTCAGCTCATTATAGGTACCTCCTAGGTGTTTCTTGAGGGGACTATAGTCACAGTGACAAATTGGGGCTGAAGAGGTACAGTCACACATGGTGCTCATAAAGATTGGAAACATACAGCTGGGCACTAGTGGCACATGCCTTTAATCCCAAGATTTGGGAGGCAAAGGCAAGTAGATCACTGAGTTTGAGACCAGTCTTGTCTACAGAGCCAATTCCAGGACACAAGGGTTACACAGGTACCAATTCAATTTTCTGCTAAGCCTAGCACCTTTTCACTCAGCTCATAAGAGACAGTATGTTACCCACACAAGGGTACTACAGACAATACCATGGGCATCCTCTCCTTCTCCCTCTCTGTCTCCATCCCTGTCTCTCTGCCAAAATTAGGAGAAAAGAGTCAGTTCTCATTTGACAGGTCACTTAGGAAAATGGGAACCAACAGACACTAGTGATTATGGTTCTAGATATTGTAGGAAGCGCTACAGCAAAGCAGAGATGAGGCAAGGAGTGGGACACTTCTAGCATTGTTTATGCCCTTGATTCAGTCTGTCTGAGGAACAGTCACATTTCTGTCTTGTCCAGATTGGATATATATGAACTTACAGAATGTTTTTAAGGTTGCATCAATTCCCCATTGCCTGTAACAGTCTCGAGTTATCTCTTCTGACCAGCTTCTCTAGAGCTTAAGTCCTTCCTTCTCAGCCCCGGTTCACTCAGAGCTGGGTGTGGGGGTGCACAGGCTGGGCTACATGAGACCTTGCCTAAAAACATACAAACAAAAATTTCACTTATAGAGAAATAATAGCTCAGAAATACCAAGTTATAGTCCTCAATAGAAGGAAGCATAGTGGCCTACTGCTTTGGAGGATAGTTTGGTGTCACGAACTTGTCATTCTCATGTTGCATGTTTTCTCATTATCTCCACAGAATACATTAAAAGTGGGAAGCCAGAATTATTAAGTCTCAAGAAGACAAAAAGTGCAAGAGAGACAAAAAAATCTCCCCGTTTGTGATGACCAGCTGCACCAAAGCCAGGCTTCTCCATAGGAGTTAGGACGGGAGCGAAGAAAAGTGACTGACAGCATAATGAAAATGATGTCTGGATCGATTGGTTTTCCCTGTGAGGAGTCAAACAATGAAATGAATTCTGAGCTTTGCATAATGTGTTTCTATTGTAATAAAAAAAAACCTTTGAAGCTTGATTACTGTTGAGTCTGCCTACATAATAATAGTAATAAGAGGGAAGAAAAATTTAATGGCATTAAAATACTACATTCGCCAGGCATGGTGGCGCATGCCTTTAATCCCAGCATTTGGGAGGCAGAGGCAGGCGGATCACTGTGAGTTCCAGGCCAGCCTGGTCTACAAGGTGAGTCCAGGACAGCTAGAGCTGTTACACAGAGAAACCCTGTCTCGAAAAACCAAAAAAACAAAACAAAACAAAACAAAAAAACCCCTACATTCAACATACAGATTTTTTTTAATGTTTCCTTTGCTAAAGGAAAGAATTATTTCAAACACATACAGGAATTAAATTAAAAACCTTTGATTTATTTATCTGCTTTCTGCCAAGTGGGGGAAAAAACATAACTATACTCAAATATAACCCTTTTCTGTCTTTGCTATCACACCTGCCTCTTTTCCATCAAGTAGAAGCGCAAATGTTCAGCCTACAGCAGATATCAAAAGCTAAACAACAAAAATGATATAAAAACAAAACAAACCCCAGCACTCAACAGTATTCTGTGCCTAGACATCCATGCTCTTTCTTCTGAAATGCTAATACAAGTATTGTAGCTTATGCACTGTGAGCCAGTATTGGGGAGGACACTGAATGGTACTCGGGGAGTAATGGCCAATACTTGGGCAGATTTTTTCCTTTTCGTTTTCTGCCCCTCTTTCTACAGCAACTTCTCAGAATCCATTTGGGCTTTGATTTGGAGGAGAGATACTGTGTTGGCAACAGTGCTGGATCATGCTGGATCACGGTTAATATTTCCGTTCCCTGGTCTTGTTATCATACTATCTTGTAGGACTTGAAGAAATAATGGGTTTACCAGGGCACCCGGAAGGGTAAATCCTGCTTTTTTTCCATATGGGCTTTACAACTTGCAGCAGAAGTTGGAAACTGAATATTATTAAAGCCAAGTAAAAGAATTGTATGGGAATGTATAATGGGAAATATACCCAGGGAATGAATGGTGTGTGAGGCAGGGGAACAAATGAATGGGGAATAAAATGGCTGCTTGCATGAATGAGGAGTCCTGAGGAACGATATAGGATTTCATATTTAAACGTACATTGTCGTGCTGAGTGCTTCGTGTGTTCCAAAGTCACACTGTCAAATGTTTTTTACGTGTGGTTCGCCACAGGGAAGGAAAAAAAAAAAAAAAACCCAAAGGCAACCAGATACTTTTAAAAGACTTTCAGTTGTTAGTGAAAAGAACCTTTTCTCATTCAGGAGTCTTTTCTGCCTGTGATTTCAAACACCTGGCCTCATTTGTTCCTTGTCCTCATAGCCTTACACACCCACAGGTCTCTTCCACCATCAGCCCACGAGAGTTTCCAGGGCAGCACTGACTGCCTTGCTCTCAACCTTGTGGGCTGTGACGGCCCATTTACAGGGGTCACCTAAGACCATCGGAAAACACAGATATTTACGTTACCAGTCATAATAGCAGCAAAATTAGAGTTATGAAGTAGCAATGAAAATAATTTTACCGGTAGGATCACCTCAGCATGAGGAAATGTATTAAGGGATAGTAGTATTAGAACTTTGTTGCTTTTACAGCACCCTAGGAGCAGGAGTCTTTAGTGAGCTAGAATTGCTTAGGCGCCTCTAGGCAGTAGGCATGAGGGAAAAGGCTGCGGGAGAAGGGCAGGGCTCTGCAGCCTCTCTTACTTCCTAGGCACCCCACCCTCTCCCTGGAAGCAAACCCAGTCTCCTTTACCCTCCACCAGGTCCAGCACAGGCTTTTCCGCCGGGTTTGGAGGTTCAAAGTACAAACCCAGAAGAGAAAAAACTTCTGCTTTCCTCTTTGTGACACCCTCCCCGAGGCAAAGAAGCACAAAGGGCCTACAACCTCTGATTATGGCCGAGGAAGAGGAAGGCATAAATACCAGCAGTCTTCACAGCTTAGCTGAGTTAACAGGGAATATGCTTTGCCGGAAGACTTAATGCAAAAGAGTTGATCCGCAAATTACTCAGTACCCAGCCTTCCTTACAAATCTCTAAAATATTAGTTTTGAGTACCCACAACCTGGGTCAATTGATAGATAGTTAGAAAATTTCAACAGTTGCCAGTTGTGGCTCATTTCTCTGACATCAGCACTGGAGGGGCTGAGGCAGGAGGATTGCTGTTAGTTTGAAGCTAGTCTGCGCTGCATAGTGAGGTCCAGGACAGCCTGGGCTACAGTGTGAGACTGTTTCAGAGAGGGAGGGAGGGAGAGAGAGAAGAAGGGGAGGGGAGGGAGAGAGAGAGAGAGAGAGAGAGAGAGACATAGGCAGAGAGCAGAGAGGAATAAAATCCAGTAGTGACTGTGGATGGAAAAGGTAAACTCTTCCTTCCAAAATGTGATTCAGCAAGTTACAACCAATTTTATTGTAAGACGGATATAAAACAGTTTGTAGTAAATCTACTCACATATATTTGTTTAATGAATTGTGAATTAAAAATTCACACTTTCCGATTTTTTTTATTCCTAAAATAATTGAGCAAGGCCAACCACTAGCAAGAGTTTCAGGAGTGACCATTTACAGCTGCCGCAATTTGCCTTTGCTCTGTAATTACTGTTTTTCATTTCCTACCCGCTTGTGAGTCTCCAAAAGGAAATGGAGGAGCTTCCATTTTCTCTGGAGACTTGTGTTCTCTGTCCCTCTCTGCTCCAGTTTTGACTGTGCCTGTGACAGCAGCTCTAAGTAGAGGTTATAATTAGAATAGCATGCTGGTGTAGGGTCATATGTATGTGTATATGCAGCAATGCTTTTTGACAGCCACCACGACACTTGAGAAGCTGCAAAGGCTCTTTATGCATCTTTAGGCATCTTCATTTGAAGAGCCTTCCACATAGAGTATTTGTCAAAGCTCTACTCTCTACTGAATAAAAGGTCTGTTTTTTCTAACAATTTCTGGCACTTTAAACATCTTTTATGTTTTATTTGTGTAACAAAATAGTTTTCCTTTAGCTATTATTCAAAGAGATGATGACCTTTAGCTACATATCAGCTGTGTTTAACGCATCATAGTTCCTTAGTTAGGTCATATCTCCTTAAAGCTCTTCTCGAGGAGAAGACAGGTCCATCTGCAGTCAATTACCCATGTCCATAGATCACGGTTCACACAATCAGGGACACTAAAAATGCACGCAGGGAAGGCTAACTGAGAAAGTTATTAGCTCTCTGGGTGACATAAGTGTGTTTGATTCTTTTCCAAAGCTCCAAGAAAGAAGAGAGAAATTTTATCCTCCAGTCTTGTCTAAGCAGCCTAACAACAGAAGAACAAATTGTTAATGAGATTTTTAATTTTTTTAAATTTTATTTATTCAAGTTACATCTTGCTTACAGCCCCCTTCCTCCTCCTCTCCCAGTCCCACCCTCCCACCCTTTTCCTCCTCTCCCTCCTCTTCTTCTCCTCAGTTGAGGGGGGCCCCCACTTATCAACTCCCCTCAGTTCATCAGTCACATGAGGGCTAAGAGCTTCCTCTTGCTCTGGGGTCCGACATGGCAGCCTAGCCAGAGTAAGGTGTTCCACTAACAGGCAACAGAGTCCATGACTGAGACTGCCCCCGCAACTTGCTAAGGGATCTGTATGAAGACCAAGTTGCCTATCATCTATATATGTATGGGGGGCCTAGGTCTAGTCTATATGTGCCTTTTTTGTTTTTGTTTTTGTTTGGTGTTTCAGTCTCTGTAAGTCTCTAGGGACCTAAATTGCTTGGTTCTGTTGATCTTCAAGTGGTGTTCTTGTCCCCTCCAGGTCTCTCTATTCCTCCTCCCTCTCCTATACACAACTTCCAGAGTTCAGCCTAATGTTTGGCTGTGTGTCTCAGTATCTGTTTTGATTCACTGCTGGGTGGAGTTTCTCATAGGATGGTTATGTGGGTTATAGGATAGTTATCCTGTACTATATGGCTAATATCCAGTTATCAGTGAATACTTTGCCATGTGTCTTTCTGGGTATGGGTTAGCTCACTCAGGATGAGCTTTTCTAGTTCCATCCATTTGGTTGCAAATTGCATGACTTTCTTGTTTATGACAGCTGAGTAGTATTCCATTGTGCCATAGTTTTTTTTTTTTTTTTTATCCATTCTTCAGTTGAAGGGCATCTGAGTTGTTTCCAGTTTCTAGCTATTACAAATAAAGCTGCTAGGAACATAGTTGAGCTGATGTCCTTGTGGTTTGGTGAAGAATCATTAACGAGAATTTCTATCACATAGAAACCTGTGCAACCAGGGTCACCGCTCCCAGTGTCACACAGAACGAAGAATTAAGATTGTTCCCTCTAAATTTTTGGCTTTGCATAATGTTCTCATTCAAAGCCACATCTACCAGGTAGACATTTCCATTCACTAATTCAGAAAAGCATTTATTGAAGTCTTACCATTCATTGGGTGTACTCCAAGGTACATAAGAGCAAATTCAGTTAAGGGATAGAACACTGAATTGTATTCCAAAGCTGGCATGGGAGCCCAACTTTCCAGCTTGGCCTAGAGGACTTGGGATCTCAGTGCTTCAGACTCTGCACTTCGCATAAATCAGGTGCTATGAAGGTTAGTTCACCTAAACCAATGGAAAGCTCTTCAGGGAGTCTCCTGAGTCTAGCAGCCATGCAGTCAGGGAATAGCCATAAACAGTCTCAGTAGGTGGTGGATAGAAGAGAGAACAAAGTAGGTAACATGGGCCTGGGAGGAGTGTAGGGTTCCTGACACTATTCCATTTCCTAAGAGTACAAAACCAACATGGATTCCAGGTCTACAGTAACTGGAATGGAAATTCCAGAAAATACTATCATTTGCTGCCAGTTTCACTTCCCAGTTTCATTCCCTGGCTGTCAGAGGTCACCATGTAATCCAATTCTAACCCAAGAAATAGTAAACAATATCTGTTGAGTGTAAGGGGCAGGGTTTCGGGGAATATTTTGGTTTAAAAAAAAAAAGTCAACAGAGATAAACATAACTGGCAAAGATCTTTTGCCTTTTAGTCTCAAATACAGGCACCAATGCACAATAGGATCGTTATATGATATACAGTATATGGACGCTATACAGGCGACATGGTGAGGATATTGGAATAAGAGAGAAGCAGGCTGGCTCTTTGACATTGTAGTCATTGTTCCAGTCCTGTAGGGCCTCTCTTCACATTTCTTGTTGAATGGATAAGATTAATACTTTCACAGGTAAACAACCATTGGGGTTTCTGCTGTTTATATAAAAGACAGACAGGAAGGAAGGAAGGAAGGAAGGAAGGAAGGAAGGAAGGAAGGAAGGAAGGAAATCAAGCTACAGAAAATAAGGGAATAGAAGTGAATGATGCTGGTGACCGGATGAAGGAACAAAGTATCCAGACAGAAGAAAACCTGTGGAAGGCTGATTTTCAGTTCTCTTAAATCCCCTGTAGTGGGGACAACTTCCTGAACAGAACACCAATAGCTCAGGCACTAAGACCAACAATCAATAAATGGGACCTTATGAATCTGAAAAGCTTCTGTAAGGCAAAGGACACTGTCATTAGAACAAAATGGCAGCCTACAGATTGGGAAAAGACCTTCACCAACCCCATATCTGACAGAGGTCTAATATCCAAAATATATAAAGAATTCAAGAAATTAAACACCAAGAAACCAAACAATCCAATCAAAAAATGGGGTACAGAGCTAAACCAAGAATTCACAAAAGAGTAATCTCTAATGGCCGAGAGACAATTTAAGAAATGCTACACATCCTTAAACATTAGAGAAATGTAACTCGAGATGACTCTGAGATTCTATCTCACACCAGTTACAATGGCTAAGATCAAAAACTCAAATGACAGCACATGCTGGCAAGGTTGTGCAGAAAGGGGAACACTCCTCCGTTGCTGGTGGGGGTGCAAAATTGTACAACCACTATGGAAATCAGTCTGGCAATATCTTAGAAAACTTAGAATAACTCTACCTCAAGACCCAGCCATACCTCTGGGCATACATCCAAACAATTCCTCAGCAAACCACAAAGCCATCTCCTCAAGTATGTTCATTGCAGCTTTATTTGTAACAGCTAGAAACTGGAAACAACCCAGATGTCTTTCAACCAAAGAATGGATAAGAAAATTATGGTACATTTACACAATGGAATACTACTCAGCTGTCAGAAACAAGGAAACCATGCAATTTTCTACCAAATGGATAAAACTAGAAAAGCTCATCCTGAATGAGCTAACCCAGACCCAGAAAGATACACATGGCATCTACTCACTTATAATTGGATTTTAGCCATATAGTACAGGATAACTATCCTACAATCAACAGACCCAAAGGAAGAAGAATATGGACTTTGTTACTTGTTAGTGGGACATTTCACTCTAGTGGAACAAGAGGAAGCTCTTAGCCCTCATGTGACTGATGAACTGAGGGGGGCTGATATGTGGAGGCACCCCACACCAGAGGAGTAGGATAGGTGGGAGAGGGGGTAAAGGGTCAGAGTGTGGGAGGGTGGGACTGGGAGGGGTAGAGGGAGGGGGCTGTGATGGAGATGTGATTTGAATTAATAAATAAACATTAAAAAAAAAACCCTGTAGCCAGAAACAGGATGTAGTTTAAGGCCTGGAGAGTTTTGAAGGCAGAGAAACTGTCTTCCATTGTCAATGATCTCTTCAAAAGTCATTCCACTGTTTGAAAGCTCTAAAGATGCTGTCTTCCATTATAAACCAAGAAAGGAAACACTGTTTTTATGAGGTTCCTCTTGGGAAAACTGCAAAGTTTATATCCCCATGGAAAATTTGATTAAAATGTCTATTAAAATGATGGATTTAAATTGCAACAATTGGACTGAAGAGACCGTAGAGAACTAACAACGGCAAGCCCCGTGATCCAGCCCACGTAGGGTAGCAACCTGAATGTGGTATTATGCCAGCAGAGGAAATGATTCCCACTGAAAGATGGCAAGGACTTTAGTTCCTGAAAAGTAGGAATGATTCAACAGGTAGAAGATGTCTGAAAAATAAGACATCATTTGCACATACAAAGTGCAATGTGCTGACTGGGCATGCCACTGGAGCTCCTGAGTACACACAGTAAATTATAAGTGAAGTTAAAGAAAGCATTCAGGGCTGGGGAGATGGAGGTTGGAGGACCATTATAATAGATACTTGTGAATCTTGGAGGAAAGAGAGGTAAAGTTAGGATTGAGATATGAGAACACAACCTGTGCTGGGGGAATATGAAGACACCTAGAAGACAGAGGGCCCAGGGGTAGTCTGGGTTCTGTGTGGGACTTTGAACATTCCTGATATTAAAGTTCCATGTTCATCCAGAAGAAGCTCACACAGAACTCCATCAAGAAAGCTCAACGGGGGTTGGGGAGATGGCTGAGTGGTTAAGAGCATTTGTTGTTCTTGCGGAGGATCAGGGTTCAGTACCAAGTAACTACTTCATAGCTCCCATATGCCTGTAACCCTAGTTCTCAGGGAACTGACATCATCTTCTGACTTCTTTGGGCATCAGGCACATGTGGTACACAGACATACATGCAGGCAAAACATACACATAAAGCAAAATGAATACATGCAAAGGAAAAGAGTTTTAAGAACAGCTCATCTACTTTGTAGAGCCAGGGGTATGAATTATCTCCAACAAAACTAAAGTCCTGAAGTTTTCTTCCTAAAAAGCCCGACTGACTTTGTGTCCGTGCAAAGGAGAGCAGTTTGTCTGAGATAAGGCTTCACTGTGTAGACCAGGCTGGCCTCCTCCGACTCACAAAAATCTACCTGCTTCTGTTTCCCCAGTGTTGGGCTTAACACTTACCACGACTTACCTTCTGAACTTCCTGTAAGGGACTAAATGTATGTAGAGCCCAGAAAAGGCAGAAAGGGGCCATGGAAAGGGAGAAGGAGTCTTTAAGGAACTGGAGTAGCAGAAGGATGGTTTAATGTATGTGCTACAAAAGTGGAAGGGACAATATTGGAAACATCAGATCAGATCAAGCAAAACCAAGGATGCACGAAAAAAAGGCATAAGGAAGTCTGATATCTGATAAGCTAAACAAAATACAGAATGAAAATTTGAATGGAGGCAATCTGTGTGGATGAATAGGGCTGATCCCAGAAGTAATAGGTTATTAAACAAAGAGATCCCAGTGCCGGGGTAGACTAACAAAAAGTGTGTGATTCTGAGATCATTTTAATTCACATTTGAAACATTGCTTTATGTTTCAAATAAAGCAATGAATAAAGCAATAAATAAAGAAAATAAAGATACGACAGAAATAAAAAAGAAAAAAGACGAGAAAAGACAATCCTGAAACAATTTTTCCTTGACTTTTTTTTCCATTAAAATACATTTATTGAGTGCTGCAGGAAGTGATAACTTATTTTGTGAACAGTTTGAAATTAAGTTTAAACATGTTTATGGCATTATCTAGTGCTGTAGCGGGCTAGAGCATGCTTACTGAGTCAGGGCCCAGATCTCCAAACCTTTTTTGTGTTCTTGTATTTAGATGTGGTCGTATGATAATTCTGACCAGTAGAATGTGAGCAGGTGTGACCTTTGCCCTTCTGGCCAAGACCTTTAAAAAGCAGTTGTGTTTTTAAGTATCTTCAATCTTTATCCCACCCTTTCCTCTTCTTCCGTCTAGCTGGAGAAACATGAAAATAGACCCTAAGGAGGCTAGAGCCACATATGCATGCAACTTGGGTCCCTAAGTCACCCTTGGGAAGAAAGCTGCCTGGCCACCGTAAATACCATTGGAAGCATATAGTTTCAGAATGTGTAATACTGTTTGACTGTCAAAGTTTATTTACTCTAGCAATATAAATGCCCCAGACTGTCATTTAATGGAATATGAGGTGGATTTTTTTTTTTTTTTTTTGTCTGCAGTATGTCTGCAGACCATGTGTGTGTCTGGTGCCCTCAGAGGACAGAAGAGAGTATTGGATCCTCTGAGACTAGAGTTACAGATGGTTGTGAGCCCCGATGAGGGTGCTGGGACTTGAACCCAGGTCCTTTGGAAGAACATGCTCTTAATCAGTGTGTCATCTCACTGGCCACAATCTGCTCTTAATAAACAGTACTGTTTGAACGCAGATTTTTCAAATTCATCATAAAGGTTACATAATATTAATTTATCCTGGCCAGACATGGTAACTCACACCTGTAATGGTCACAGTTCAAGGTTAGCTTGGTCTGTGTAACAGGTTTGAGATGCCATCTCAGAATAAAATAACAAAATGACCCTCCTAACAAAAATAAGTATCTGTTAAAGTATTATTAACTGTCTGTATAATCTTGTTTTCTAGATTTTTACATCTTATATAATTGAAATGATATACACAGAACAACAATTGCACACAGACTTTTAAAGTTTTTAATAAAAATTTATGCTCTTAAGGAAATAAAATATTTTCTTTTCTCTATTCCTTCCTTCCTATTTTCTTTCTTTTTGGAGACAGGGTCTCGTCATGTAGCTCTAGGGTACTGGAGCTCACTCTGTACACGGGCTAGCTTTGAATCCTCTTTTCTCCTGCTTCTACCTCCTGAGTTACAGTAGGATTGCAGGCATATGTCAATCATTCTAGGCTAAAAATATTTTCCTGAAGTTTTAGTTTCTGTGTCAGCATTACATAACATTTGGTATTTATGGCTTTTCCTACATGTCAAATAGGGTTTTAAGAATGTAAAAAAGAAATGTGCTCCTGGGAACTGAACCTGGAGCCATAGTTTGGCAGGTGGCCTACCACTGAGCCCTGTCCCCAGCCCTCTTCTTACTATTTGAGACAGACTCTCACTTACCTACCCAGGCTGGTCTTGAACTTACTCTGTAGCCCAGGTTGGCCTTGAATTTGTGACCCTCCTGCCATAGTCTCCTGAGTAGTTGGAATTACATGCCTGTGCCACTAGGCTACACTTAGCAACAAATGTTCAAAACTTCTGTGGGGTTGAGGGAAAAAAAAAAAACCTTTATGTTTAGTGTTTTTTTTAGACAGAGCCTTACTCTGTTGCTCTGGAACTTCCTATGTAGACCAGACTAGCCTTGAACTTCAGTGACCTCCAGACTTCAGTTTCCCAAGGGCTGGGATTACAGGTGTAAGGACCAAGCCTGCTCATAAAACTATTTTGAGAGACAGATTTCCTTATCTATATCAAACCTTCTACTGTTTACTTCATACTACACATTAATAGATCTGAAATGGATAATGATATTTTTCAAATTAATAGTTTTACACAAAGAATAATATTTAAAGTAATTATAGTAATTTTTGTTTTGAGACTGGGTCTATGTCACTCAGACTGGCCTCAAACTTGCCATATAATAAAGGATCAGTGTGAACTCCTGGTTAATTGTGGGGTGCAGCAATGTGTGCTTCATGCATACCCCTGGAGGTCAGAAGAGGGAGTCAGATGCCCTGGAACTAGAGTTACAGGCAGCTGCAAGCTGCCCAGCGTGGGTGCTGAGAACCGAACCCAGGTCCTCTAGATTAGCAGCAAGTGCTCTTGACTGCTGAGCCACCTCTCCAGCTTCGGAAATGAGTTTCTTAGTGAGATGGTTTCTTTAATCTGTACTATCATATGACATTGAGTCGTCTGTCCTAGACTCAGGGAACTATTAAAAGATTTGGTGAGTAGCCCGATTATAACTTAAGACCACTCTTCATGCAGAAAGTCTATCAAAGGGTTGGTAATAATGGGCCTTCAAGAAGAATAGAAGCTTTATCTTCAGTATGTTGACTCCAATACTACCTACCCTTTTTCTCCAGAGTGGTAAAGTGGTATAGCCCCCCATGAACTGAATGGTTATAAGCTACTAGAGCCCACTTCAAATCACGCTAGCATGCTTACTGTAAACACACTGTGACTGCTCCCTGACTTGGCTGCATCTCCTAAATTAGCAGTGTGGGGTGAAGAGCCTCAAACTCTCTCATTTAAATTTAGATCAACCTCTCGTATCAAATTCCTATCCTCTCTCCTTGATTTCGACCTTCCAGAATAACACTCTCTTTAATCCTTGCTTGTCTACTTTTATGTCCTCCCACACCCTAAGCCCCTTTAGAAGTTCTGTCCCCATCTCCTTTCTAGGCTAAAGCCTTAGTCTCCTCCTGACTTCCTGCACTTTCCTCTTTTTAGTTCCAACAGCTGGGATTCCAAGTGCTTCACTTACAGGCCCAGCAGGGCTTTTGAGTTTGGGAACTGGTCTCTGTCATGTCTGGAGACTTAAAAGAGCTTTAAGGCAGTTCCTGGACAAGTCAGCATTGAGTCAGTCTGTCTCTAGATGGTATTTTCACATTACCTTGTATTTATTCAGAGGCTACCGTTCCCTGACATCCCCTTGCCATGTGCCGAGTGCTCTGAGAAGCACTGGACATAAACTGCACAAAACACAGGTTTTGAGTGCCCTTCAGTTTAGAAGGGTAGGTAGTCAAAGTTAGCCAGCCTCACAGGAGGGTGGGGAGCCTTCAGGTGAAATGCCAACCTTGGGATGAGACTGCTTCCCAAAAGAATATATTTTTCTGTATAAAGATGTGAAGGACAAATAGGAACTACCTAGGTGTAGAGAGGGAGAGAGAGAGAGAGAGAGAGAGAGAGAGAGAGAGAGAGAGAGAGA
>CAJQZJ010014103.1:9030040-9045761 GCA_907164525.1 Lophiomys imhausi | reverse complement strand
GAGAGAGAGAGAGAGAGAGAGAGAGAGAGAGAGAGAGAGAGAGAGAACAGAAGAGAAAGGAGAGCCTAGAACATTACAGAACCTCCAAGTAGCTTTGCTTGGAGTATAATACAGTTGACAAAATGATCAAGATCTCAGAGGTGGGTGGTTGTGGCTCACACCTACAATCCTAGGACTTGGAAGGATGAAGTTCAATTGCTGAGTTTGAGCTCAGTCTGGGCTACATAGTACACAGTTGCAGGGCAGCCCGGACTGCAGAGCGAGATCCTGTGTTTTCAGGTGTAGAGGGTTGGGAGAAGTCAATCAAAAAGTCAGAATACCTGGGAAAGATCCCCATTGGAGAACTGGGAAGAGAAGAGCCCTTGAGAGACTCTGAAGTAACCAGAGAGAGAAGAGAAAACTAGAACTTTCCTGTCACCTGAGCCTGAAAGAAGGCTTTTTCAATGCTGAGTGATTGGGTGACAAATGCTCCCAAGACAGAATGACAAGACAGGAACAGACTAGATTCCAGGTGATTGTTTCACCTGCAGAGGTTTAATACGATGAGGCACAGAAACCACTTTTCAGCAGCTTGAAGGCAAACTGGAGGCAAGGCATGGAGGGGGGTAAGTGGGAGAGAGAAGAGAGCTCTGGGTATGTGGTAGATTCAAGAGGACTATCTGAGAGACTAGAGAATTCAAGAAATGTAATGTAGGAGAGGAGGGGTGGAGTATAATAGTTAGGGATATCTGTAGAGTTGAAAGGAGAAACTCTTTAGACTCTGGTGATAAGAGTCACAAGAGAAATCCAGAAGAAGGGTGATAACCGGGAGAGATGAGAAAGTGAATCTATAAGGTGGGGTTGGGGAGGAGCTAGCCTTGGGTAGGAGGAGGAATGTTTTTACACTGGAGGAAAAGGGAAAAAACAGAGTGGATAACAATACAAAGCAGGCTGGAGAGATGGCTCAGTGGTTAAGAGCACTGGCTCTTCCCCCAAGGGACTCGGGTTCAAATCCCAGCACCCACATGGCAGTTCACAGCTGTCTGTAATTGTCGGGCATGGTGGTGCACGCCTCTAATCCCAGCACTTGGGAGGCAGAGGTAGGCCGGTTTCTGAGAGTTCAAGGCCAGCCTGATCTACAAATCCAGGACAGCCAGGGCTACACAGAGAAAACCCTGGCCCAAAAAAAAAAAAAAAAAAAAAGTTTGACTCTAGCATCGGGGCTCAGCCCTTTGCTAATTGTACTGTGTGCAAAATACAATATAATTACATTAAAAATATAGTATTATGTTGGGTAGGGACACGAGTTTTATAGGCATCTCTCTAACTTGTTTCTTTTTTGCCCATGTCCTCAGCTCTCTCTGAGACAAGAGTTTCTGCCTTACTCAGGCTCTCAGGCCTGAACCTGTGGCCCTCAGTTCCAGTCCCCAGTAGAGATGGTACTTCCTAATCTTGTCTCAGCCTGCAATTGCTTTTCTCTGGCTCTTGACTTCTCTGATGTGGAATCTTTTGGTTCTTTATGTCTTTCTTGTCTGGGTTTCTTCTCCACTGTCTGCCTGGAACAATGTTGGAGTTCCCCTTTCATAGAACCACATCTGGTGAGTCACTACAGCCTAGATTCTCCGCCCTTTGGGGTTAATCCATCAAATGGCCTACAGATGGCCCTCAGTTGTTTTCTCTACTCTTATCTGTTAACTTTTTCAAAATAGTTCTCCTTTTCTAGAGCTAATACTAATGACATTTTCCTTTATTGTGATGTCATTCTGCTACTCTTTGTTTTTTGAAGCAGGGTTTCTCTGTGAAGACCTAGCTATCCTGAAACTAGTTCTGTAGACCAGACTTGCCTCAAACTCAGCGATCCACCTGTCTCTGTCTCCTGAGTGCTGGGGTTAAAGTCATGTGCCACTACCACCCAGCTACATTCTGCAACTATTACCTTTTTAATTTTAGTTTAAAGGCCTTGGTTTGAGACAAGGTCTCACTATGTAGCTCAGTCTGGCTTTGAATTTGTGATTGCCATGACTCCTTTTCTCCCAAGTGCTGAATTTATATATGTATACCATCAAGTCCAGTTTAAAAATAATTTTTTGAAGCTGTAGTTCATACATCATGGATGTATGGAGAAGTGTTAAAATAATACTATGCAAAGAAGAAAGGTTGATTTCTTTGGGGAAATTGTTAAATGAAGTTAAACAAGATTCTCTATCACTGGACATCTCAGAACCTTTATAAAACTAATATGCATTGTAAATTCTCTTTAAAAGTCTTTAATAAATAATATTTCTCAAGCTCACCACTAGAACCCATTCTTTTTTTTGGTTTTTTCAAGACAGGGTTTCTCTGTATAACAGCCCTGGCTGTCCTGGACTCACTTTGTAGACCAGGCTGGCCTCAGACTCACAAAGATCCACCTGCCTCTGCCTCCCAAGTGCTGGGATTAAAGGCGTGGGCCACCACCGCCCGGCTAGAACCCATTCTTATGATGTAGCTGTTAATGTCTCTGAGAACTTTTTGGACACATTTGGAAAAACACTATTTTAGGGGAACAAGAAAAGACAGTATTTCATCACAAACCATATATTTATTGAATTAAATTTCGCTGATCCAAATGAGATTAATAGAAAGCATGCAATCTCAGACACAGTTTCTTTTTTTTTTTTTTTTTTTTTTGGTTTTTCGAGACAGGGTTTCTCTGAATATCTCTGGCTGTCCTGGACTCGCTTTGTAGACCAGGCTGGCCTCGAACTCACAAAGATCCGCCTGCCTCTGCCTCCCAAGTGCTGGGATTAAAGGCGTGCGCCACCACCGCCCGGCCTTCAGACACAGTTTCAATGCTGGTAATCAGCCCTTAAGGAACTCACAGACAGCAATGTGTTCACATTCTCTGACCTCAGACTGTATAATTTCCCTGAGTAATGACTGATCTTAGAAACTATGTTTCAGAACTTATTGGCTTCATACAAAATTTGCTATTCCTAACAATTTGGACTTAGAATCAGAAGATTTTTGGAATAGCAAACACCACCCTTGACTTCACTTTCCTGTCTGTAAAATGGGTGTGGCAATTGCTTATTGGTGGGGGGGGGGAGTGGAAGGGTTAGGGAGGAAGGTGATAAAAATCAGACATGATTTGTACGCTTCATTTAATTAATGTACAATTCATTTGTACTTTTCATTTAACTAATATTAAATGAAAATGGAACTTTTTTTTCCAGGAAGGAATAATTTCTTGAAGGGACGAAAACTGTGGGTTGAGCTTTAAGTAGATATTCAAAGCATTACGGTGAAAGGTTCCAGTTTAATTTTTTTTTTTTTCTTTTATTAGTTTTTTCCAACCTGTCTCTGTTTAACAGCTCTGGCTGTCCTGGACTCGCTTTGTAGACCAGGCTGGCCTCGAACTCGCAAAGATCCGCCTGCCTCTGCCTCCCAAGTGCTGGGATTAAAGGCGTGCGCCACCATCGCCCGGCTCCAGTTTAATTTTTAAAAATGTTTAAGATAGTATTTGTTCTTAGACAAACAATAATGTGAATTAAGGTCAAATAACAAACAGTATCATATATTTCTTTTTTTTTCAGTATCATATATTTCAAAGTTAAATTGTTAGGAAGTTATAGGACATTAATGAATTTCTCTTCTTTTTTTTCTTTTTCTTTTCTTTCTTTCTTTCCTTCCTTCTTTCTTTCTTTCTTTTTTTTAAAGTTTTTTATTTTTTTTTTTTTTGAGACAGGGTTTCTCTGTTTAGCCCTGGCTGTCCTGGAACTCACTTTGTAGACCAGGCTCACCTTGAACTCACAGAGATCCACCTGCCTCTGCCTCCTGAGTCTTGGGATTAAAGGCATGCGCCACCACACCCAGCAATTACAGACAGCTGTGAACTGCCATGTGGGTGCTGGGATTTGAACCAGGGTCCTTCGGAAGAGCAGTCAGTGCTCTTAACCACTGAGCCATCTCTCCAGCCCCTCTTCTTCTCCTCAAATTATTACTATAATTATGCTTCTAATCTAAAATTTGAAGTAATGGTAACAATTCCTCTCACTAGAATTTGCATTTAATTATGTGGAAAGTATATTAAACAAACTAAAATTTGCCAATGCTTATTTTGAGAAAAGCCTATTTGTTAAATTGGACCCTAAAGCTTCATTAGAACCCGTTTAACTGCTGTATTCAAATTCTAATTTGAAAGTTGTGGTTTGAACGAGATGTCTTGGGCATCTGAATACTTGGCGCCCAGTTGGGATACTGCTTGGGCAGATCTAGAAGGTATGGCTTTGGTGGTGGAAGTATATTACTGGGTTGGGCTCTGAGGTTTCAAAATCCATTGGACAGTTCCAGTGTACTCTCTCTGTTTTGTGCTTGCAGTTTGAGGTACGAATTCTCAGCTCCCAGTCCTAGCCACTATGTCTGCCACCTGCTGTCCCTGACAGTGTGGACCCTAACCCTCTGGAACCATAAACTCTTCTATGCGTTGCCTTGGTCATAGTGTTTATCATAGCAATAGAAAAATAATGAATATGAAAGTCAAATGTGATATGAAGCAAAAGGAGATAACAGTGTGAGGAATGGAAACCTCTGAATTAATAATTCTGTTTTTCCCCTTGGAAAGGGAATTCACATGTTGCTTTAGTAAGGCTTACCCAAAACAATACTGTATACTTCTTAACACCGTGGGACCTATTAGTGACTCTATCCTGTAGGGGTTTACCATCATTAGATTCTGTAAAAAACATGTGAAAAGGTCTGGAAGGTTCTATGCTGTCTTGGCTTCTGAGGTAAATTGCCTGCCATAGGGGGGAAAATCTCTCTTCTATTCCTGAAATTAGAAATGAAGCCATCTGGGCTTTGGTTTAAGTCTAGGAACTTCATTAACATGGTGAGACATAAGAGAATTGCCCAAGGTAAAAGTCCTATGGCCACTGATTCATTGCAATTAACTAATTTGATGGACTGCTACTTCCCTGTGCCTCGGTAGAAAGAAAGAAGCAGAGCATGAAAGCCAAGAGGCCCTTAGAGATCATCTTTTTACTGCAGGAAAATCTTGGCTTTTTTTTCTTTTTGCTAGTTCAGGCATGATGGGGACTAAATATTATTTATAATACCATCATTTCTTATTGTACTGATAGAAAGGGAAATACTTTACGTTTGCTTTTGTCTGGCTTATCTAGAGTCAACTGTTTCTTGTGGATGTAATCCTAACTATAGTAAAGAACAATGTCAATACTTAGTCACTTTCCTCTATGTGTAAATAAAAGAACTCTTAATCCTCTATTTGAAAAAATTTTTCTTCCTCTTCTGCTTGAAAAGGCTAATATTAAAAGTCTATTTCTTTTCTACTGGTGTTCTTTGGGACTTTTTTTTAAGTATTTGCATTTGAAATGATATTTTGGGGACTGGAAACATTTCTTTTATTTACTTTCCAAATAATGGGAGTGACTCAGAGAAAGAGTGCTGGCATTAGCTGAAAACTCCACTGAGTTACAAAATCAGACATGATTTGTACAGCCTTGAAGTTTGGAATTGCCTCTGGAAACTCATACCATCTGCCCTCCAACCCAGTTAAACAGAGGCTTGTTAACATCATTGCTGGTACGGTAACCTCAGTGTGTGAGACACAGAAAAGAAAGGAAATGCCAGAGATGGCCCGTTGGGCTACTCTATAATTTCCATCATTTGAGATTTGCTTTTTTTGTGATAAGATATTTTCTTTCAAGATTACTAGATGAATGCAAGAACCTTTGGTAAAATACACCACTGGGGCCATTGTCTGCTAATAGCACTTCAGAAATAAGCAATTCTTGGTTTTGTTTTGTTTTCTTTTAATAATTTATTTTTTATTTCTTCAAGTTACATCTCAATCACAATCCCCTCCCTACTCCCCCCTCCAGTCCCACCCCTTCCACCCTCTTCCCCCTCAACCCCCCCATCCTCTTCCTTTTTTTTTTTTAAAGTTTAAGGTATATCTTTTTCCCCCCAACAGCTCCCCCTTTCAGTCCAACAAATGGTTCTTTCTCTTATAACAATAAATACAATACAAAACAACAGAAATAAATAGACCACAATTATGAGAGTTATATGGCTTAGCATACATTCCCAATGTCCAGTCCACATGTATTTGGCACCCGACTTTAACCTTCTACTATCTAACCATCTCCATAAGTTTAAAGTTCTATATTTAACTCAGCTTTCATATTGACTTGCATCACAATTTAAAAAAAAAATCTTCTTAGATCCAGACACCCTCTTGATTCCTAAACAACTCAAAATTTAACTATGAGACTCTAGCTATCTATTCTTCAACCACCTCAGAGACCTGAGAGGGATAAATATATCTGATTATATAGGAAGTGCAGGGCCGGCAGCTTCCAAAACTAAGAAATGACATACCAGTGGCTGCCTGGACAGTTCCCATTTTCTCTCCATACATTACAGCATCATTCTTCAGCTGTTTGGCCCTGTTTCTCTGACAGACATTGATTGAACAGCAGGGGTTATGAAGGACTTGCCTACCCTGTCTTTGCAGAGCTGGGCTGTCGACTTACCTGCTTCCAAGTTTTGTCCTTTTTGGACAGCATTCTGTCTACAGTTAAAGCAAGGGGTTTTTCTTGCCAAGAGATAGGCTTGCGACTAATTCAACCATCTCCCACTGGAGATTCTTCGATGCTCATCTTCTACTTGGAGTAGAATAGGGGGTGCTGTCAGGAGCTGACATGTCTTGATATCAAAAAATCTTAAGTTAAGAAATTATTGGGTTTTTTTTTTGAAATATCTGGAGACTCTAGAACAGGCAGTTGGTGATTCTGTGGAAAGAACTGTCCAGAGTGCTAAGAGCATGGAGAGAGGGATCAATTTCCACTCTACTGGCATCTGACTGTGTGACTTGAACAAACCAACCTCCCTACCCAGGCTGTCCTGGGTAGAATGAAGGATGGGGTTTCACTCCAAAGGAAGAACAGGCAGAGTGAAAGGCTTTGAGGAGTGTTGTCCCTGACATTTCTGCTTTTTGCGTGGGGAGACAGCTTCAAGGGCAAATTCAAACAGCTTTCTCATTCTTGTTCTGTGATTGTATCCTGAGTTGTCTCAGGAGAATGGCAGTTCTTGACCGGGGAGCAAAGTTCAAGCGGCCCCTCTGGAGTCCTACCTATCGTGGCTTGTACTTACCTCTTTAATTCTTGAAAGCATACTTGTAAACTCATTCACAATTCTCTCTTTGATTTGTTTTCAAGTATAAAATAGCCCCAGAAATCCAACTTCTGTTTTATTGGGCCTTAAGTCCTAATTTATTCCTTTCTTTTCAGAGTGGGGCAAATTGTCCTTTAAAAAAAAAAAAAATGGAGGCTGAGATCCATTCTGATTCACTCAGGGCTCCTTTGAATGAGAGCCTCTTTATTTCCTTTTCCTAATCCCAAACAACCAAACACCCTCCAAGCCATTTATAAAACCCAGGTGGTGAGTTCTTTCTGCTTTGGGTAACCCTAGACAAAATATGAGCTACACACCCTCTTCACACCTCCTGTTAGCATCAAGCCTCTTGTGAGTGTCCTTCGCCAACATGTTCCTTGGCAGAAAACAAACACATTGGGATTCCCATTGAAATAGCATCACTCTCCTGGCCAGTGCAAGAATAGGGTTAGTTCTGAGCTTCAGGGAATTTGAGGCTCAAGTTGCACATGATCTCTTCAGGTTAAAAAAAAATTGTGAGAGAAAAAGGTACATAATACAAGTATATGGAAGATTATATACCAAAATCCTTCTAGAAATTGTCAGTACATCTGAACTCAGACTTTTCTTTTTCTTTTTCTTTTTTTTTTTTAAAGATTTATTTTATTTATTTTATGCATATGTGTGCTCTATCTGCATGTACACCTGCATTCCAGAAGAGGGCACCAGATCACATTGTGGATGGTTGTGAGCCACCATGTGGTTGCTGGGAATTGAACTCAGGACCTTTGGAAGAGCACTAGGCTAGGCAGTGCTCTTAACCGCTGAGCCATCTCTCCAGCCCTATTTTTCTTTTTCTTAAAAAAAAAATAAGCTCACATTCTGTGCACTATTCTATTTCAGAGCATATAGATGAACAATACATTCCCATGTTCACATTCATTCTCTCTCCATAAACAACCTTATTCTATGCATCCACTTTTGTTTTATGTTTATGTGGTTAAATACTTTATTGTTGTAGCATGATGGAAATCATTGAGTTGGTCTCCAGCTGATGAGCATTTTAACTTTGTTTTTTGAAGTCTGAGGTAAATAGGTTGGAAGGCAAAGGCACATGGAAGAAATCCAACTCTTTTAGAAAGCCTGCTATATAAGAATTTGGTAGGAAGTGCTTTTCACTCGCTGTCATTTTATCATTATTTCAAGAATGATTATCACCGTTATAATTTTAAAAGCCTGCTTCAAGCTGGCAAGAATACATACAATCCAGAGAGTTAGGAACCATAAGACACCAATGTAAATCTAACGCAAGCCACAGGCTGACAAGGTGGCTCAGTGGTTAAAGATTCTTGCTGCCAATTCCTGGAGCCCGCATGGTAGATCGAAAGAACCGACTCCCATGAGTTGTCCTCTGACCTCTACATGCATGTTCCATTGCACATCTGTGTACATTCATGCGTGAGTATGCATCTACTTACATAATAAATGGACGTGGTTCATTACAGAAGATAAAAAAAAATGAACTATTACGATCAGCCTTATGATGCCCCAACTGAACTGAAATGGTAAAAATTACATTGTCATTAATTTATAACCTAAAAATGATTGAATAGAAAGCCTCATAGGATGTTCCCTCAAGATGAGAAGAATTCCAATTTTATGCGGTCTGATTCTTCACTCTTAAGTGCCTCTTCTGTAATTCCAGGAAGATGTGATTTGCCCTGCTGCAAGCGATAGCAATTACCACATTTCTCTCGTGGGCTGGAGCTAATGTTCACTCTCACCTTGCTCCTCACAAAGATGTGCAGCAGATATCAGACCTCATCACTGCACAGGCCGTCTGCAGCCTTAATTAGGAAATAACATACCTTGGAGCTTAGAGGCAGAGTGAGTGATGTCATCCAGTTTTGCTTGTTTGTGGTGAGAAGCGGTCCCCAACAAATTGTGCGACAGCTTGTGTGGCATGAACACAAAGTGTCCTGAGATCTTAGGGAACCAAAAAATGTTTCCCTGGTAAAAATTTCTGAGTCTTTTTGAATATATCTTGCTTGTCGGAGAAATTTGTACATATGTTTTTGGATGTATACAGAGTTCTTGCAGACTCTCCCTCAGTTTTCTGGGAGCTTTCCGGCTTGGCTTACCTTGTCGTGCCTACTTCATGCTGTTTTCTTGACTGCTTCTCTGGCATTTGATGTAATTTTCTGTTGACAGTTCCAGTACAGTGAGTGATCATTGCTAGGCAGGAAGACACAACAATTTGTGTCTCATCGTTGATTTTACTGCTCTGTTGTCTCCTTGCTTATCATTGTTTATCTTGTACATTATTGTGCAAAAGAAAGTGATGAAAGTCAGTCCCATTTCAGGAGAACAGGGTATTTGCTGAATACATACTGTGTTCCAGGCAAAGCAACTGAAACATTTCTCTTGTTTTATCCTCAAAACATACCTGCAGGGTATTATTGTCTCTACTTTAAAATGAAGAATCTGAAATTTGGACTATGTAATTGCTTAATGTAACACTGCTCAAAAATGAGAGCACCAGGATAGGAATCCAAGTCTTCCTATTTCTCATGAGTCTGTCTACCCGTGTCTCTGTCTGTCTTGCTTTTCCTGCATGTGTGTGCATGTGGTGTGTACAAGCTAGAGGTTGATGTCAGGTGTCTTCTAACCTCTACATTATTTTTTGAGATACCCTCTTCCATTAAACTGGATCTCATCAATTTGGTTAGGCAGGTTAGCCAATGAGTTCCAGGGATTCCCCCTCGTCTCTGCCTCTAGACCTGTCCTAGGGCTATAGGTGTGCAGCACTCTGCCCAGATTTTATGCGTATGCTAGGGATTGGAACTCAGGTACTTTGGCACTTTAAAGACTGAGCCATGTCCCCAGCCCAAGTCCCTCCTTTTAAACAACAATAGAGCTCTATATTTCACAAAGGACTCTGCCCTATGTTATCATTTTCCACATTCCTAACAGTTCTATGAGGTGTGTGTGTTAAGGAAGCTGTGAAACACTTACAGTCATGGGCTAGGACTTGAAGATTTATGAGACTTTAGTTTATCAGGTTTTCCACGACACCACCGAAGCCTGAGAACAAACCAATTCCTCTTTTTAAAGCTGCGGGTTCTTTCTTTCTTGCTTGGTTGCTCTGTGTTTCTCATTTAGCTGCAACCCTCTGTGTCCACGTCTTGTGTAGTTGGATAAGCAATAGAGGAGAATCACAGCTGTAGATATAGTTGCTCTCTGTAGACAAAGCCGAAGTCAAAGAGACCAAGCAACGAATGATGGCCATATCAGGAAAACTTAGCACACATTGTGACTGTGACTAGAAGCAGCAGAAGATGGACACTAGGTAGTGTATGAACAGAGGCGTCTTCATAGTGTAGCATCGATGATGTTGCTAGGTAATTTTTGAGTCATGTTTAATAGACAACTGTTGGCCCAACAGGAGAGACTCATTAAAAAATTGAGACTGAGATGGGGAAGGGAGTTGCAAGGGCAGCAGGGTGTCCTAATGAGCGGAATCTAGTTACGATGTTTCCCAATCCTCCCTTCCCCTTTACTCCCTCTCCTAGTCCCAGACGGCTAATAAAAGCATTGACACCGAGGTGTGAACAACTGCTGTGCTTAATTCATCAGGGACACATTGCCACAAGTGGACAGTGAGTGGTAGCATGTCCCTAAGGGCTTTGTTTGAGTAGGGGCAGTTTGTGTTGCTCACGTCAGGCAGCTACCTGCTAAATTCCCCCACACTCCCTTTAAAACACTCCATTCAATATATTTTCAGCAATATATATTGATTGGGTACAATTGGGTACAGTCAGTGTGTACCTCTCACCTAAGTGCCTCTCACCACTGTACGAAGTGCTAGGGACCTACTTCTGTGAGAAAATACAGAAAATAGTCTTCCAGGATACAAACTCCAGGAAGATGGTACTATAATATATGTAGTTCCAGTTGTTAATTCCAATTGCCATCGCTTTGACAAAAGACTGTGTCCCCTGGAAAACAAAACACAACAACAAAACCCAACAAACCAAAACTGGGAACTGATATGATATAGAGGGATTTTGGGTTTGCAGATCAGATTTTCTGCAATGGATATTGTGTTGCATTCTTCTTTCTTCCCTGCTTCCCTCCCCCTTTCCTTCTTGCTCACCCTCCTTTCTTCCTTTCTGTCCTTATCCTTATTGCCACCTAAATTAGCCATGAGAACTGAGACGGATTTCCAGAGAAACTAGGCTCCGAAGAAAGCATTCCTTTGGCTTCTAATCACACAACGTAGGCCTTGTCCATTTGCTGGCTGTGTGCCTCTGAGGTTCACTTTCTCTGCCAGCCGAGTGAGAACAGTATTTTTAAGTATATACATATTAGGTGTGCAGTAAATAGAAGCATTATAATCATTACTGTTTAGACTTAGGCCCTTCATACATAATTCATTTATAATATTGAAGGTGTTTTCTTAAGGGAGTTCTCTGGGGGGGGGTGCAGATATGGCATTTATACTAATTCTGTATATTTTCCTTAGCAGTATTTTACTTGAAGGACTTTTCTTTGGCATCTTCATAGCTTAGGTAATTTTGATTGTTGTAGGGAGGTTCCTTACATACCATTTGATTACTAGAGTGGTTAAGTCAACTGCTGTCAGCATCACATGGAACACCTGCCTGGTACTCATGAAGCAAGGAGTCTGCTTTGCTCATTCCCCCTCCAGTTTGACAGAGTGGTGCGGCCAACTGGTGTGACTCATCTGTGCTGTCTTGAGTACAAGATGGAGTCCATGGCTCCTGGTGTCCTGCTGTCTGGTGTTCCAGTAGAGCTAAGGTTCTAGTTAGTGCCCATGTACCATGCACACAAGTGTCAGGAAACACAGGCATCCTTGCTGGATCAAAATTCGCTAAACCTTTAATCATGACTTAGAAAAATGGACAGCAACCTATCAGTACTAAATTAAAACCAAGCTATTACTGAGAAACAGTAGAAAGTTATGGACCATTCTCCAATAGTTACATAGCTGTATGGGATGTGTGAAGATTTTTCTCTGTGTAGCTTAACCTCAGCCTCCTGTTTTGGCTCTCTTAGAAGTTAATCTTCAATATTCTTTCCTAATAAGAATATATATATATTTTCCTAATTAAAAAATATATATACTCAAATAGTACTGTTATTGTTCAAGATATTTATAGACTAGCCTTCAGGGCTACTGGCATCTCTTTGAAATATCCTCCGATAGGGAAAGTTTTCAGCTTTTGAAGATAGAAGTGATTTTTATAAATCACCAATGGACATTTAGAGACAAGCCTAAGTAATCAGACTGAATAATTCCACTTGAGGCTAAAGCAAAACAAAATCTGATAAACATAAAACTTGATTAAAAGATTATTATACTTATGGCATATAAGCTGACTGTAAAAACAAATCAGAAGATAAATTTGAAAATAACTTCAGGCACTGGCAGCATCATTAGAACTGCATTCTGTTTCAAGGTGTCTGGTTAAAAATCTTAACTTATGATTCATTTGTGAAAATTCAGCTTTGTAACTTATTAATGATACTTCACACTAACATGACCTGACTGAGAGGGAAATTCCAAGAACTTAGGGACTGGACTTTCCACCATCAAGGTATAATTTTGCTCAAGAATTTAGTATGACGCCAGGCATTTTTTGGGAACTGAGTAAGTTGTAGACAATGATGATGTCTTTGATGTCAGCAGAGATGATAATAGAAGGAGACTTGGAGAGGCAGGACTGACTCTGGGCTGGCTGCTCTGGAATTGCTGGCATTGATTTAGGAGAAGTGAAAGTGTTACTTACTGCTTTTCTTGTTCCTTTTATGGCCATTTAAAAACACATGCCTCATGCTTGATTCTGACATAGCTTATGGAAAGAAAGTGTTCTTCAGCCACTATACATGGGACAGCTACAACAGTTAACAGAGAAGATCAGCACACAGCAAACACAGAGTGGAAAGAACGCCACGAGTGGCCACACTAATCCTAGCAACAACCATTAGCCCAAAGGGAAGGCTTAGGGACACATGCCTTGAAAGCACAGCCAAGTCACCAAAGACTTTCCATTTCCATCCACAGCATTGGAAACATCTGCACTTTGATGCCAGCTGTATTAACAGACTTGTACATCCAAAAAATTGGCATATGCTATAAGTATATAAAGAAGTTTAACCCAAAGGGAATTTACATGTTACTAGTAGGAATCGAGGTAGGCAGAAAATAACAAAACCCAAAGTAGGAATAAATGACAATTATCTGCCGAATACAGATACACCGAGTATCTGGTCTGAAGGAGAGTCATGGGAACTGGGGTTTGAACTGGAACTGGAGGGTAAAAATCAGTGAATGGGCATACCACACTGAGTAAGGAGAAGCAAAGATCTATGACGGGACAGAGTGAGGTAGCTGTTCAGTTGTCTGGCATCCTGTGACAGAGGAAGGGATTAAGGTAGGATCAGCGGATGACATGCAGGTTATAGGAAGTGAGAAGTGAGCAGAAGAGTGAGTGACACTCACTCCCCGAGCTCTGCTTCAGGGAACACAACCTAGCAGTCCTGTTTCAGTGAGAGTTCTGTGTTGGACAGAGTGCCGATGTCCTCCCTCACACCAGCTTGAGTTGTTGTCCATTAAATAGGAATCAGACTTGCTTTGTAAATGCACTGCTAATTCTGTCAGAATTAACTATTAGCTGTAGCATTCTGACTGATTTTGTGAATTAGACTTTTCATAGAGGACTGATGTTGGTATATATGTGTTAGCGTTACGCTGCCCACTAGCCAGACTTTAGTAACAATTGTTGAGTTGCATGAAGTGCTCTTACAAATGCCCCATTTGCCTGCTTCAAGGCCCTATGATAAGAGGAGACCAGTGGAGTGATTTGTTCACGTTTTTCTGAAGGCTGTCTGTGACATCGTGCAGGTCGGTGCAAGCTTGTTCAAGTGCTCCCGGCTATGAGAATCTCCACACATGCTTTCTTCCTATTGGTGGAATTAATCCATGCATCAGTCCAGGAATTCAGAAACTCTAGCCATTACTACCTTTTAATATGGTGCTGGTTTTGTTATCAAGTAAACAAGCAAACCCTAAACCTAAGAATTGTTATCTGCACTTAATTAACTCCAGACAGCACCAAACCTGAGCTGGCAATGGTGGCCACCAAGGTCAAGGACATGGGCACCATCATAATGCCGAGTCACTCTCAGAGGTGTGTGTTTTCACTGAGTTACAGTTACAGTGTTCTGAATGCAGCTTTTAGCAATACAGAGCTCTCATAACCAAGTGTGGGAGTAATAACAGGACAAACAAATTACAGGGAACTCGAGATGGGATTTCACCACTGAGGGAAAAACCAAGGGAATAGCTCTAAGGGGAGACACAAATTTCATTCCCACACATTTCATTGTCTCTTCCAAATATAGATTTTTGTCTTCATGTGGTTACTGATGACCAAAAATGTTGGCCACACACATAATAAATCCCATACAGCAGGGACCCTGCATGTTATGGTATCACTTAGAATGTTTGTTTGGTATTTTTCCTCTGAATAGTAAAATCAAACACAATTAAAGCCCAGGGTCATTGACTGTGGGTGATAGAGACAATGGGAAATACAAAGAAAATGGATCTGAGAATGCTCATTTTCCCCCTTTTAGTTATTCCTGTTTTGTTTATTCATTTTGAGACAGGGTCTTACTATGTAGATGACTTTAAACTCACCATCCACTCATCTCAGCACTGTGAGTCTTGGAATTACAGGCATGTATCAACCATGCATGGACAGTATTCTTTACTTTGCACCAGCTGCTACACTGGGTCTGCTAGGTGGCCTACACAGAGTAAAGTAGGTTTTTTTCTCAAGGGACTTAGATCTATCAAGGAACATAAACTGCATGTTCAATAAACTAGCTTATAAGAAGGTGCCATATATGAACACACATGCACTAGACAAGATGGTGGCTTGGGACAGAAAACTGCTCACGAAAAGTAGGGTGGAAGAAATAGAGTTGGATCATCAGGATTTGAGGTGCTGGGAAAATGGTGGCCCCATTAGTGGAAATTTTTAAGTCAGGAGGAATAGGAAGTTTGTCTGTGAATGCACTGTTTGAGAAACAAATTAGAAGGGATGGGTATGCTGTCCCAGAGGCAGGTGGAGACCTGTCTGGAGAAAATCTGAGACTATGAATGTGGCTGGACATGAAGGTGTGATGGATGTAGTGCAGTAAAAGTTAGGGACCAAGAAAAACTACAGAGAGGAGTTGAGGAGATGGCTCTCTGTGTAAAGTGCTTTGACCTGAATGCCCTGAGTCAGAAATGCCAGGATCCATGTGAAGCTGGATGCCGTCCTATGACTGTATGTTATCCCAGTGTGCCACTAAGGTAGATGGGAGGCTGAGACAGGAGGGCTGCCGGAAGCTGGTGAGCAGGGGGCCTGGAGTATGCAGCCAGCGAGAGAGACCCTATTCCAGACCAAGTGGTGGGGGAGGGCTAACACCTGAGGTTGTCCTGACTTCTACAAACATGCCTGCACTCAACACACACACACACACACACACACACACACACACACACACACACACA